>BGZK01000271.1:0-527219 GCA_005406025.1 Eumeta japonica
CAATCATTTTAGTGGGTGAACATTTAAACATACGTACAATTTTTCGAACCTTATTGATAATATCTTTAAAATCAGGTATTAATTCTCCTTCTGTTGCAAAGACACAACTTCAACCGTAAATCCACTATTTTCACTATATATTTGCCGTCGTTGTCATTTGATTCAGCCTCAGAATTGTCAAGTATATCATCATCAATTGGTTCTTGTCGAATAGACTCATTTTTTTATAAAGTACGTCTAATATTCCTAGTTGCAATCCATGAGCGTAACACAGTTGTTGAAATGCAGGGACCAAACTACCGGTTTTAACCATAACTGACGCTCCATCAGTTGTATTGCTACATATCTTCATCTAAGTCAATTTCAAATTTCTTTAATTTCTTTCTTAAAGTCTCTACGCAAACGGTTGCTGGTATACTTCCAAAAATACGAGTAAGTCCTAAATTCCAAAACAGCACGATCATTTGCAGGGTGCGTTGATGTTTAGATACCGCCTGTTACTTGAAGATGTCCACTGTCAAAAGTAAGCGAGAAACGGTGGCCAGTTTCTTTCAATTGTGACAATTCATTGACAACTTTCATACGAAGAGTCATACCGTAATTATAACCATCATTCGAATAGTTGTTGACGATCGTGGCAGAAGGAAGCCTTTAGCTTTAAACAATTCTCGTAAATCTTCTGAGGTGGCAACACTCAGGTAATCCGTCCTTTGCAGTCATACGTGCAACCTTTCTTCCATTGAATTTTCACTGTTTCGGATTGGAAAATGATGGGTCTTTTCGTCCTCTTTGAAGGCGACGGTAATTTGAAGATAACATGGACAAGTTTGTACTCACACTTGATGACGATACAGCATTTGGGTACTTTTTGTTTAAGTCCTCTATTTGATGCTTGGCTTTTAAATGCATGTAATCCTTTCGTGGACCTAGCAGTGGTTTTGATAACAGTCTTGCAACGTTTACATTTTGCAGATAATCCATCTTCAGATTTAAGAAAATGTTCCCAAACAAACGAATTACTCGCAAAAGAACTATATTTCACTATACTGGACATTTTAATTTTTAATTATAGTATAACTGCACCAATACACTTTAATAATATACTGGAAAAGTAATAATTTATGTATTTATCAATTTTCGCGCCGTCAAATGAAAGAGAATATTTGTTAGCAGTTGTAAGAAGCATAGACAAATGACACTCGTCGCCCCGCATTGAGACGTACAGCAGCGACACGCCGAGCTGTACCGAGCTATCGCGGTCGTGAATGGTCGTGCGCATGTTTCTTTACAGTCCCGCAAATCGAGCGGGATCCCGCACACGTAATCCCGCAGCACGCGGGACTAAAAATGATGCATCCCGGAATACCGAGATCTCGGTACGGGATTGGAAGCCCCAGACAGCGGCGGAGGACTCGTGTTCACAAAGAAGAGAAAGGATCGCAGCGATATTACCCAAGAGGCGCGTTGTTTCGACCGCACCCAAGAACGACAGAGAGTGCAACACCCACGTAGTGCCAACGTTTACTCACATACTGGCGCATGAACATTTCATCAAAGATCATTTAAATTTTGCTTCTGTGTAAATAGCTGCATATAGTACTGGCCCATTATGATACGATGAAAAAATAAATGATTGTGCCATTTTGAATATTTGAACATTACAACTATTACAACCTTATCTATTTGAAACAGATAGTGACGAAGAGATATATTTTCTTACTACTAGAGGTCGTCACTATTAGTGACAGTTCCCTTGTTTTATTCCCTGTATTTCCCTATTGGTGACAGTTCCCTTATACTAGTGACAGTTATAAAATTTTTTTTTTATGATTTAACGACACTGAATTAGATAGCCATTTTCAATAAGAAACTACTTGCTGTAATATTAAAGATTATAAAATAACGCCAAATTAATAGATATTTTCACAAGAGTTCTTTTTAAGTTTTGTGATTCTATTTGATGGCATCATTTTTTAAGATCTTTCAATAGTTTTTTCATTTCTATGACATCAAATCATTTTTGAAGCTGACAGAACTAATTTTCATTATATTATACATGAGCATGAAAATTTTTCAATTTTGTGTACCAACAAGAGTATAGTGATATAATTACTGACAAAAGGTTTGAAAAAATTTCATTGTTGATTTTTCACATAGAGTCATAAAAACAGAGCTATTTCTCGAGGGACGGTCGAGATATTCAAAATATTCCATTGATATATATTTAATGTGTTACCTATAGAAACACAGCCAATAGATATTGAAATGTCAAACCAACGCCGTTACGTGACTGCGCACCGATGCATCAAATACCAAAAGAACTCTAGACCAGCTTCGCCTACGCTACTAGTACTCGTTACATAAATCGTAGAGGAAATGCATTTAATCTTCAAGAAATGGGAGATTATCGGGAAATTGGTGCATTTTGGGTAAATTTTGTGTCAAATGCAGTATAATTATTTATATTAACGGAAAGAGGTACAATTTATATAAATATAGGAAATAACTGACTGACCGACTGACCACGAGATCTCCGACACTGTAGGTCTGATCGATTTGAAATTTGGCACAGTTACTCTTCGGGACGTACATCTCACTAACTGTACGCAAATCCTATTTTAAAAAATTTCATCTACCATCACATAAAAGCTAGTATTATTGGGAACTGAAAAAGTATTGCGCAAATAAACTGCTCAATAAAAGTAGGATTGTATGAAATACGTTTATGTATAAATAGATGTCAGCATTGGTCACAAACGGACGGTTCATTCTCCTAGAACCACAGCTTCAAGGATATTTTATTGAAATTTATAAGACTTTATTATCTGTCATAAGGAATTTAGGTTTTTGAGAAAACTGTCATATATATAGAAAACCATAATGCAAAGCTTTCATTCATTTTAAAGCAAAATATTTTATCTATAATTGATAATATTTTAATTGCTTTTAGCAATACAGGATCATTGTATTATTTCACTCTGATTCCACAACAAATGTTATCGTCGTTTTTATTAGAAATTTGATTTCTTTTAAAATGATGACTACTAAAAATAATAATAACACCCGAGTGCAAAAACCGTATCAGTTCATAATTTTACCAGAGACGTAGGTAGATAATTATTGTTGTTCTATGAAATAAAATGATTAGATTAGATAGATCAAACTGAAAAGTGCAGTAATACAATTATTTCGTTATAAAAGTAACGAAGCAAGAAGCATTGTTCTTGTTTATTTACATGTGTAGTAGAAAAATTATTATTCATTAATAATAATCATTTTAGTTTTCTCCTGAACAACAAACAAAAACCGGATCTGCATGATCCGCATGCTTGAACAAAATAAGCTGTCATGGCGTCGCATTCTACACAAACGATGAACAATGGTATGCCTAAGTATTTAAAAAATATATTTATCTGCATAATTTATAAACTGCTGCCGACGAAATTGTTAATGCGGTAAAACAGTTTTAGCAGTAACAATTACCAATATTCAGCTGGCTTATATACTGATCGTATGTAACGCGCATACGCGCTGTATTCTACTGATTTTAGAGTAGACCAAATTGGCTCAGACACGGCACATTTGGAAGTTTGATGTAGTTATTAATTATATTGGGTGTCGTGTTAAGTCGCGTAAATTCATAATTAGATGCTTGCCTGCAACATGTATTAGCATGTAGCAAGCTATTATACATATCAAACCATTATCAAACGGTTACCGCTGGGTGAGCACTCTCAATTTTGCTCAACTTCGTTCTCGCACGATATGTGCATCGATACCTCGTCGCTTTCCTTATTATTAATGCACCCGAGATCTTCACATATCTCTTACTAAGTGTATAAAATGGGCCACTAAATCTGCATCACACCATCTCTGTCGCTGATTGACTTATGCGCCCACGCGCCGCAGAGCAGGCGTGCTGGGTCACTGTGGGAGCTGGCTTTTCGCGTCCGCTAAACTCATCAGGGTCACATTTTTAATTACACCTCTGGGACCTATTCTGCGCTGTTTCACTCGTATATATGTGGGTAAAGGAGGACGACGGCTGCTTACAGAGCTTTCCCTACGGGTCAAAGACTTGCAAAAATGTGATCGGTGCGAATGGATCATGTTTCACTATCTAAAACGTAGAAAAATGTTAAATGAATATAATAATAAATACATATACAACAACTATTCACCTTCTGCTATAAGTTTTATAGCTGATTAATAAAAGATGATCATCATAGGGATCGATAAAATCAGCACTAATAATTGTCAAACATCATTGACATATTACTCGTATCATCACATAACTGAATGATTTTTAGTATTATGATCCATACTAAGCAACATTGAGGGAGATCTTTACCCCGCTTGGTCACAGGATAAAGGAGGCTTAACGTTTCATCTATTATATAATTATATAATCACAATCATATAATTTATTTGTAGTAAGACGTGACTACCTGTTACTACATTTTTTTACATAAGTTATTTTCCTTCATTATAATAATTTCTGTTAGCAAAAATGATTTAAAATTATATTTATGAATGAATACGTGGAAACTAGAGGGGAAGCCCTGAATATACCTGCGGTTGTCACCGAGCGGAGGGGAGGTGTAAAAAATTGTAAAATATGGGGTCACAAAGTATGGATATGTTCTAAAGGATCAAAGAAGGATTTTTTTTATCACATCAGTAAAGTAATGTTTTTTTGCGATAAAGCTCGACAAGACTAAGTCCAAACCATCCGAAGACATAGTAATATAAGAAGAATGAAAGGAAAACATACGAAATAAGTGTTGTCAGAAAATCTGCATGTACAAAAGAAAATACATACCGGTCGGGATATCTTCGTTAACTTGTACTGGCTATGTTACAACGCTCATGTTGATTCACCCTTGAACGGACCTACAATCTGCTAGTAAATAATTGTCTATCGAGAATTAAATAAATACCTGAGTATTCTAAAATGTCAATATTATAAAGTAGAATGAACAATGTCATATTATTTTTTCAATTTTATTAGTACAGTTTTTGTTCTGACATATACAAACACTTTACTGCGCGTCAATTCCTAATTTTAAGTTATTATATTTTAAATAAAAGGACTGCATTCACTAAAATATATCGCATAATTCAAGAGTTACTTAGATAAACTAATATACAGCATTTTATTTATAGCGCGCGATTTTTCTAGATCAGTTCTTTAACAATCGAATTTATTGAGTTCTGATTTTAATGTAAAATGTGTAACTTCGATTGTCAAGATGGATATTGTCTCGACTGTATGTTTCTAAAACGATAGGTAATAAGTAGAGAATACAATCCCGGGATCCTGGCCGTTATCGGTCCCAAAATCCGGGATTGTACTTGGCTTATCCTGGATTTCGAGATTGCCAAAACACGTCTAGTTTGCGTTCCCCAGTCCGTAGTTGTGCGCGTGCGCCTTGACTTTACCTAGATGATTTAAATTGCATATATTATATAACGATAAAACATCCTCATATACGCCGTACGATACCTACATACTACACAGATACAGCCCTGTCGTAGAACTTAGAAATAAAGTCCGGTCGGAATACTTCAATACAATACTCTTAAGGTAATTCCTCAACGATCCAACAGGGGAATCACCCGATCACCCCATATCATAATATTACAGAGTATTTCCCGTCGGGGATTCCCTGTACGAGATTATAAATACGGCAATCTGGGTTTATTTTTTCATTCATTGTTCTGCCCTCTGCCAGTAACGAGATTACGTAGGTTACGTTATACGGACTTATAAGTATACGTCATTTAAGTTTAAGATTATCTAAAATTAAGTATGGCGGGAGACTTTGTTAAACATAAAAGACATATATATATGTCAGTGGGTTAGTTCTTTTAGTAGCAAGGATGGAAAATGAAAAGTCAAAAGCGATGCCCATCTATTCTCAAGACTTTGGGTGGATCGACTAAGGGATTGCATACACATTTGTCAACAAAACATAACATTAAGGTTATATCAGCTTCAACAAGTCAAGATACTGAAAATCTGAACACAGCACCGCCGCCAGCCAAACGAAAGTTAGATGATTATTTTACTTAAACTAAAAGTGACGACGATAACCTAGATGATGTTTTAGCAAGAATGATCGCATTAGATGGATTTCCGTTCAGTGTATTCATAACTTCAGATAATTTGAGAAAATTGCTTTGGCAAAATATACGGATTTAACCAAAGCCGTCACCATTCAAAAACGCGTTATGAATTACAGTGAAAAAATAAAAGCGTAACTTCAGAATTGAAACATTTGAAAAGTGCAGGTGAAAGATTTAGTTTATCTTTCGACGAGTGGACTTCAATGTTTAATAAACGATACATGGCTCTCAATGTTCATTCATATAAGAAATTTTGGAACTTAGGTCTTGTACCCATTTATGGAAATATGACAGCTGAAAATTGTTCGTATATTGAACGAGCGTCTAAGTAAATTTGATATTTCCTGGAAACTGACATCGTGGCTATTGTAACCGATGGACCGAATGTTATGATAAAGGTGGGACGGCTTGTTTGCGCTGAACAACAACTGTGTCTCGCACATGGTATCAATTTGGCTGTCTGTGATGTACTTCAAAAACATAATTATCTGTAAAGATAGCCCTACCTCAGATGATATGGACGACAATAATGATGATGACCATTTAGAAGACTTAGACTGTTCAGAATCAGGTTTAATCTTTTAATGATCTTGCGCAAAAATACCAGAGTTAACACAAGATGAAAACATTAAAGAGCTGATAGAGAAAGTTCGCAAAGTTGTAATATATTTCAAAAGATCACCATTGAAAATGAAACAGTACTACAAAAATACGTGAAAATTGAACATGGAAAGGAATTGTCACTTCTTTGGACTGTAAAACTAGGTGGAACAGTCTTTAACAATGCTGGAGAGATTTTATCTTTAAAAGCTGCATTCAAAAGCTCTTATAGATCTCAATCATCCAATTTGTTTAGAAGATGTTGAATTTGAATTGGTAAATAAAATTGTTGATGTGCTGACCCCAATTAAATTGACAGTAGAAGCAATCTGTCGGCGAGAATTTATACAGCTGATGCTGCTTTAAACTTTCTTATAAAGCAAACTGTCTAAAAACTCAGCACTTGCCAAAAAACATGTTTAGTAGACCGTATAAAGCAACGACGAAGTGATAATTTAACTGGTGTGTTGAATTATTTACAAAATCCACGAAAAGATGAAGAAAATCAGTTATTATCGGAATTGAATGGCACAACTTATTTCCAGTTCCCACACAGGCTTTACTGAGAAAGCAAATAAAGAGTATTGTTAAAAGACTTAATAGTCGAGATGACACGGAAGAAGAAGAGAGGTCAGAATCACTAACAGATGTTGAGCTTAGGCCAGAAACATCCCAGCCTCAATTGACATTAAAGGAAAAGTTACAACTGGAAATTGACAAGAGTATTAAATCCCCAGATCCCTGAAATACAAGTACAAAATGAATCGGGGATGACAAATAGTATTAGACGTGAAATGAGCCTGTTCGAAAATGGAGGTTCGTGGATATTACTTAGAAACTGCCTATAAGTATCAATGTCTATTCCTCCAACCAGCGTAGAACCTGAGCGAGGTTCAGCTACATGTTGGCAACAAACTGAAGCAGGCCAGAAGTCAAACATTTCTGCCTTTCTTTTTGCGATTATATTTTCAAAATTCTAGATTTGTGTTGATTTTGATTTTTGCAATAAACAATCGTTTTGTTTTTGTCTATTTTCTTACTTAATAATATGTATACCCACTTACTATTGTAATCTGTGCTGTGCTAACGATTTAAAAAATATTTTTTAAGAAACTACCAAGTTTTTTCATTTTAACCCAATTAGAAACCCATAGTCTAATCCGGATTATTCCGATCCTGGATTATGCATAAAATCCCGTAATCCTGGATTGGTAAACATGTCTCAGGATTGTATTCTAGTAATAAGTCAGCAGTAGTCAAATCATACAAATTTTACCACGCGGATTCTCATAAAATGTAAATTATTAATCATAGAACAAGTGAATTCCTAATGTCAATTATCATATAAACTAAACTTTATAGTGGATACAAGGTTTGAATTTCAATATAAATCTAGCGGTACATTTAGTTGAAAAATGGAATTCCCGCCTTTGATAAGATTGCCATTTCAGGAGCATAATTCCAATAGTCGTTTCTTGCTAAGTGTTACCATTGAACATTAAATTGCTAAATTACTAATTAAATAAAATTTAACTATAATATTAATTAAGAAATATCCATATAAAGAACAAGTTCTATATATCTTGATTTATATTCGCTGATATAATATATCAATGAATATAGTTAAAAACTAACATTATTGTACTTTCTAACATCCAGCTCGACTCACTATTCTAATTAATTTCAACAAACTTTGATTGCCCACAGTGTCTTTTACCCGCCTGCGTGACCGCAACAGTAAGGTTTTTACGCATATTTAGATATGTAATTATGTAATTTTTATATCTTGAAATATCATAAGCGATCGATATATTGTGGTCAATGAGGTACACATCCATTTTTATAAATCATACGATAACCGTATTTTAGGTTTTATTTTTATCCGACTTCAAAACAGTTGTAGGTTTTCATTCTGGATCTAATTTTAATGTTTGTTAAATCGAATTTTTTCATTTAGGAATTTGAAATTTCTTATATCATTTTAAAGACATCCTTCTAAAGTGGTCCTATTTTTACAAATTTTGTTTTGATGTTAAAATTTTGAGAATTGAGAGAAATGTTCAAATATCATAGCCATATATTTAGCAATTTTTAAAAGTATTTTCATTTAGAAAGTCATCTAAAGACGTGGAAAGATGAAGAAGACCACGAATGGCCACTCCTCAATCACAAGTATTCCACGGTTGGCAATAAGAGATTTCGATTAATATAGTTAAATGTTTCTGACGAAGCAAATATATATAAATGATTCTGACGGAAAACACACATAGACAGATATGGAGATATCACTCAGGAAATGGTCAAAATAAATTTTAAAACCCTAATAAGTTAAAAATCTGATATATAATCTATTTTTTTAAAAACTCAAAACAGTATTATTTAAATTTATGAAAAATTTTCAATTTACATAGCGGGAAATTAAGATATCTTTCAAACACGCTATTTTATTTTGATCTGATTTACGGCATTCGACATGTTTTAGCAGCGACAATTCTATTAAACATTGGTTCATCACGATTTGAAAGGTTATTTTTAAATAAAAAATTCATTGCCTGTAAAGTCAAAAAGGCGAAAAGTTTTACGTGACAACGACTTTGAATGGTAAAATCATTTTAATGTGAATATTCATTCGTATAGGAAGAAGGATGAAATTAGTAACAATTTAAAACATTTATTTATACAAAGAATTATATTTAAAACATTAATTTATACAAAAACTGCACTGAATTTCATATTAACAAAATTTATTTTTTACCTTACACATACATACGTATTTATATACAAATATATATACACCAAAACATTTGCAAGTTTTATGCACTATTCTCTAGTGCTGAGCGCGCGGCAACCGATCATAGTTGAGTGGGAGAGAACGCAAGGCATTCAGCGGCCTCTCTCTCTGGTGACTCATCGTAATCGTTACCATGTTACACTTTTTCATAAGTGACTCCAGCCGCAACCTAATTTCAAGACGTCACGTCAAAACCGTTTTCGATTTTTACGATATCTCTTAAACAAACCGATAATTTTAATGATGTTTGCATTAATTGATCTTTTACTGAAATTTTATTTATTAGTACTTTAATAAATTTAGTAAACTGGCAACACTTGAAAAGAAAATATAAATGAAATTATGCTCAAATGGCAACCCCTTGTTAAATTCCCTTACTAAATGCCCTAGCGCTATATTGAAATTCAAACTTTGTATCCATAACATGGTTTAGTTTACATAAGGTAAATAACATTGGGAATTCGCTTGTTCTATAGTTAATAATTTACATTTTCTAAATCTCGTAAACGTAAAATTCGAATGATTTTACTGCTGACTTATTATCTATTGTTTTAGAAATATGCAGTCTCGAGACAAAATTGATGTTGAGAATCGAATTTACCTACACATTTTAAGCAAAAATCAGAACTCGATAAATGTTGTCAAAGAACTGATCTAGTGAAAGTCGCGCGCTATAAATAAAAATGCTGTAGTATTAGTTTATCTAAATAAGTAACTGTTGAATTTTTAATAACGATATATTTTAGTGAATGTAGATATTTTATTTAAAATATAACAACTTAAAATTAGGAACGGATGTGCGTAAATTTAATTGTAATAAATAGCAGAAGATAAGAGGGTATTAATTAAATTTATTAAAAATCTAATCTTTATTGGATTTATTGAGGGTTTTAAAATAGTACCACCCCATTTCGTATCATCTGTTTTATAAAAATATGCATGACATTATCCATCTTTACTATATAATGTTGACATTTTGAAATACTGGTATACTGTATATAATACTTTTGGATTTATATACTTCTAATACACCATTTTAGCTTATTCTGTTTGTTAATATAAATAAGTTACGCATTCTCATCTGTTAATTAAATAAAATATATATGTCCGAGTATCAAATGAGAACATTTGACCGATTGGAATATTTTTTGTTGTCTTTAAAATCGTCTGGAGAGTTTGTATAAAAAAATCTGTAAAGTTAATATTTTCAATATTTTTTTAATAAGAAGGAAGTGACGTTTAGTTTGACATTTTCTGTTTCACATGTTTTTATAATAATAGAAAACTAACCAATGAATATTAAACTCTATAGTTTGTTTATATTCAATAAATGCCGTCAAGTCGTCGGAATATTGGTCGGCATACCGATGACGCCCGTTTGAATCGTCAATATCCACCAATGATGAAATTGAGGAACACTGTGAACAACGCTTACAAGCAAATCGAGAATTGCTCAATCACGATTAGATGTAGGAACAACAACAACAGTCAAGTTCTCCACGCTCAGTTCGAGCTTACACAAAAATTTGGAGCGTCGACTAAACAGCAACCTAAAAGGATAGTTCAATATGAACGTTTGACGTTCAACAATGTTGGCTGATGTATCAGTCGACTTCAACAATGAACACCTCATGTCAATATTGTCGTGCATTAAGATTTCAACGTCAACCACCAGGATGGTGTTGTTTAAATGGAAAAGTCAATTTATCAGATTTGCTACAGCCATCAAAACCACTAAAATCACTGATGTCTGGTCAAAGAACTCAATCTAACCATTTTTTAAAAAATATTCAAAGGTATTATATTTTTTTTCAAATGACATCATTTGGGAGAATATCATTGGAGAACAAGGTTTTAATCCGACTTTCAAGTTAAATTATTTTCGGAAATACACATATCATATAGTTAAACATAAATTCTCATCATCTCAACCATGTTCACAAATTAAAAGATGCTTAAATTTTATAGATTCAAGGATAAATTCACCATCGGACAGGAGCGTTATTATATAAATGCTGACCACAAACTTCTTCAAATTTATTTTCTTGGTAATTCTGATACTGAAATCAATCAGCGATGTGTGGTTAATCAAGAAGTGAAACGAAAATTATTACGCAACTGCAACAGCCCTTATATGAACACAATGAGTTAGTCAAATTGTTCCAGACTGCACTAAAAATGTTGCCTTATGATGATCATAAGATAGTTACAGAGCAGATAAAAGACCAGAAGGTGAACATACAGACGCTTATGCACCAACGTTGAATGAAGTTGCCGTTGTGGTTGTTGGAGAATTTGGGGACTCGCGATATTGTCATTAGACTGCGTGATGGTAATAACCTTCAGCGCATTGCACGAAACCCATCGTTCGTATGACGCATTGTTATATCCATAATATTCCACGAGGAAGATGGATATCATTTTTAATAAAATTATTAAGCCATCAACTGAAACATGTTGTCAATAATATTTCCATTTCATGTTCCGTTACTCATTTGTTACATCAAGAAACTAACATTAAAGTTAGTCAATGAATTTTTATGCTTATCTGCTTATCGTTTTATGCCATGATCTGCCAGAACACAGGAAATCACCTTTGAAATACCGAAGATTATTTTTGCCTGTTGATGATGTCGTCGAAACGGAACGTTTGACATACATTAAATGATTAAACCAGAAGTTGCGTTCAGAAGAATACCTTCATCTTCGTGATGCTATTAATGTAGATGAAGATGCCAACGTTGGCGGCTTATTATTTTACCAGCAAATATGTTGGAAGTCCGAGACCATGAATATGCCCAAGATGCAATGACTTGGTCCGCCACTAATGACCCATCTGATCACTTTTACTTGCAATCCGCAAAACGAGAAGAAATTACAAACTATTACAACGTCAATATCTAGCGATCACTGATATTACAGCAACGAGTATTCAAACAGAAATTAGGTCTCTCAAACCATCAACAAAATAATGCTTTGGAGATGTACGATGTTGGATGTATTCCAAGAGTGGCAGAAAAGAGAACCGCCTCATGCACATATTCTTCTGTGGATATTGATAAGGCCGGACTGTATTGATGCCATCATTTACGCTGAAATTCTGATCCAGAAACAGATCCAGAGTTCTGGTGCGACAAACAAATGTACCACGACAAACATGACCACATGTTTGAAAATACCCAACGTTTGACACTGATAACATTAGTTTATTGATAAATGTTCGTGGGCCTACTTCATTCAGATTCTCTATGAACCGCCCAGTAACAAAATGTGAAACATATCGAGAAGCCTGTCAGCGTTTAAATTTACTTGAGGATGATAATCATTGGGACTATACACTCGCTGATATTATTGTTTCTTCTACTTCGAATCAAATTCGATCACTTTTGCCTATTTCAACCTGTTTTCCTTCAAACCCACCTCATTTGTGGGATAAATACAAAGATAGCATGGCTGAAGATATTCGGCATCGAGTACGCACAATGACAACGAACTTCGAACTTGAATTTAACGCAGAGATCTACAACGAGGCGTTGATTTTAATCGAAGATTTATATCTAATGATGTCGAGCAAAATATTGCCTGACTTAGGAATGCCAACAACGAATCGTCTCATGCATGATGCGTTTAATCGAGAATCGGAAAGAGAGCAGCAATATGATAGATTTATTTGCCAGAACAAATGTCCCACTATTAAATCAGCAGCAGAAAACCGCGTACGATACTTTAATGGAAGCCGTGAACAAAAATAATGGAGGAATGTTTCGTCGATATCCCTGGTGGAACCGGAAAACTTCTTTAATTTCATTAATTTTAGCATCTGTCCAAGCAGATAGTCAAATCGTACTGGCAGTAGTATCATCTGGAATCGCTGCTACATTGTTAGAAGGAGAACGAACAGCTCATTCTGCATTCAAACTGCCCCTAATAAATGATCCGACATGTAACATTTCTAAAAATCATCAATGGCGAAAGCACTACAAAATTGTAAAATAATTATTTGGGATGAGTGCTATGGCGCACAAACGAACATTGGAAGCACTTGATTGAAAATTGAAAGTTTTACGTAGAAATCAGTATCTTTGGAGGTACAATGATTCTTTTGGCCGGTGATTTTCGTCAAACGCTCCCTGTAATTCCAAGATCAACGGCTGTTGATGAAGTCAATGCATTTGAAATTATCAAATTTATGGAAATATGTAAAACTATCAAATAACTACAAATATACGAGTTACATTACAAAATGACAAGTCAGCGGAAATAATTTCCAAGTAATTATTAGACATTGGAAATCTAAATATTCCATTTGACGCTTCCACTGGCCTCATTTCTCCCCTGATTTTTCTCATTTAACAAAACCAAAGAAGAATTAATCGCGAAAGTGCCTGATATTGGCGCAAATCATCACAATCATGTATGGTTGAGCAAACGAGTTATTTTAGCAACAAGAAATAAGGATGTTGATGATTTGAACAGTGTAAAAGTAAAATTAAGCCAGCCAACTGTATTCATTTAGATCAACAGATAGCCGTCAACTACCCAATTGAATTTTAACGTATGTAACGTACGTATCCAACGGCTATCCGGGCCAACACGGTGCGCTGCCAATTCAATTCATTTAATTTTTTTCTTTAATGTCGTTAGCAGACGCCTCTGCTTTAATAAATATTTCGTTAATTACAGTAATTGTTAAAAATTATAGTACATAAAGGTTGAGTGAGTAGTTTATAAAGTTTTATGAATACTATTTATTTACTTTTAATTTTAAGAATAACAAAACGAAATATGCCCGAGGAGTTCATATTTCAAAAGAAAAACGGATTTCAGCAGAAAAAGCAAAAGGCTAAAATGGATTAAGTTCAAAGCAAATCCGGTTCTATCTTTAAAATGTTACAAACCAGATGACAGCCAAAGTTCAAGCAGAAGTACCTGATTCCCTCGCTGATGAAAATAATAATTTAAATAATATAAATCTTCCAGAAGATTTACATTCGGATAGAAACATCGACAATAAAAATTAATGAAGAGAATCACATGGCGGAATAAATAAAAATGACGACGATGGTGCCTTCCGGAGACGGTATTAGCTTTGAAGCTGGAGATAGCATTAGCCTAGAAGAATCACTTAAACACTTTGAGATGTCTCACATTGAGTTTACCTTCCTGATAATGCTCGCATTGAGATAATAAAAAGAAGCGAACATTTTCAGAACAAAGAAGGGCTGTTTTCTACCGTATGCATGGCTCAACATTAAAGGTGGTAGTCGACATCTTTCAAAGAAATGGTTTTATAAAGTGATGCCTAGTGGTGAAACAATTCTGCGGTCATGGATGGTTTATATCACTATATCAAATAACCTTTACTGTTTTTGCTGTCGTTTATTTGCTGTAACTGACACACAAACAACATTTACAACTGGATTTCAGAAATGGTGGAAGCTAAATCCGTATCGGAGCATGAAACCTCATGTGAAAATTTGGAAAATTTTGAAAATGGAAAACTTTAGAAATGTGATTATCACTATAGATGCCGCAGCCTTGAAATTAATGAATACGGAAAACAGAAATGGAAGAATCTATTGTCTAGATTATTGGATATTACTTTGTTACTAGCTAAACAAAACCTCGCGTTCCGTGGACATCATGAGGGACAAGGCTCTTCAAATCAAGGTAACTTCTTGAGCTGGTTAAACTACTGTCAAAATATGCAGTATTGAAAGAACATATATTATATTTGGAGCAGGAAAAATCACCTAAAGTAACATACTTATTGCCAGATATACAAAATGAGTTCATTCATGTTTTAGCCAATCACGTAAAATATCAGCTTGTGAACGTCATTAAATCTGCAAAATATTTTGGAATCATGTTTGATAGTACACCTGACGTTTCACATGTCGATAAAATGTCTGAAGTGGTACATGAAACAAAACAGAAAAATTGAAGGTATTCTTAGGATTTTTCCTACATAGAAAATAAGCAGCTGATTTAAGCTGAATAATCCGAAACTTGAAAACGACTGTTTAGACATTATGATGTGTCGTTCTGGCTACGACAATGAAGCAGAAAGTTGGATGCAATACGGAAGTACAAGCAATTATAAAAAACAAAGCTATTTTTGTTGGTTGACAGATTCAATTAATTAATTAATAAGGCCGTTCGTTCGCGTGACTTGTGTTACATTTTCGGAGCATTAGAAGCAATATACAACTTTTTTCTGCATCCACAAGCCGAGGATGGAAGTGCTCCTGAAACACAGCAAAACATCAGTAAAAGACTGTCAACAAAGCGCTGGAGTGCTCATTATGCTGCAGTAAAATAAATTTTGATGGTATCATTTCTGCAGTTGAAGAACTACAAACTTAGTTGCCCAAACAAACTTAGACACCAGAGGCGCTGCACAAAATCTTATGCCCTGCAATTTCACGTTTATTAGTAATCTTTTGAATGCTGCGCTTCGGTAAGAACAATACTCAAATTGCCTTAAAGTAAAGACCTAAGTGTTGATCAAGTAGACATAAAACTAGCACTTCGTCTTTCGTTGAAAATAAACGTATGCATCTTGCAAAGAGGCAATAGATTTTGCTGTACAAAATTGGAAAAATACAACATTCCAATAGAATGACGAATTCGTCGCAAGAAACGCATGCTCGGTGAGTTGGCATCGTCCACCGATGATGAACTTACACTAAGAACATGTTAGAATGTATGGATAGGTTTAATATCGAACTTCAAACAAGATCAAAGTCCATGCAAGATATAGCTTTTTGTTTTGAGGTTGTGCAGTCAAATACTTTGTTTTGGCAAACAGTGAAATGTTAAAATCTGCTATAAAATTTATTAGGCTTTATGATGAAGTATGACAGAATTTCTCCTTAAAGTACCAAGATTAAAAGATATTTAAAAGCGGCCAATGTTACTGTTCAACTGGGTGACTCTAGACTATTTGAAATTCATTGTGGAATGGGATTTTACAGAATCTCTCCAAATCTTATGGTCTACTAAAGTTATTTATAACAATATGCGTATCTTTGCTTCATGTGAGAAGAGTTTCAGAGTTTATTAATATAAAAATTACTTGCGGGTACAATGACTGAATCCAGGTTGCAACCTTAGCATTTTAACTATAGAACATGAAGCACAAAAAATATAAACTTCGATAAAGTGATTTTGAATTTGCTAGCGCTAAAGCAAGAAGGCAGAAATTTTAATTTTTAATTTATTACTATTGTTTTCATTTTAGGGTTTTGTAATTATTTTAATAAAACATGAATTTAATTATTGTTTAAACTGTTTTATTGATTTTGGGGTGACACCTACAATATCCAAACCGGGTGCCACCTATGATAGCTACGCCACTGGTTTAGCAGCTATGAAGGAACATAAGAATGGACATACATGTATACAGGTCAAACACATACCTCTCAGTTTGGACTTCCCGCAGTAAATTAATAAGTGTAAAGTTAAACGAACATTATGCTTAATTCAAATTTTACGTTTACATCGATTAGCCTTTTGAATCGATGGTAGCACTTTCATTGACCAGTTTAGTATAATTTACTAAAAAATAAATAAAATAGCATTACATTATAAAATGTAGAAAAACTTATGAGCGTCTCTAGTCATAACAGTTTGCACATAAATGTCATATCAATACGTCTCATTTGTCCATGATTTTGGGATAAACTTTCACAGACATTCACAAATTTAATAAAAAAATGCTAATCAAATGTATTTAGAACATTTTGATTATATTGCGAGATAACATATTAGATAAGTCTTGTAATGTGGATAGGCGCTGATTATCATTTAATTTAACACAGCTATGGAATATTTTCATCCTTAATTATATTATATCTGTATTATTTGTATATACGACAACTTAAAAAATTTCACAAAGTAAATGAATTTAAAGTTATACAGAGTTCCAAACTTCAAACTAGATTTTTAAATTGAACTTGAAATGTTCGCGGTGATTACGATACGACTATAGTTCCTAGCAAAGAAAATGGTTATAAAATATTTTTAAACATTGTCTTATTGCATAATTAACCAATCGTTTTCGTCTTTAACCAAGTTGTCGGAAAGTTTTCGGTCAATTTAACAACAGGCACACCTGCGACGAGGCGGTCGCCCGATAGGTGGCGCTGGTAATGCGTGGATATGGCTCGTCGACCATGAGTCACGGGCGGCGGGTCTTTATTAATAGCTGTTGTATTCAATCCTTCATAATCACGAACTGTGTTGCTGCCTGAGCTACTCCTGTTTGCTGATATTGTCGGACAATGTTTTAAAAATTTGTATTCTTGCCACAAAGGATGATTGTATAGAATTATATTGTTATTTAGTCGCTTACCACGATTTGTCATTAAATCACATTCAAATTATTTAAAACATACATATTACACAATTTACTTTCGATTATAACTTTAATAGATTGGTGTATCTAATTACCGTTGTTTTGATCGATCGAAGAGTAATAAATATGTCAACTTGAAAAATTGGTAAAAATTTTTAGTTTTACCTCACCAGAGAACCACTTAATCTATTTACTTGTTTTATTTTAATTCACAATTACTTGTCTGGTTCAAATGATATATATATATATATATACACAGCACCTTATTAAATAATCGAAGCGACGATATGAAGAATCAACTCAAAGAGATGCTGGATCAGTTTAAAGGTCTTGCCAGTAAACCCAAAGAGATATGTCAAATTTATTTGGATATAATTGTAGATATTCATAAAACCTGAAAAAGTCCATGTCTAAAATAGCATACGTCTATGTTATAGGATGTTTCACAGCAAGCATTTTGTCTTTGAAATAACACCAGCCTGTTACGGCGGGAAATATTCTCACACCTTTAAAGAAAAGAGGAACGTTAGGTACATATACTTAAATAAAATATATTTTATCAAGATAGGAAACAAAAAACACAACACAATACCTTAAAAAATATTTAAATAAACATATTATCTATTATTATTTTATTTCTATATTCACATATTCAGCGGCTTATAGTAGAGAGGCCATAAAATTATTTAGGAAAATTTAACTCTAATTCTGTAAAACGGAATTTAAAATCATTACGGAATCTCAATTAATTAAAATTAAAAGATGCTTTGACCCCATACGAGTATATAGTTTAGACAGAGTCAAATAAACAAATGTAACGGTGTATAAATATATTACATATATATCTGTGTTGCCTTATTTTAAAGGAGGATATGACTGTTTATTTTACTATCTAAATAGGTAACTACATTATTAATAAAAATTGTCATATTGCATTCTAATACAAATCAATGTGATTCCTTTTTAAGAAAAAATGAATTCTAGAACTGTTAAGTTTATTATGTTGTCATTAAATTTTCTAAATCGTACAGAAAATCGACCTGATCTCATTTCTCACTTTAAATAAGTGTGTCATAGAAAAATGCATTACAATCTATTTCAAATTGTTCAAGTCAATCCATAGCAAATGCATTATGCATATATTTCATATTTATTTCTTCATGAATTAAATAAATCATTGGAAAAATATTGTTTTTAAACCTAAGTCTAATACGTGTAAATTATACGTTTTTTATTTTCATTTTTCTGCCTAACCCTCATTACAAATTAATTAAAGTAATAATTTGAAAAAGCATTAGTTTTCCACATTTATTTCGATTCAAAACTTAGCTTGAACCGCAATTATATTTTGTTTCGTGTTATTGTCTTATTTTCATTATAAATTAAGTAAATTAGTAGTATGAAGAAGTATTCTCTAACCGGTACAGTTAATTAGCAAAAAGAAAACATTTAACCTAATAGATATTTCTGTATAATGAGTGAGTTTATTAATTATAACTAAATACAAAGATAACAATGTTCGATATACATAAGCGATATAGATGTTTTACACAAAATGCTTAACTTAGCACAAATGGAGGCTATTCCTCTGCATGGTCGTGGAGCACAGTTATACAACCCAATGCGAGCCTCTCGCCTGCAAGTGCTACCGGATGAGATAAGTGACGTCAACGAAACTAGCGCCGCGATTGGCGGTAGTTCGGGATGCGGGAGTGCCCGGCGGGTAGAGGGTCGGCCTCGTCTTGTGCCGAACTTCACACACAGGAATTTGAGATAAGAGGATATGGGCTTATTTTTTTCGTTAATGTGTGTACAAACTGTTTTAAAGCCCATAACGTAAACGATGGACAACTATCGTATGTAGGAATTGAACGATAATAATCACTATGAAATCTAAAGACAAGACTACAATTAATTCGACAGATTCGGCCAGCAACCCATCGAGCATGCAAAACAGACTCCCAACGCTACGTTGTGTGTCATCCGGTCGCTGGCGCATCGACATCACTTATGTGCGACGCGTGCTATTCTCATGTAGGACTTGTGAGGCGTAATACAACAATTTATCAAAAATCCATGACTGCAGTTAGGTTATTTTTCAAAAAATATAAAAATACTGAAGCTCAAAGTAAATGCAGTGCATACGGCTGAGAACTTTGGCTAGGTATTTTTAACTCGATTGACATTTCAAAGATATGATTATAGGAAGAGTATTAATAGTATATTGACCACAAGCTATCTAAACAAAATTCCACCAACGAGCTACGCCGAAGGACTAGACAACTTAGTTATATATCAGAATGTACGACCGATATTTGACTTATCCCGGGAGAGATAGCGTAGAGGTAGACATTATATCGCCCGTGTCCGCGATCGAGTGTCCAAATACACGGATTAAGTCGGCCTTGAGCGCGCGTACGCAGAAGTCCGACGATTACGTCACATCGACACTCGAGTTCATCGCCTTTCCGGATCATAACATTGTTTGTAGCAGTAGTATGAACGATAAGCCATGTATTTATCAGTGGCTTTTGGGTAGCATAACGGTTATAAGTATAGCACAGAATTTATATCGCATAATGTCTCATATTTTTCACATTAATGAGTTTAATCCAGAATACGTTGATATCTTAGTTATTTAACCATAAACAATATAAAATTTAAAGTGTGTACAAAAAGAAATTTCATTTGAAGTCTAATAGGCGAAACGGTCGTAACCCTAAATGGTCTGTCTTTAATACCTTTAAACCGTTAGCAGGGCCGGACCGTGAGTTAAGGGGCCCTGGGCTAATACTACTTAGTATCCCCATTTTTCGACTGATTCGACTTGCCAGCACTCGAATCCACAGGGCCCTGGGCTGAAGCCCAAAAAGCCATATTAGATCGGGCGCTGAGCGTTAGATGTGAATTTCTGTGAATTGAAATTTTTCGAAAGAAAAACTTAAATAATTACTGTATCAGTAAATTGCATATAAAATAAAGTAGGTTCGAAGCGAATGAAGAAATTAATGAATTAAAATATAGTAAAAGTTTTCAGTTTAACGGTCGTAACTCTTTATTGTAACGGTCGTAATCTCTTGTGCAAAAAGAACGTGTTACTCTAAAACATCTAAACGAACAAGTATACACACAAATTACTTTTTCTTGATAATTAAGTATTGCATATTATTTCCTCGATAATATAATAAGTCCGAATTGGAATAAACTTGTTCATATTTCTTTTCGTACAATTTTTTTTAAAGTCAACATTATTAAGCTCTGATATTTTGGCAGCCGAAAATTTATATTCCTTTAATAGATTTAAAATGACTGTGTTGCCAGGTGTTCTTAATATATCATATCTGTTCTTAACATATATGTGTTCTTAATATTTATTATGTGTTCTAAATATATACGTGTTCTTAATATATAATGTGTGTTCTTAATAACCATCTGTCATCTAGCATTGCAACAGTTGACAAAATTTATTCCTTTGTAACATATTTCACTATTTTCCTGTGCTTATATTAGCTATTACCTCAAAAACTCCCGAGGAGTAATTTCTTTCAAAGACTTTACAGCGAACCGTGCTAAGCATTTTATGATGTCGCCCACTCCATCCACGGAACGTTTGTCATGATTTGCAGCAAAAAAATTCCAGTCACATTTACACCAATTAGTTCTTGAAGAAACCATAAGTTAGACTTTGTGAATCTGCTCTTAGATTGAGTAGAACTATAGTAGGAAAAAAAATGATACATTCATCAAATTAGGAAATTTAACTTAAGTTCTTTATAAGATTTTGGAATAGGTTCAAATATTGGAGAAATTGCGTTAATAAGATTATAATATTGAAGTGATATTTACAGATACAAATATCATGTGGTATCTTGGAAGCTAACAAAATTTGCCGAGGTCTTATTATAAAGAATATTGTCAGTGAGATTTTTATTTTCGGATTCAATTCTTTAAAGTACTGAAAGTTTACTTTAATAGTCTTATTCACGTATCGTTTTTGACGTGACAACGTCTTATAATTCGATGGAGCCGGCTGCACGCACGAAAAACATGACTCGTGCGGCGTTATCTCGCTCCTGAGGCGTCCATTTAAGGCTTGAAGTGCAAGCGAGAGCGCGGAACGAGCGACAGAGAGGCACGATCGGCCTCCGCGTTCGACATCTGTCGAATATATATATATATATATTCGACAGATGTCGAATAATACCCCGTAATAAAATTCTATAGGTCATGAGACTATGAAAAGAGCTGAAATAAACTAATATCGTGGTGCTTTCATCTTGTAAGTCGCCGAATTCTTTTGAGTGAATATACTGCAGAACAAATTTTTCTAATCCAGTGATGTGAAAATTCCTATGAAATTTAGCATCTAAAGTGAGACCAAGAAATAAGGTCGTGTCCACAATATATAGTACCTCGTTCTTTACCAGTATGTTAGCGTTGATAAATTTACAGATGACTAAGGAAAAAATAACATTTTATGTTGTCTTTTGATTATGAAGAAGATTAGGAATACTAAATCTCTTAACTATTTCAGAAATGGTACTATTTACTTCGTCAAAAGCTGGTTAACGTCTATCATTCTTAAAAGTAAGGAGTCAGCAAACAATCCAATCGTATGACCATCCTTAATAAGGTGTGGTAGATCATTAATATACACTAGAATAAAAAGAGAACTGAACCCTGTGGTACGCCCATCCCATATGGGCATACCACAGGGTTCAGAGGTCATCAGGATTTGCAGTCAATATTGACTCTCACCATTAATATCAACGCTCTAAACTCTGCCACTCAAATATAACTCCAGAAGTCCAAGCGAGGGACCCCTGATGCCGTAGTGACATAGTTTTCTAATCAATGTGTCATGATGAACGCATTCAATTGCCTTAGATAAATCGCAAAAAACGCTAATCCCGAAATCTGCCAAGCATCAAAAATTTGTTTAATAAGCTTAAAACCTGTTTCGATTATTGAGCGACCCTTTGTGAATGCAAATTGTTTAATGTTCATCAAATATTGTTACAAAATACTGCTACACTTAATTCAAGAAAATTATTGAGTGTCGGTAGTGCTTATGTCAGTCTAAAGTTCGTAAGGTCAGATATACTATCAGATTTAAATAATGGTATAACTTTACTTAGTTTCACTAGATCCGGAAACACACCACAATCAATGCAAGCATTAAAAACCATTATTAGGCATGGGGCAATGCGGTCTGTTATTGAAGCAATCGTTCTTACGAAAAGGCCATCAAGATTATTTTTTTTCATCTTAATACATTGTAATGTTTTAATGAATGGACATCGATAAATGCAAGCGAAACGCCACAAACATCAAACTTACGCTTCAGTAAAGATGCGGCGAGGGCGGGCGATGATTCCAGAGATTGTCTAATCGAAACAAGAATACTAGCAAAGAGTTTTTATAAGCAAGGGCAACTTCTATGTCTTTGTTTAAAATTTTGTTATTAATTTTTATTTGAATGCTCTAAATGTCGTGATGTGCGTTTTTCAGTTTGACCATTTATTATATTGCAAGTAGTTTTTGTCATACCTGTGATAGTTTTTATTTTATTATAGATAACCCTTAATTTTGCGGCTGTACCTCATTCTTAAATATCTTAGAATAATTTTCTACGTAATTGATAAATACATCTGAATTATTATACTTTTTCTTTTCATAAAATGCAGATAATTTACGTCTGCTAAGTATGAATATTCACTGTCGCCCAATCAAATCAATAAACAAATAGTACAAAGTGATAAGGTAATATTAACCTTTATTTGTTTTGATCTAAAGACATTGTTGCATTCAGACCTGGTTATGGCAAAATAATTTCTAAGTATTGATTTTATTCAAAAAATTAATTAATAATGATATAATTATAACAGATATAGAACAATAATGCATGCTGAGAGAACATTTGAAGAGCAATTTTGTAACATATGGCTTATTCAAAAAGTTAATACTTTTCGTGTCATAGCAAAATTAAATTCTCAGTTGTAAGTTTCAATAACTAATTATTGATCGTATTAGATGTGGAGCACTTACGGATTCTTAAATATAATTTAATAAATACCTAATTAAATATAATTTTTGTTGCATAGACAAACTTTGTTATAGTAAAATTAAAATTTAGGTAATTATTATTTTAATTGTAATGGATGTAAAGCAATAATTGATTCTGAAAAGCTTTGCAAGATCAATTTTCTGGTATATAGTTCAAAAATATACATTTTTCGTATTATAATTATATACAATTATGTTATCAGAGTTATTTTCTCCTAAGTAAATATAATAATTGTAGAGTAATTATGAATTCTCAAAGTGCATTTAAATAGTAATTTTGGGCATATATTAAAAAATATATATAGTTCGTGTTATAACAAAATTAATTTCTCAGTAAAGAATCTTTTCAAATATTAGTCACTAATTAACTAATTATAAAATTATAATAAATTTAGAAGAATTAAGGATTATGAAAAAAAAATTTGAGAACCAAATTTACGACAGATTTGTTCAAAAAAAAGTAGATATTTTTCGTGTTATAGCAAAACTAAGTTTTCAGAAAATAATGTTTTCGAATATTATTTAAAATTTAACTAATTATAACAGATGTAAAAGAATAACAAATGCTGAAAGGACATTTGAAAAGCAATTTTGCTCATAGCTGTTCAAAAATACGTTAATACTTTTGTGTTACAACAAAATTAAACATTCAGCAAGTTATTATTTCTTCTATTAATTAATAATTATATAACTATAATACATGTATAGAATATGAATCACCGTGTTTTGGAATATAGCTTTTAAAAATTTGATAATATTTATGTTATAAGAAAATTAAATCATTGGTAAAATTTTGTTCAAAATTAAATAATAATTAAATAGTAATAACGGTTGAAAAACGAATACGATTCTTGCAAGAGCATTTAAGTAGCAATTCTGAGCCATAATTTTTTTCAAAAAGCTGTTATAGCAATATAACTATCAGTAATTGTATTTCGTAAATGATAATTAACTAAATATAATAAATGTATGGGATTTGTAGATTCTAAAAGAGCACTTTTCTAGCATATAGCTTAAATAATTTCTATTCATGTTATAGTACAATAAAGCTCTCAGAAATTATTATTTTCAAAAAGTAATTATGAACTAACTGAACATAATAGTTTTAGAGCAATTATGAATTTTAAAGTGCATTTAAAGACATTTAAACATTTTGGATAACTGTATTGAAAAAAATACATATTTTTGTGTTGTAGCTAAATTAATTTGTCTGTAATTATTTCTTTCAATATTTATTAACAATTAGCTAATTATGATAGGTATATGTAGAACTATTACGGATTCCGAAGGAAGATTTGAGGAGCAATTTTTGGCACTCGACTTTGTCAAATAAAGTTCATACTTTTCTTGGAATAGACAAAATATAGTAGATGCAGAGTTATAACGGATTCTGAAAGAACATATAAAGAGCAATTTTTTAACGAAAAGCTTTTCAAAAAGGTTAATAATTTTGGTGTTAAAGCAAAATAAATTTTTCAATAATAATTTTTTTGTCAAAAATTAATTAACTAGGCATTAAATAAAATTAACCGGAATAAAGAGGTATGTGTGCTTCAGAATTTTGTTATTTAGATGTATTTGTTTGGCGGCAGGTTCTATCTCGGAGGCTGCTAATCTTGAGATATTATTTAAATAGGATGCTGCGAACCTTTTGACACATGTGGCATACGAGGCATATTAAAAGCGCTCTCTTTTCAGGGGAAAAACAAATATCCACCAGGTCGCTATCTATCCGAACGGCTAAAACCAGGAGGCTCAAGCGTACACGGAACATTGGCGAAGACCAGCGCACGTCGGATGGTATCACTGCCCACTAAATTCTGTATTTAAGAATAAATTTGACATCAATATTATTAATAAGATAACATATAAAAGATAAAAAGTACACGTAACTCATATTTATTACTTGTAAGTATCAGGGTACAGTCATTATTTAATATTTAATTTCTATTTCACGATTTCCGGATAGAGTTGGGCTCTTCCTTTATTTCCACTGAAATTGTTTTTTTTAAATAACTAATCTATGTCTAGTTCTTCGGTCAAGTGTTCAAAAAAGTGATTTCTGATCATCACAGAGCGTCTTTGTTCTTCGTAGGAGCCATCAAATCTGTGGTTTCGTATATAATTTCCCAGTCTAGTGATTAATTTTTTTTTTAGTTCTCTAACCTTAGTCAAGAACCTCCTCTATAATTCGTATCAAACGTCTGTATGGCAATTGAAAATATTCTCTGTTCCAAGAGTCTCTGTATTCCGTGCATCGTGAATGTCTCTCTCGGCTTCTCTCACATAGGAGACCTCCCAGGTGTCACAGTAATATAAACTGTCATCAGCAGTTCTTCCGGTATTCAATTTTCTTATGCGCTCGTCTAAGTTGACGGTCGATCCTACTTTAAAAAGATTGTTTTCACGGTAATAATCCGATGTCGCTACGTAAATGTAGCCGTCGTGAGGCATCTTTAGCTTCGAAGCGCTAATTCCAAGCTGAGTTTTATTTGGTTATTGTAACTCTTTCTTCTTAGTTTTTGCTTTTCTTCTATTAATTCTTAATTTTCTATAAAGCTTACTTATTTTTAGCCAATTTGCTTTTACTGGTTTTGTATATCCAATTCTGTGGCGACTCTGTTGTTTTTTTTCTGTAAAATTAACCCATATTTTCCCAAGGCACTAAATTTTGAGAAAAAAAAATGTTTTCATTATGTATATCTAAAAAGCAGTTCTAATATTACATAAAAATGAGCATTTAATTTTTTTAAGTGTTATAGAAGCTGAATTTCAGGACCACACCTTAAATGGGGCGTTGGGAAAATATGCCTATGCATTATGTTAAGAGAAATAATACACACAATGTTATGTTGGATCTTTTTATTTAAAAAATGAAAAGAAAATAGGCAAAAATAAAACAAATTGTATAAAACCCCTCAACAACGAAAAAAATTCTAATAATAGCAGAAAAAAACTTATTTTTCTGTATGGAAAGATTGAGAGCAATGTTGATGCAAACCCACCCCACATTTGCTGCACCGAAACTTAGTGTTCTTGTGGCATTGACGACATCGAATTTGGGTTTTGTTTTTGATTATGTAGTGATCCTTTCCGTCTAATCTTATCGAATCAGGCAGATTTTTCTTCATTGGCATAGGTGCCTTATTTCCAATCCGTTTTGGGAGAGATGACGATGCTTTGCCAAGAATCAAATAAGTTTGTACTATGTATCTTGTAAATGATAAAAAATCGTGACAATCTTTAGCTTGACCTGCTGGTGATAGTCGGTACAACTGGTATGCGTTATTCGCACACACATTTATCGGGAACATCATCATTTGCCAATACCATCTCTTCAGCCTAATACTGATTCTATATTTACCAACGGTTTGGTCAAGTCTATCGACTCCACCCATGAATTTATTATATAGTTGGTAACAATGTGGTTGATCTATGTCCACTCGTTTATTGTTGCACCACCTTTTTACCTTTCCAATAGGCTGAACTCCGCTTTCTGTTGAGGCTATAGTTACGATATTATTGTCATTATAACGCACTAATGTGGAGTTTAACGACACGTCCGTAATTTGATGAAAAGAGCCTCTTGCAGTCTTTTTCATCTCCTTTATATCTTTTAGTGGCGCACCTTCAGTTCTATTAGCCCAAAGAGTTCCAGTGATATCGTGGCCCATCTGACTCACATCATCAAGTAATTGTAAAGATGTAAAAAAGTTATCCGTATAAAAACTGTAGTGGGCAGCGGTTGGCAGCTTGGAAATCAAATTGGTCACCACGGAACCACCTACGCCAAGATTTGGATTGGTATTGCCGGTTTTAGCCCCTTGATATGGTTCACCATAAATAAGATAACCCAAGCGTGTGCAAAGTGACCAAATCTTGTATCCAAAACGTATAGGTTTACCATGTATGTGCTGTTTGGTTCCATGTTTTCCAAAATAAGGCACCGTAGATTCATCAATAGATAAATGTTTGTCTCCGGGGAAGAACTTCAGCCATCTTTCATTCATCATATCCCAAAGAGGTCTTACTTTGCCAAATTTGTTATCGGGAGGAAGACTACTGTTATCGCATGCATGAAAAACGCAGAAGCTCTTCAAAACGATTACGCGTCATGCATGAAGCAACTCCTGAATGATGAGTATCTATACTCTGATCCCAGTACATTCTGTAACGCGATACGCTATTATAACCAGACAAAGTAAAACTCCTATAAAATTCTTTACTTCTTCAATTGTGAGTCTAAAATTTACGTGTCCTTTGGCAATAGCATTTTTCGGTACTAGAACGCAGTAATTCCAAAACTTGGTCATCAAAAACATCTCAAAAACTCTAAAGGGTTATCTTTATCTAAAACAAACTTGGGTGTAGTGGTTTCTTTTCAGGTTTTGCTGATATATCTGTGTGCCTCCACTTCCTCGTAACCATAATCTTAGCTTTTTTACATGGTTCAATGGCTTCAGATGTGGTTGGCTGCTCCTCCTCTTCTTCCTGATCAATACCCTCCACATTTTCCAGAATTCCTTCTAATGATGAAACCGTACGTCGAACCTCAGCTTCAGGTAACAATTGACGACGCCCAAGATTACTAATTTCTACTGCATCCTCGCTTCCACTATCTTCATCACTCAAATCATCATTTTCAGGTGGCGTAATAAAAATGTCAGCAGAAATTGTAAGGTTATCGTCTTCAAGGCCGATATCATTTCATGAACATTTAAACTGTAATACAAAAAAACAAAATTAACTCTAAATACATAAAAACTACGTTCATATAAAAAATTACAACAATATAACGAACAAACTACCATGGCCTCCTTTTCCCAACGCACCTCAAATGGGGCGTCCAATATAACCTTGTAAAAGTCATTTATAAAAACAAAATATTATCATGTTCTTATTATTACCTAATAGTGTAACAAATAACCTACTAAAACATTAGTTCACTATAATTATAAAATAAAATATAAAAGTTATTACTTACTTTCGGCGGGAACTCATGTTGGTTGAAATTCACAAAACTCGAAGATTTATAAAAATGTAACGAATGAACACAATAAATGTCAACTACCATTAGATTAACTGCAAAGGCGTTTAGTTTAATACAAAATTATCACATCTACCTTCACTTGTTAAAATATAGGCTTGTCACGCAAAATATAAGCGCACCTTAAATGGGGCACTGGGAAGAAATGGGTTAAACAAATTTATGAATAAGTTGATCTAATTCGTATGTGTACAATTTTATAACCTTTATATTATAAATATAGTATAATATTTGTGATTTTATAGAATGTAATACTAACAGAAAATTAACAATTAATTAAGAAAAAGAACAATCACCATTGCTGTATGGAAGTTAGTATCGTACCAAATATTTTGATGTCAGCATATTTGTTTAAATTAGCAGTATTAATGAGAAGCTTCAAAATTAATAAATTAATCATTTGCTAACTCTTAGTCTAGTGGAAGTCCACAAACCTGAATCATAAAAAACTTCTAAACTACCTTTAAAGCTTTGGTATGGGGTTTCAATCAATTTATGATGTGAGAAATGGTCATTTGAATTCAACACAATCTTATTAATGGTTTATAAAGTTAATTTCTAGTCAACAATCATTAAAAAATGTAGTTCCAGTTTTAAATTAAAATAAAAAGAAAATAAATATTTTGTATATTTTTTTTTAAATAATTTCTGTGTATGAAATAAGACTTGATGCAGGGAATCTGAATTTAGTTCCACAGACCTTTAGCAATGTTTGTAAAAGAGAGAATCAGTCAGCAAATTCATATACATATAAGTAAATTATCAATACATATTAAGAATTTGAATACATATTTTTATTGCTCGTTTTCATATACACATTAACGAAAAACATGCTCTAAAAGTTTACGATTTAGAAAAACAAACAAAGATATCTAAAGCAAAACCGCGCAATGTCCCCCTAAAACCCAGCCGGATTTTGAAACCAGCCGCGCGTTACGTCATTTGACAACTGAGCGAGTGCGTGGTAGTACGAGGCAGTTGTTAGTTGAAGATGCCTTCTTGCATTACAAAGAGTGAGATCACGGAACAGGAAAGGACTTAATAGCATCTGAGATTACCTGGGATGAGCGAGTACTTAGTTCTATTTCGATACTTATCCAAAACTTTAAGAATAATATCGTACCTACTAGTTTATTCGACAACGAGGTGACAAATGTGGAAAAGGACTTCATTATTCTAAAGTTTATATTGTCAATATTTGTGTTTTTTTTGTGTTTATTCGTGTTAATAAAACAGGTTTACTATAGATTTTCTTGTGAAGCAGAAGGAAAAATTTATATAAGTACGTATTTGGAAATCTCGAGAGTTATTCACTCGAACCACCGGTCACATTCAATCATAAGTTTCTTTTAATAAAAAGTTAGATCAAAGAATATATTAAATATCGCCTTCATCGATACAGCAAATAAAGATTCGTTAGTAAAAACGACTGAACGTCAAATATTTAATAAATTCGGTCCGTATCATGGAAAGGTAGTCATAGAAAAAAAACAAGTGATCTTCTGCAAATAACCTATTTGTTAAAGAAAATAACAAAATGTGCGAAACCCTCACTTTCGATACTTGAAAGATTCATTTAAGGCGCTGTGCATGTACATGTTCAATGCGATAACTTTAATACAAAATTTACCACTGTGTGAATTGTAGGTTATTGTTAAACAAATTCTTTGCAAAAAGGATATAATAATGCTTCTAAAAAATATTTAATTACATATTTCATGTGTTATATTGTAACTTAAGAAATAAAGATAATTCAGGTCTTGAGTTTAATTTTAAGTAAGTCCCTAATTGTTTCAATGAAATACGTGCTACTAAATTTGAAATGAGTGTTATTCACCTTGTAAAATTCCTTATCACATAATAAGTAATTGCTGCACTTTAGTTTTCTTCAATTAATCGGCCATCCGTACTTAGAATCGCGGCCGCTCGCCCGTGGTGGACAATCCGCATCGCAAAATGTACGGGTTTACGCGTGAAGAAGAGAGGGAACTATACGTCCGCCGGAAGTGGGAAAGAGATATAAAGCGACGTCACGACCGTCACGGGGCTAGCCGACCAAACTCGGAAGGCCGGGAGTTTGAAACGGCGATGTGCGACGATTACGGTGTCTTTGTTTCGCTCGATCGTAGATAAAAAACTGATTACGAGTCGGTCACTCTTGTAAACGTTAATATAAATGTAGCACTCGCTGGAATGTCCAACCGCGTTAATATTAAAACTGTTTTACAGCGTGCGTTCATAAGCTGCGTCACACTCAATTTTGCCATTTTGACTCCTCCAACCGCTTTTCATCACGCTGTGTTACACTCTGTACGACCCCTATGAATTTTACATTACGAAAGTTGAACCCCTCCCTCCCATTAATACTTCGTTTCGATTAATAGTACAATAAATATTGATGTTTTAAAATATTTATTATTTCAATAACAAAATTTAAATAAAGCAAGACTTAAATATTTAAAATAACAAACAAATAAATAGTTTTGTGACTTCATTAGACTGAGTACCTATGTAGCTATATTAAGCTATTGTAACGACAACGTGTACATAAAAATACTTATATATTTACATATTCAATACGAATGACTTTCTATCGTGACAGAAAACTAAAATCAAAAAAATCAAGAAAAAAAAATTAAGAAAAACCTTTCCGTCCGCCCTGGTATGCTAACGTATTTTATGAACGGCCCCATACAAAATTACTGAAAATATGCATTGCAGATGCAATCGTGGCAAACATTTTGAAGAAAGTAACAAATCGTAGCTCAGGAGTCAACATCCACGACACAAATGTCGTACTTGATCCTTAACCAATGGTTTATTTTAATAGACGGACGGACGATGCACAGTTATCGTTATATATAAAATTTTTGATATTTTCATAATATCAAATGTCAATTTTCATTAGGTTTATGCTCATGGTTTACCTAACAACTCCACAATACAATTTTTATCAAATATTTAACAATATATGAAAGTCAATTATTTGTCTATTATAACACAAGATTTTATTGTGTTATACATCTTTTGAAAATTACCAGTTGAAGTACGCGATAATAATTCTGACTTAAATACAAGTTAATTTTAAATGTATTGTTTTGACGAAAAATAGCAAGTACACGATTTGAGCTCTTTGAAGTGCTGTTTTGTTTAATAAATGAGTTTATTAAAAAAAACATTGATAACAACATTACTAAGTTTTCTTTACGCAAAGCTTTATCTATGTACCTATACCGAGAGACATAAATAAACACAGAAAGAGGGAGGCAATAGATAGAGCCAGAGGGCCAGGGGGGAGAGGGATTATTGTCCTAAGATCTGATTTAGATCAATATCGGCTATGCTATCTTTAAATATACATTGTAAACGCCAACCGATGAATTTGTTACTCTATAGATTATTTTAATAAAAGACGTTTGTAATAAAATTCTAAATTTCATTCACAAATAGAGTAAATTAATTGTAAGTAATAAATTAGGTAAAGATTTTCATATTGTGATGTTCATTAGTTACAATATACGCGTCTACGTTAGAACTAACCCCCGAGTTGCTTACATAATCCCACAGTTTTCCTTTCACCTGAGGCTTTCGAGTAAAAGCCATCAAGTAGCGGTATTTTTATCGTAACATCGATAATGTGGTGACATTTGAGCTAAGCTACAGGGATTAATAAAAGTACTTTGTATTTCTTCATTAATTTTCCGGACAACTAGTACAATTTAAAATGCCGCAATGCTTCTTAAAAAATATAATACAAATTGTAATATATACATAATGTTATCACAAGCCGTATTTATGCGATACAATTATTGAACATTGTCCTCTTAGTTCTCACTCAATACAGAATACAGACAAAACTTCACTTTCCCGCTAAGACAGTTGATAATTTCAAAAGTCGGAAAGTAGTTGTTTTCCTTGCGACTTTCAGGTATTAAAACAGCTTAGAAATATCTGAAATTAAACATGACATTGATTTTCATATAATGTACATATTGCATTTATTGACCGGTGATTTGGAGAAGCACTGGTAACGATTCATTGTATAAGTCAATTTACGGTCAATATACAGAGCGCGTATAGCTTTTCCGTCCCCCGCATTGCCCCACAGTCGCGGCCGGCCGATAGCCGCACTTGGCCTCGAGTGCGCGATAACGCAGATGGCCGTCCGTCACAACGTTAGCGAAAATGAGTTGATATAAACACAGTATAAGAAGTTAGTTCATACCTGTGCAATGTAGAGAATGTCCAAACGCGTTATTTACTTAATAAAAGCAAAGCTTTCCAAACGTGACCATAAAGAATTTTACTCTTAAGCTTTGAAATTGTCACTTGTAGTGCAATATGCTTTATTAATACCAAGACCGTCTGTAAAGAAAAGGTTCAATATGATCACATAAAGAGCTAATTGTATTTATACAAATTGGTACCACCTAGTAGGTGCCGAGTGCTCGATGTAAATGGGCGAGTCAGATTTTTTGTAGTAGTTCTCCCCGTGCGAAAGGGGCGCGGAAGGAGGAGAAAACCCATTATGGACCGTCCATGCGCCGGCAACAGGTCTGTCCGACTCCCACAGACTAAAACCTCCTGAACAACAGAGTCTGCATAGCGCGAGCAAAACGCTATTACGCCTTCATTTTAAACACGGCCTTGGCTGAGATGCCGTCGGCGCGTGACTGCCCTATGGGTGCCTTCGAGGCACAACGGCATAGAGGTCACGTGAAGTTTACAGTACGGACTGTAAACTTCGTAGGGGACTCAAAGCGGGGCGCACCGGATTGATGACCTTAACGGTCATAAATAGTTAGTCCCTACCCCAGTCAGTAACCATCTTATTTAATTCTTGTTTTCACCTCGACGGTGAGATCGTCGGTGGGTCTATCAGGACATTCCGTGGTCTACTACAGAAATGATTTGGAGGAGGTGGCTCGTATGTAACGGCCTCAACTAATAGGGGATTCGGATGGTTACTCGCTATATCGAAGAAACGCTCTGATGCGTCCTTCATAAATTTAGAAATAGTTGGGAGTTCAAAATCCCGGTGAAGTGTAGAGTTTTGACGTACCATGGTGCGTCAGCTGCTCTTCTACAGAATTTATTCTACTACTTGCAGATCATATAGTATATCAGGTCGCGCATGAAAAAACTGGACTCTCGTATGTCATGACCGGCCTGATACACATCGTATGTATCGTACGTTTATTACGTAGCGACATTTTACTCTCTCTACCTATCATTCCGTATAAGCGGGATAAGTAAAATATGGATAATTTCCTAACACGAGCGATATCGTCTCTAAAATGGAGATGCCTATCGAACGTGATACCTAGATATTTATAGTGTTTTGCCACGGTATTGGTTGATTTTGTATATGTAAATGCGGGTATTTAGTGGAACTGTAATAGTCGACTTTCGCGGGCTATAGTCGAAATAAATAGATGCTGACTTCTCGGGATTGACTTCTATTCTCCAGAGTCGGAGCCATTGCGTCAGCTCATCAATGGCCCTCTGTAAAAGCGGTAGAATGTTCCGGAGGCAATTTGATCTAAGAAATAGTGCAGTGTCGTCCGCGAATAGCGCGAGTTGGACGCCTGTTTTCGGCCGTGGGATGTCATTTACGTACGCGGAGTGCAGCAGAGGAGAGCGAGCCCTTGAGGTACTCCAGCTCTTATTGGTCTAACTGACGAGTACGTATTGTCAAGTCGGAAGGTGAAGTGGCGATTACTAATATACTGGTGCATAATAATTACTAGCCGATCTGGGAGCTCTAGTTAGTAGAGCTTGTGTATAAGGCCTGCGTGCCATACCCTATCAAAGGCCTTGGCTACGTCAAAGAAAACCGCCACTGTCTTTCTTTTGACTTTAAAACCTTCCGAAATGTATTCTACAAGACGGAGGGCTTGTTGTGGGCAAGAATGGTTAGGTCTGAATCCAAATTGTTCATTAATTATATGGCCTTTACCTATGAGATGCACACTTAAGCGAGTTTTGAGCGTTTTTTCAAATAATTTTCCTACTATGCTCAAAAGACTGATAGGTCTATAACTAGCGTGGCGGTCGCGTGGTTTCACCGGTTTAAGAATTCCAATAACTACAGCTTCTTTCCAAGCTGCGAGAAAATAACAATGTTTGATGCACGCATTAAAAATTGCGACCAAGAGAGCGACGAGTGGTGCAGAAAAACACTTGAGTGCTTTACTGCTAAACGTGTCCGGGCCTTTTATACTTCGCGCGAATGTTAGGATTACGATTCACAGTACGGCGGGCGCGTCCTGCGCAAGTACAGTCATAAACACTATTAACGAGCTTAACGTACAGCGAAAGACTATGAACGTCCTGTTTATTATTTCAGTAAATAAATGATCGATAACTACGTATAGGACAAATCACAAATATACACAAAAAAAAATAATAATTTCAGTATTGTACGCAATTTTGTGTCTGAGCATGGTCTAACTTCACAGGTCATATACATTCGATCGTCCTATAAATTCTATTGTCGCTTACATGAACGTTTAATAAATTAATTTAATCTGACACAATGCTAGAGCCACTTTCTGTCATCATTCGTGTTAAAGTGAGATGAAAGTGCTTGAGAAATTTCACTGTTACGAAGAATAGCTTATTTTTCTACAGATTAATTTCAATAAATTTTGATTCACCTTTACAGCCCGTATAAATCTGTAAAACCTGCACTATGCCAGATCCAACAGATTCAAGCGAGCCGCAATCAATCTTAGAACTATATTCTGTTGTATTATATAACATAGCAGAAAGTTAGGTCTAAAGTTATTGCCAAACAATGAATCCAAATGTATTTTAAAATATTTTATAGGAATATTTATCCTTTGTCTAAAGAATATTGTACTAATTTAATTTATTTCTATCAAAGCAAATGTGCATAAATAGAAAATTATGTTTATGTATTAAAGTTGATCAAAGCATTAACTTTGTGAGCTTAATTGAGTTGTTTGTTCGATAAGCCTTTGGTAAACGAAAAGCATTTATCTAAAACTACTTTTGTTGGACGACTTTAAAAGGTTGGAGTGAGCAATAATCATATCTTTTCTATTTACAACAACGCGATTCAAAACTCACATAATTCTTGTAGTGTTTGTGCTTTATGTATGATTAAGAATTTCAATAATAATATGATTGCATGAACACCTAACAAGCAGATGTTCAATAATCGGTCATTCATTCACTCGCTCAACATAGAGCCAATTCGATACTAATCTTGCCAGAATAAATTATAGACTTGCTTTAATGATTTTTGACGGCATAAGCTGCACCGATCTTAATTGCATATGTGAACAAATATTCGCTTTTACATCCGTTATTCTGCTCAGTTTTTGACTGGCAGCTGTAATTCAAGTCTACGACCGATATCTAACTATTCACTTTAAAATTCAAATTAAAATTGCAATTAGATGATCCAATTTTCGCAGGTAACTATATATATAAACAATAAATAATTTTAAATTGTTTTCACTGATTTAGAGCGCAAGACTTTATTTCTTCTTGGCATTTATTATTTATCAAATAATAAAAAATAATGCAATAAAATGTAACAAAAAATAACAATAAACGTACAATAACATTTAGAAAAATAATAACAGCAACAAAACCAAAAGGAGGTGAAGCGAGACATCAATAATAAAACTGCTTGGTGCAGACGAATGTTTTGCGCGACTGTACTTCAGATAGCGATGCATGTTTGCTCGCGTACCCACAAGTAGTACACACGTTAGGACAAGTCAAACTATGACGTGTAAGGACCGACTGGCGGGTGATCTGCCCCACCTACGCTACGTAACATTTTATGAGTTTTATGTCTTATTCTTACGAAGTATAATATCGTCTGCTATCGTATATTCGTGGATCTATGTCTTAAGTAAATTGAATTAAGGAAATTAGTAGAAATTTGGTGATTAAATAAATAATGTTAATAGATATATAATTATTTTGATATTAAGTTACTAAATTTTAAAAATATATTAATTTGGGTCCATAGTGTAAGATTGAGTAGATATAATATATAAATACAACTAGTACAAGATCCTGCTGCAAGATAAATGTTTGCTAAAACCTATTTTTTATGTGTACCTATGGGGAGAATATTATCTACCAGGGTGCCTATCAAGATGTGGATTATTCGGGAAAAATTCATTCATTTTTAAATGAAATATCATCCACTTTAGAACTATAAATGTAAAGACTCGTTCTGGTTGTTCCGCCGTCGCGATCGGTCGCCTTCGATTCAGTCCACTGGACCACCGTTTAGTATAATGTGTTACTGTGTGTGCGGTATTCCTTCGAGCCGCGTTCCAGACTGTCGGCTTCCGTGCGTGTATGAATGTGTGGGATACCGCGCAGTGCACATCGCGCGGAAGCAGTGCGTTCGTCCGGTAATACACTTCGGTTTACTGCACCGTCTGCACGCCGAGCCCTCGCACAGTTTCTGTGCCAGAGAGCGCTCCCACAGGTTCACGCTTCAAATATCGATCGATATTTTAGTTACTTCGTGTGTTTTATACACATAAAACGGTTTGTCATTGTTACGAAGGGCGACCGCATTTGGCAACCGGCAGCAGTTTTAGGCCGGACAGTGCTTAGCGTCGACTACGAGTGGTCAAACTCGTATATTTGCGATCCTTGTCCAAATTCAGTGTTACGTTACGTTTTAAGTAACGATTATAGGTCATTTTGAATGGTAAATTTAAATTCAGATGATTTAGGGACCTAAAGCCCTCTCCGGTGAAGGGCGGTTATAAATCTAACGGTAGATTTATAACTGCCTCACGGTTTTGCCACCTCCTTCACTACGCTTATAAGCTTCGCCTATTATGTAATCTATTTACACAAGTTAATAGGTAGAATTTTAGATATTTTTGTCTCTTCCCGGGGCAACACTGTCACCTATGACGTTATTACGTAATGGTAACCCGAAAGGAGTTTCATGACCTTCGCGCCATTATCACCTCTGTGCCTTCTGACCGCTTAGACGAAGCCTTTACAGCCTGCGGACTAAAAAGGCAGGCGCCTTAAAGTTTGAAGGGGTTTTTAGACCGTGCGAGTCGAACACATCCCGTGCTCCCAGGCACACGGACTGTCCATTACGGGTTTTTCCCCTTCTTCCTCTTCGCACAGGGAGACATACAAAAAAAAATACTGGAAATCATAATTGTCGTTGCCCATATGGCCGTACCTTTTCGCAGCCAGGTGTTTACAAAATATGACAATTTCATGGATTTCATATAATATCATTTTTTTATTTTATTTACAGGCCGAATTTTCAGGAAATAACTAATCACATTTTGTTAATTACTATATAAAGTTACCAAATTATAATAATTGAGATATCACATCAAAACTTCGTGTCGTATGATGAAACGCATCAAATACTATAATGTATTAACTTTTTGTGATGAGGAATAGGTTGCAATATTGAATCACGCGTCAAGTTAGCAGCATTTGCCATATGTACAGTGCGTCCAGAAATTTTAAAAGTAAATAAAAATGCACGAAATTGTCATCGACTGCTTTCGAGAGTACAGATTTTGCTGTTTATATATTTATAGAAGAATGATTTAATATACGTTGTTAGTGCACTTTTTTTATTTATCTGTTTTCAAGAATAAACCTGGTCGTGTACGAAAATAATTATTGCTTTCAATTTTATAAAACAATTTTAGAATTTGCTAATCGATAGAACAAATATTATATAGAAAAGATAAAGATTTCATCTAATGAATGAGGAAGAAAAGGAATGAGGATTTTTAAGAGCGCCAAACCAAAACATCTCAAATGGAGTATTTTAAAGGACACATACGTTTTAATCCAGTCGCTTTCGAAACAACACTCTTTTGGGTAATTCAGTTAACGCATTTCGTTCGGAATTCGGAACACGGAAGCGATCGGCGTTCTGAATCTTCCAGGTCTAAATTCTATCAGTGGCCCCATCGCAGCAACGCCACCAGTATTCGGGTCGGGCACCTCAATGCGGGGACACATACTCGTAATTTAGATTGCACTCTTCGCACTTGCCATGACCGTTTTGCGCCTTGTACATAACCTCTGCCGTGCTGATAGCACTTGTCTCAACCAAATTTAGTTTCTCAAGTGCAGCTCTCTTTATGGCCCCTCTTTCAGAAAGCGATTATCTTGTTCGACAGTTAATGATTTTAATTTTCATGGGAGTCCCCGTATGCATACCGTTTGAATGATTTGACAACTGCGTATTCACTATCTTTTTACGTATGCACGATCTCTAGACAAAATTGATCTTGAACATCAGAACATATTCCAACAGAAAATACAATTTCGATAAAATTAATTTTGAGAGAATTGATCTAGTAAAAATAAGATTTTCGAGAACGCCGGTTTTTATTATTTAAAATTTTATGTATTACCCATAAAAAACAAATTCTATATATTTTGTGATAGCCTCATAGAACACTTCATTTTGGTACCCACTGATATGATTGGAAGAAAAGTTTCTAGAAAACGCCTCAATTCGTGCCAAAATCGTGTATTTTTTATTTTTATATACACAGTTACATATGCGTCACCAAGATAAATGTAACGACGTGTAGTTTACCAATTTTTGGTGTATAAGTTTAGTGGTCACGAGAAAACATAAAATGGATACATACATACGGTCAAAAACATATCCCCTTTTGGACTTTGTACACAAAATTTTGATTACTTTTATTTGTATATTTTGTGTGTACGTGCATGTTTATTCATCTCTCTCTCTCCTTCTGTCTATCTGTGTGTGGTTTGTGTGCGTAAATGCGTAAAACGTTTTATATTTTTTTACGGAAACCGACCTAAAGTACTATACCACCATTAACTAGAATTTCTGAAATTTGATTTATTCTGGATTTCAAATGAAATAAAATGATAAATTCCAAACAAACATTTTAGATGTTCTTTATTCAATAACTTTTAGAGTAGTGATCGATACAAAATTTAATCAACTTATTCTTAAATAGTCGAATTAGCTGCAACAAACTGTATAAAAATCGGCTAAACTGTTCAAGAGATATCTTCGGAGAATTTTTCAAAAATGTTATTTACAACGCTGCCAGTAAATTTTTTTAATGACGAACAGACTGCGTTATGTTCGACGTTCTCAGGCTGATAACAAACCGACCTATATATTGTTTGGACCTGCTTCGATTGACGTCACCAACCATGAGTCATGGGAATGTTGGGACTTTATCAATGGCTTTCATTGATTCTTCATACACAGATTGAGGTATTCTGAATTTACTTTTTACTATAACATATATCATCTTGTTTATGATTTTGCAGACAAACAATGTTTTAAAACTCGCTCTTATTATGGGTATTACAAATAATTGCAGAATTTGGTCAGTCACTTTTACCATCCATTTATTACATTACATTACATTCGACATAAACCATACCAAATAATATTTATTTTGGACTATAATATTAATTGAATTATTATAGTAAATCCATAGCAATAAATATTAAGTTGGCGGTTACGTTGTTTTGATTAATCAAGTTATTAAACAAAGTTTCTGGAAGGCATGTCAGTAGGTATAAATAGGGTAGTGTGCAGAGGAAGTTTATATCTGCAATGCTTATAAATCAACACCATTTAACTGTTACCATAGTGATTTATTGTGACCTATTTCTAAATATACAACTTATCCATATGTATTTTCCTTTCATTTAACCTCAATCTTCAAACTCCTTATTGGGTAACTTAGTATTTGGTCACATTTAGTCTCATAAGTTGTTGAGATAGTAAAAATGAACAGGCCGGAAGAGTAATGGATCCAGATTACCGGCCGCAGGTCAATGATGTAGAGATGACGGAGCCTGCTACTCAAATCTCAGTTCCGTCTTGACTTGAGCATCTTGCTGGAGATTTCCAAGCTCGGAGGACAGGCTCAACATCCGCCCCTGCAGAGAGAATTCGTCAACCAACATCCAGGCGACCTGGAAAGAGAGATTTACCTGTTGGGGAACCATTCAAATCGAATTAAAACAGATAGAGGAAACTTAATAGAGATACGAGATGCCCTCCACAAAATTCAATTCGTCCAGCGTGACAGAAATACGTAGCACTTCGGAAAGATAAATCAGAAGAAATGCGAATGTGATATCTCACCGACCGCGTTTCTGAAAGCACAAGACAAGAGAGAATAACGCGTGCATCAAGATCATAAGGACCGATAAAATAAGGAACAATTACAAAGTTGCATCGTGCATGAAAAGAAGACGAGGATACTTCGGTCTAAAGTTCGTAAGGTCAGATATACCGTCAAAGTTAAATAATGGAATAACTATACTTTCTCGGGCTGATCTGGAACATCGTCCAATTAACGTGCATTAAAAAACCATTATGAAGCACCAAACATCAAACTTACGCTTCAGTAAAGATGCGAGGGCGGGCGATGATTCCAGAGAGATCTAATCAGAAACAAGAATACTAGCAAAGAGTTTTATAAGCAAGGGCAACTTCTATGTCTTTGTAAAATTTTGTCATTAATTTTATTTGAATGCTCTAAATGTCGTGATGTGCGTTTCCAGTTTGACTATTTATTATACAAGTAGTTTTTGTCATACCTGTGATAGTTTTATTTTATTATAGATAAACCTTAATTTTGCGGCTGTACCTCATTCTTAAATCTTTAAATAATTTCTTCAATTGACAAATATATCCGAATTTTTATGTCTTTTTTCATAAAGTGATAAGGTATTATTAACCTTTATTTGTTTTGATCTAAAGCAAATTTTAGCGTATAGTCTTTCAAAAAAATTTATATTTTCTCGTGTCAAGCAAAATTAATTTCTAAGCAATTTTTATAAAATAGTTATTATTGAAAGAATTTATATTATATGTCGAACAATAATGCTCTTAGGAACATTTGAAGAGCATTTTGTAACATATTGTTTTCAAAAAGTTTAATACTCTTTCGCATTAATAATGGAGCAATTATGGATTCCGCAATAAATTTTGAAAGTAATTTTGTTGCAAATATTTTTCAAAAAAGAAATGGATATTTTTGAGCAAAGTTAAAATTTCAGTAATAATTATTTTATGTAATTGTAATGGATGCAGTTAATAGTTGAGCTTTAAGAGGAAATTCCTGGTTAATTTTTTCCTTTTCGTTTATTTTACTGCTATAACGCGATGTTTTCAGAAATTATTTTCGAAAATTATGTCCAACTAAATATAATAGGAAGAGCTATTAAGGATCCTGAAAGTGCATTTAGATAGTATTTTTGGCAAATATTAGAAATTATTTTATCGTGTTATCGCAAAATTAAATTTCAGTAATTAATTTCTCCAAAATTATTTATTGTTTAGCTAATTGTAAAAAATAAAACAATAACAAATTCTGAATGAACATTTTGAAAAGTTTTTGCACATAGCTTTTTAAAAAACGTTAATACTTTTGTGCTACGACAAAATTAAATTATCAGTAATTATTTTTTCAACAATTAATTAGTGTTTATATAATTATAATAAATGTAGAACACTTAGGGATCCTGAACGAAAACTTGAATAGCCATGTTTGGCATATAGCTTTTAAAAAGATTATTTATTGTGTTAAAAGAAAATTAAATGATTGGTAAAATTTTGTTCAAAAATTAGTTATTAATTATAATAATAAAGTTACGATTCTTGCAAGAGCATTTAAGGAGCGATTCTGTATAAAGTATTTTCAAAAAAGTTTATATTTTTTGTGTTGCAGCAATGTAAAACTATCAGCAATTTTATTTTAATTGATTATTAAATAATTAAATTTATAGATGTAGAACGTTTATGGATTCTGAAAGAGAACTTTTCTGTATATAGCTTAATTTTTTTATGTTATAGCACAATTAAGTAAATATATATTTTAAACTAAGAATAAACTATCTGAATATAATAGTTTTAGAGCAATAACGAATTTTAAATTGCATTTTACGACTGACTTTTTGCACCTTATAATACAATGTATTTTCGTATCTTGGCAATAAGACTGGAATTATTTTTTCAAAAATTTATTAACATTTAATTAAGTAATTATGATGGATGTAGAACAATTACGTATTCTGAAAGAATATTTGAAGAGAATTTTCATAGCATGTAGTTTTATTAAAAAGAATAATGTTTATCAAAATTAAATTTTCAGCAGTCAATTATTTAAAAAGAACTATGAACTATCTAAATATAATAGTAAAACGATTACTAATTTTGAAATAATATTTAATGAGCAATTTTTAACATATAATATTTCCGGAAGTTGACATTTTTTGTGTTATAGCAAAATTAAATTTTTATTCAGTGCCTATTAATTAGGCATCGAATAGCCAGGTAAAGGGCTTGGTACAGATAAGACTAAGAACGGGGTCGCCCTCCTTGTCCCTGAGTCTTCTACCCAAATTCCACAATTTGCCCTCAATGTCCACCAGCTGTTTCGAAGGCAACCGCATGCGTGTGCTTCAGAATTCTATATTTTAGATGTATTTGTTTGGCGGCGTGTTCCACCCGGAGGCTGCTAATCTTGAGATATTATTGAAATGGGACACTGCGAATCTTTTGACACAACTGGCGGGTAAAAAGCGGTCTCTTGCCAGAATAACGATAATCCACCAGGTGCGCTTACTGTTCGAGCGGCTAAAACCAGGAGGCTCGCGTACACGGAACATTGGCATAGACCAGCGCATGTCGGATGGTATCACCGGCATGGCATGGAATGCGGAAACCTACCAGAACTACGTTGGCAACTCAGTTCTCTATAGCCATTAGCCTCTACGGTTGAACCACAAATGCGTGAGTGTGGTTCGCAGATATTGCAGTCCAACTAAAGTGTCACAGCCACCCAAAGAGTGTTGTCGTCCAGTAATGTGCCAAAGTTCGCTGAAGAGAGCGTATGCAATCATGCTCGAGACTAGAGTGTAAGCAGCCCTCAGCCTAGCTCGTAAAAGAAATAAAGGTTATAAAATTGTTAAGAATAGTCCACTACATTTTTCATTGATTAATAAATTTGACATCGATATCAATAAATAAATAAAATATAAAAAGTGCTGTAGTGACTATTCAATATTTAATTTTTATTTTATTTCTATGATTTCCACTCTTCCTTTATTTCTTGCGTTGTTTTCTTCTTATCGTTCGTTCGTTTGTTCTTTTAAATAACTTATCTATGTCTAGTTCTTAGGTCAAGTCTTCAAAAGTATTTATCACTAATGCCTTTTGTTTTTCGTAGGAGCCATCAAATCTGTGGTTTCGTCTATAATTTCCCAGTCTAGTGATCAAACATTTATTTTTAATTCTCTAACCTTAGTCAAGAACCTCCTCTATAATTGTATCAAACGTTTGTATGGCAATTGAAAATATTCTCTGTTCCAAGAGTCTCTGTATTCTCGCAGTGCATCGTGAATGTCTCTCTCTCTCGGCTCTCTCACATGGAGACCTCCCAGGTGTCACAATAATATAAACTGTCGTCGGCAGTTCTTCCGGTATTCAATTGTCTTATGCGCTCGTCTAAGTTGACGGTCGATCCTATTTTAAAAGATTTTTTGACGGTAATAATCCGATGTCGCTACGTAAATGTAGCCGTCAGAGGCATCTTTAGCTTGAAGCGCTAATTCCAAGCTGAGTTTTATTTGGTTATTGTAACTCTTTCTTCTTAGTTTTGCTTTTCTTCTAATAACTTAGTTTTCTATATATAGCTCACTTGTTTTTAGCCAATTTGCTTTTACTGGTTTTATATATCCAATTCTGGCGCAATCTGTTGTTTATTTCTGTAAAATTAAACAAACATATAAATAAATTGGTCTAAAACCGTGTGTACAATTTTAAATCTTTATATTATACGGACAGTATAATATTTGTAATTTTATATGTAATAGTAGCAGGAAATTAGCAATTAATTAAGAGAAAAACAATCAACATTGCTGTATGGAAGTTAGTATCAAAATATTTTTGTGTCAGCATATTTGTTTAAATTAGCAGTATTAATAAGGAGCTTCAAAATTAATATATTAATCATTTGCTAACTCTTAGGATCTAGTGGAAGTCCACAAACCTGAATCATAAAAACTTCTAAACTACCTTTAAAGCTTTGGTATGGGGTTTAAATCTATTTGTAATGTGAGAAATGGTCATTGGAATTCAAAACAATCTTATCAATGGTTTATATAGCATACTCTAATAAACATTTTAAAAATGTAGTTCCAGTTTATTGATTAAAATAAATAAGCATAATGTATGAATTTTTAAAATTGTTTCTCTATGAATTGAAACTTGATGCAGGAACTTAGTTCCACAATCCTGTAGTAATATTTGTAATAGAGAGAATCACTCAGCAAATGAATATAAGTAAATTATCAATCCATATTAAAAATTTAAATATATATTTTATTGCTCGTTTTCATATACACATTAACGAAAAACATAATATAAGATATTACGATATAGAAAAACAAACAAAGATATCTAAAGCAAAACCGCGCAATGTCCCCCTAAAACCCAGCCGGATTTTGAAACCAGCCGCATTACGTCATTTGACAACTGAGCGAGTGCGTGGTAGTACGAGGCAGTTGGTAGTTGAAGATGCCTTCTTGCATTACAAAAGGGTGAGATCACGGAACAGGAAAGGACTTAATAGCATCTAGGATTACCTGAGATGAGCGAGTACTTAGTTCTATTTCGATACTTTTCCAAAAAAATGAAGAATAATATCGTATGTATTAGTTTGACACCGAGGTGATAATGTGAAAAAGGACTTCTTTATTCTAAAAATTAAATTTTTATATTTTGTGTTTTTTTGTGTTTATCCATGTTAATAAAACAGGTATATTTAAATTTTTTTTTGTGAAGCAAAAAGAAAAATTTATATAAGCACGTATTTGAAAATCTCAGAGTTATTCACTCGAACCACCGGTCACATTCAATCGTAAGTTCCTTTTAATAAAAAGATAGATCAAAGAATACATTAAACTTCGCCTCAATCGATACAGCAAATAAAGATTTGTTAGTAAAACGACTGAACGTCAAATATTCAGTAAATTCCGTCCGTATCATGGAAAGGTAGTTATAGAAAACAAGTGATCTTCTGCAAATAACCTGTTTGTTAAAGAAAATAACAAAATGTGCGAAACTCACCCCGAATATAAAATCTATTCTTGAAAGACACCGATTCATTTAAGGCGCTGTGCGTGTACATGTTTAATGCGGTACTTTAGTACAAAATTTACTATTGTATAAATTGAAGGTTATTGTTAAGCAAATTCTTTACAAAAGGATATTATAAAACTTCTAAAATATGTAATTACGTATTTAAAGAGTTATATTGTGACTTACGTAATAAAGATAGTACCTACATTTAAGTTTTGTGTTCAATTTTAAATACCTATTTGTATATAATAAAATATGTGTTATACAATCTAAACTGAGTGTTATTTACCTTATAAAAGCCTTATCACATGATAAATAATTATTGCAGTTTCATTTTCCTTCAGTTATAATAAAAAGCGGCCATCCATAGTAATTAAGAATCGTGACCATTCGCCCGTGATCAAAAATATGTGCTTGCGCGCGCACGCGTGAAGAGCAGAGCGAACGGTACATCTGCCGGGAGTGGGAAAGAGAAATAAAACCGGCTAAGAGCTTGTCGGGCCATGCTTATTAGGGTTCCGAAGGCATTATTACCCAGAAATGCGCTATAGACGAAAAAAGTACGTTGTTACACTTTTTCCGTGTGTCTCGCACAGAATAGTTATAAGCGCTTTAGTCGCCTATAACTAGAAAAACAAGTGGGCATGTCGGCTATTACTATTAAACTAGTGTAAACTAAAGTGCATCAGCAAAAGAGCGTGTCTTCATGGCACTTACGTCCTTTTGTTGAGAAGCGCAGTTTTGTGGCAATAACTCATAAACAGTATATACGACCATATTCAAAATAATTTTCGTTAAAGGTATTTATTACGTTTGTTATTTTTTCATAGGTTTTAGATCAACAGTTTAGAAAATAAAGGGGGAAACACAATTTCTGCAACTTTCCAAATGATTATTTCGGAAATTATTGGGTTTTTGAAAATCTGTTGAAATATCTGCTCTTCGTTAATGTTTGCTGAAAAAAATGTTTTCAGTTTTCGTTACATGTATTGTGTAAAAATATTAATTTTGTTATTAAACCATCAAGCAAAGTAGCAGCTTATATAAGACACTTACACTATAAATTCCATCAATATACGTCTTGTAGGTTTTGAATAAAATTCCCTGTGAGGTACGGACTGACGGACGGGCATGACGAAACTATAAAGGTTCCGTTTTTGCCATTTTGACTCGGAACCCTAAAAACGACGCTTACGACTAAACACAAGACTATCCGACGAAACTCGGAAGGTCGAGATTTTGAAACGGCGATATACGACGATTGGATATCTTTGTTTTGCTAAATCGTAGATAAAAACTGATTAAAAACTCTTGTAAAACGCAAATATAAATATAGCACTCACTGGAATGTCTAACCGCATAAATACAAAAACTATTTTACAATGAAAATTACTGAAAATACGCATCGCAGACGCAATCGTGATAAATAATTTGAAGAACATAACAAATCCTAGCTTTGTCATATTCATTTTGATTAATTCATCATCCATAAAAACCAATGACGTTCTTGATGCATTTAACCAATGGTTTATTTTGATTGACGGACAGACGATACACAGTTGTAGTTATAAATACAAATTTGGTATAAATTCATAATATCGAGCTTCAATTTTCATTACGTTTATGCTCACGGTTTATCCTCCAACTCCACAACACAATTGTTATCTAATATTTTAAAATATATGTAAATAAATTATCTGCCTATTGTAACAAAAGATTTTATTATATAATACATCTATGAAAATTGATAGTCGATGTACACCATAATAATTCTGATTTACATGAAAGTTATTTTTAAATGTGTTGTTTTGACGAAAAATAGCGAGTACACGATTTGAGCAAGAATCCTTTTAACACGCTTTTTTTAGCTTCACCTCTACGTATGTGTGTTTGTTTGTTTGTAGCCGACTCCTTTGAACTCGATTTTGACCCACTTGAAACGGTCAGAGTTCATTTAAACTTTTTAAATATATCAAGGACCGATGGCAATACAATAATTTCATAATTTGGAAAATACAATTTTGAAAAAAAAATTGATTACTTAAAAAATTTTAAATATTCAACAATCTCATAAATTTTTTAAAAAATCTAAATTTTAAAGTTTTTAAAATTTTGTACAATTTTTAAATAAAAAATCTTAAAATGCTTGTTTATGTCACAACTATAAGTTGTATAGCGCAACTTTAAATTACGTCGAACACTACATTTTCACTCAATTTTGAATATTCTCAATCTAATATAACATAATATAATATAATATAATCCTACAGCGATACGTTAGATAAAATGAAAAGGTTACGTAGACACAAATGACATAAACTTAAATTTATTGGCACACATAAGATATTCTAAAATCAAGGCTTTGGCTATAAATACTATTGATATCGTTTAAAAAAAACTAAAAAAACACGCTTTGATGATGAATCGACATAAAAAGTGAAAAATAATTTTTAATATAGGGATGAAATTATTAAAGAAAATATTAAAATTATTGTGAAAAAAGCGTGGGGCGCTTTGCGCCATATCTTTCGTACTATTTTTGAACTAATCACACCGGTCGAATATTTTCGAGAATTGATTTGTCGAACCACCTCTTATTAAATCATTGATAATAACATTACTAAGTTTTCTTTACGCCAAGCTCTATCTATATATCTATAGTGTGTGTGTGAGGGATATAGAGCGATACCGAGAGAGGTGCTATTGTCCTAAAATCTGACTAATTCATATTGGTTATGGTATCGTCATATATATACTGTAAACGCGAACCGATAAATTTGTTACTCGATAAATTAATTTTAATAAAAGGCGGTTTGTAATAAAATTCTAAATGTCATTGATCGAGGTACAGTAAATTAATTGTAAATAATAAACTATTGTAAATCTATTTATGTTGTGTAATTCACGAGATATAATACACATGCCTACGTTAGAACAAACCCCCGAGTTGCTTTCGTAACTTTCAAAGCCATCATGAAGCAAACTTTACATTATTTTATCACTTGCCACTATGGGATTTAAAAATTGGAGAATAAACATACATCAGATAAATCTACTTGATAAAAGTTTTGTAAATAACTTTCATTTTTAATGTTCAGTAATTGACAGGCACTGACTGTTTATGATGTTAGTGATATCGTAATCGATTATTGTATTTTGTACCGTAACATCGATACTTATTAAATCGTAATGTGGTGACACTTGGGAAGCCACAACTATACGAATTAATAAAAAATACTTCATATTCCTTCATTATTTTTTTTTACGTTTCTGTAGCATTTATAATTGTACCATCAAAGGACCTTATCTAAATGAAGTTCTATCGTAATAGCATGCTGTAATAAAACACCTCAGAAATATCTGAAATTAAACATGACATTGATTTGCATATAATGTACATATTGGATTTATTGGCCGGTGATGTAAAGAATCACTGATGACGATTTATTGTTTCTGTTAATTTACAATTAGGCTGGCCGCATACATACGTAAAACGTATTCGTTTTCCGAATGCGTAATTTCGAATCGGAATTCCGTGAGACTAGCGCAAACATTCGTTTTTCTTCATTTGGAATGTATCTACTTCAGTACAGATAGTGATAGCGTGGCGAACGCGCGACGATGGAGGACGACGACTTATTAGCAATCGCATTTCTGTTATTAATAAATAAGAAAAAGAAACGTCGTCGGTATTGGATACATCCACTAAATACTCGAAGAGTATATGAGAGTCCGTATTATTTGAAGAGAGTTAAGTTACGAGCACACCCAGATATATTCTTTGATTTCTATAGGATGTCAATAAATTCTTTTGATGAACTTCATAATGGCATACGTGATAAATTAATCAAGCAAAATACCTGCATGAGATTATCTTTGGATACGGAAGAAAAACTAACCATAACATTGAGGTAAGTTATCTTTATTTTTACATCTGTTCTTATTTAAAACTGAAAACAAATCAACAATCTTATTTATTGCTTAAACTTTAGGTATTTTTCAATATTATTTTCCTCTTCTTGTCCTTGAGATTGTACTAAATAAGTTGCTGCTTCGGTATCCTCTGCATGATGATGATTATCAAAATGGAGAGATGTGGAAGGTGATCTGTAGAGATGACGTGCTGATTGAAGCGGTGGCAGATATGTAATAGAGTTAATAGCCACTCTGGAATTGTTTGGGGCAGATTGATAATTCTTGGTTTTATTTTGAGAAGAAGATGAACTAAAGTTTGGCAATGGAGTTTGCATTTGATATAATGTATTAGGTGAAGTATCTGGTGCAGGAATATATGAATAACAGGGGGAATAACTACGGCTTGACGCTGGTGTAGCTGAACGTTGACTGAAGTTATCATAACTCAGTGAAGAAGATGGAGATGAATTGTACTCAATATTAATTTTTTTTTTACCAACTGCAGCATTCCCAATTTAAAATCAATTTTTTGATTTTCATTCATATTTTTCATATGTGTTCTAAAGCTTAATAAAAATTTCATGTCATCGTCTTCTACTTCTTGTTGTTTCTGATTGGCTTTCTGTTGGTTTTGATGTAGGATACTGAGTATTTCGGAGGGGATATCGTTTTTGTTTCGTTTTAAACTTTTAGCAGGCGGAGTTGATATAGGTGATGGAGGTTGTAATATATTTGTATCCACTTGTTCCACGCTGTGTTCTTCTAGGGAATCTTGTGAAATATTATCTTGTAAATCATCGGATTGATAGTTTCCTTCGGTATTTCTTTTATCAAAGACTGGTATAAGAAAATAAAGCAGATCTGCATAAAGATATTTTTTAACCTTTTTAGCGGCACTGCCTGTTGGAGCACATTTATTTTTTTGGTAATCTCTTCGAAAGTAGTCTCTTATGTGTGTCCATTTTTTTTTTCGCCTCAGCACCTGAAATATAATTAACATTATTCTAAATCTCGTTTTTTTCAGATTCCTGGCAACTGGTAAAAATTTTGAAGAGTTACACTTTGAATATTTAATGGGGAGCAGGACCGTATCAGCCGTAGTTAAGGAAACGTGTACAGCAATATGGGAAGTTTTTCAGCCTTTGGAAATGAAGCCACCATCATCAAAAGAACGTTGGCTAGAAATTGCTGAAAATTATTATAAAAGAACTAATTTCCCTAATTGCGTAGGTTGTGGATGGGAAACATATTCGTTTGATTTCTCCTCTGCATATTGGATCTGCCATTTATAATTATAAAAATTTCTACTCTGTTGTACTATTAGCAGTAGTACATTCTGACTACCGTTTTATAGCTGTAGATGTTGGTGCTTATGGCAGAGACAGCGATAGTAATATTTTCAACAATTGGAATTTTGGAAAAAAGCTAACTCACAATTGCCTTAATATGCCTGAAGCAAAACCTCTGCCGAATACCAATGACACACCTCTACCTTTTGTGTTTCTTGGTGATGAAGCGTTTCCACTCAATAACAATTTTATGAAACTATATCCGAGAAGTAATCTCAATACTCAACGCAGAATATTCAACTACCGCCTCAGCAGATCACGACGAGTGGTGGAATGTGCCTTCGGCATTCTCTCGAATAAGTGGAGAATTTTTCAGACTAGCATGACGATTCCACCAGATTTTGCAGTATTAGTAACTAAGGCAGCGTGTGTGTTACATAATTTTGTTCGCAGACGAGACGGCTATCGATTCGAAGATACTCTGACACATTACTTCGAAGATATACCTTTTCGTAGTCCACAACACAGATCTACCAACCGAGGTCGAAACATAAGAGACAATTTTGCTGAGTACTTTATGACACCGGCAGGGGAAATATGGTACCAATATAACGAGAGAATTAGTAATTTACAAGAATAAATATGATTTGTAATAAAAAGTATACTAAAGAAAATATCTTACCTTTGTTTTCTTTGTCCACTTTAGTACTCGTGTTCCAATCCTTTATAACCTCTTTGAATACATTCTCCCAGGCCAAATCTTTGACATCTCTATTGTGGTAATCGTTGTCATGAATATTCCACAGGCAGGGGTATTGACGTGACAACGTCTTATAAATTGGTTTGCCGGGTGACACTTCAAGAAACTGCGTTACGCTCCGCTCACGTTATGCGCTCACAATGAGAGCGAGTGAGAGGCACGCGTCCTCCACTGGCATGGTTAGCCCGCCTAAGAGCGAGAGAGACAAAAAGTGAAAGGCACGCGTCCCTTCCACTCAGATAGGAACAAGTTAAGTTGTAGTAAACGCTGTTTCATTGTACGCAAATGTATTGCAAGTTATTGTATGTATATTTGTATATAAATACGTATGTATGTGTAAAGGTAAAAATAAAATTTTGTTAATATGAAATTCAGTGCGAGATTCTTTGTATAAATTAATGTTTTAAATATAATTCTTTGTATAAATAAATGTTTTAAATTGTTACTATTATTTCATCCTTCTTCCTACTATACGAATGAATATTCACATTAAAATGATTTTACCACTCAAAGTCGTTGTCACGTAAAACTTTCGCCCGTATACCGACTTTACAGGCAACCAATTTATATCAACTGGTAATTCCTAAGTGATATCCATACCAATGTTATTCAAATTTTAAAATTAATACAATTTTGAAATATATCTAATTCTTTAACAATTAAAGGAATTTCTACAGGGGACTATATCTAATCTAAGCTAAGCAACAGCTAAGTATTTTTATGTTAAGGATATTCTTCTGATTACAAAACCGTAACATGATAGTCGATATTTTGGGGGCATTAGTGTTTAAACTATTAAAAGCAAATAGAGCTGCGAAAAATATCATTTTTGCACTAAAATATATTTTTTTTAATTTTCATTAATTTATTGAGAAATAAAGAAAGTTCCTTTCATCCATTACCGTCTCTCAAAGCAGTTAATTGTAATGAATTTTTAAAATTCATAAAAAATGATAGAGCTTAACCTCTCCGTAGTACTTACTTTTATATATTAGGGGGAGATTATTTATTATGGTCGTGTAGGAAAAATATGAATAAATGCCATGAGCTCTTCTAAAATGGTCTAAATATTGTAGTCCACGCGGACTAAAATGCGGGCCAAAGCTATTACAAATTTTGTACCTTATAGACATTTATGTGTTACTGCATCACGCAAAAACTACTCCATGGAATTTAATGAATTTCAACCGCTAATATTAATGTTTCTGCCTCACACATTATCGTGTTACAAATTTACCAATAGATACGTCCGATGCGCGCGGTGCGGGCGCGATATTGAATAGAAATTTCCGAACGTGTGCGCCGGCACAAACAAAATGTATACAAGTGCTGCGTTCCGCATGACGTCATTAGGTTTTTTCCAGTAGGTTTCTCCGAACGCGCCGGCTTGCAAACGAAACGTAGGTGCGGAACTTATTCCGTTCGAAAAAAGAACGTGTGCGTCAAATAATGTATTTTCTACTGATTCCATGTATTCAGATGTCCGAATACGGAAAACGAATACGTTTTACGTATGTTTGCGGCCAGGCTTACGTATGTATGTGGCCAGGCTTAATATGCAGAGCACGTATAGCTTTTCCTTCCCCCCGCACTGGTCCCGCAGTCCCGCCGGTCGATAGCCACAATTGGCCTTGAGTGCGCGATAACGCACATGGCCGACCGTCACAACATTAGCCAAAATAGTCGATATAAACACAGCATAAGAAGTTAGTTTTATTTCTCTATTTCCATAGTTCGATTAGTTCATACTCTTGTGCTAAGTATAGACAAAGGGAGATAGAGAATGTCCAAAAAGCGTTATTTACTTAATAAAAGCAAAAGCTTTCCAAACGTGACCATAAAGAATTTTACTTTTCTAAGCTTTGAAATTGTCACTTATTGCAATATGCTTTATTAATACAAAGACCGTCTCGTAAAGAAAAAGGTTCAATATGATCACATAAAGAACTAATTATATTTATACAAATTGGTACTCACTCGAGTAGAGGTGGCAGCCGAGTGCTCGCGGAGGGTGTAGCTCGGAACAAATTTACTTATTTAAAATAAAGGCGATACGCCGCGCCATCTATATGAGAGCACAGCAAGCTTTATACCAATTTTTTAATAAAATTTCGACAGATAGCGCTTTAAGCTTAAAATAAATATAATCATATGAAAATTAATTAACATACACATTACTTTTCTAAAAAAAATATGATTAGTTGCATTATATAATTATACGTCCTTAAAATAAGATTGAAGTAATTAGATGGATTTTAATATTTTTACATGATTGCAATAAAATAGACATTGTTATCATATGTCTGTTGGTAACACTGTACACTTTCATTGGCGTCTCATGTCATGAGAGCGTCTTTTCTTTTAACCTCTGTTAATTTTTGATAAATATCAATTAATGATTATTGTTATTACTAGTTTATTGTTGTTATATAATATTTTTATTCTTTGTTTCTGTTTTCGTACTTCATCTTTAAGTGAACGTTGTTACTAACAATGCCTCAACGTCGACGTTGTATTTTTGAATGTAAAAAATTTGATAAGTAAATAACACAGTATGGTTAAGATAGGAATGTTTAATTTTTACTATACTGTTACAGGTAAAATATATAAAATGACTTAGCATTTACTAAGTACTCAGGCATAACCTTAAAATTTTTCCAGATATATCGTTTTCCAAAACTAAAATACTCAAGTTTGGATAGATTTACCGATTAGGTGAAGATTGTTGGTGTAAGAAAAGAAAATGTTGAAGATTATGTTTACGACAACTATAGTACATGTGATCAACATTTCGAAAAACGATATTTTCATTCGCATTCCAAGAGATTGAGCAAAACAGCATTACCATCTTTAAAATTGTTTAAGCATAATTGGCATTTAATTTCATAGTGATTTAAATTGTAAGAATAAGGAGTGCTATTAACTTAGAATTTTGGGAAAATATTTTAATGAGTTTAAACTTCAAAGGGTTAAAAAGAAGAAAACAAATTAAATTTAAAATTTAGTAAGAATTGGTCAATTTTTATTGTTGTTTAATCTCCAGCTTTAGTTTGCCCATTTTTTGCTATTGCACCCAGTAACTAAGTCTAAATTATTTCTTTTGTGATGTGTTTTAGATATGTTTTCAATTCATTTTTAGTGCTGTACTGTTTCATAAATGTTACCACAGCCATTCATTAAACTCGACATTAAGTTTTTATGCAAACTTTCATACTACAGTTTCTAACAAATTCATTAATTTTTTTGATAAGTGTTATATGGTAGGTCTTTAAAACAGATGATAATAAATAATTTAAATAAACATTCCTTAAAGGATTGTTATATTATTTAGCATTTAAAAGATGTTCACCATTTTTTTTTAAGAAATTTACTAATACTTAATTATGCTATATCTATTGACAAATAAGAAATCACTACTTTTAATCTGCATTTGACTTATTCCTTTGGGCTTTATCTAAAGATTTGTTTAGGTAGCTAATTAATTTCACAATTAAATAAGCGTTGAGTAAGTTGTGTAACAAAATTGCAGCTATGCCATGCTTACTTGGCTCAGGGATTCCTACATGAACTTTTAGCTTTACATTAGTATGATATACTGTCAGTTTTTGAGGTGCTTATTTTTTAATACATTATTGCAATTCGTTTTTATTAATATAAAATCATCATAAGAAATTTAATTTGATTTAATGGGATAGGAAAAATAACAATTTATATCTTTTAATATTGGGCTTTTCACAATTAAAAAATGTTGAAAACCATGTTTAAAATTGATAATTTATTGAAAAGTTTGCAGCTGTCTGTCTTTTAAAAAACTTTCCTTCACATACTCCATTAAATAAGTACAAAAAAATTACAGCTTTACAAGATGCTATTCATGTTCCTGGGTGTAGTAATTTTGATTGTGTGAATTGCTTTTTAAGTTTATACATTACTTGAACTAGAGTATTTAAATGTATGGTTTGGTTTACTGTGTGGTTTTGTTACAACAAAATTTTTCATGAGTACTGTATACAGCAGAATTGTTAAAGTATCTATCTTAATAGTAATAAGTCTTGTTCTTTAATTTTTTTGTTACAACAGATGTTTCAATTTATATTTTAATTTTTCAGATCACAATTTACTCCCTGAAGAGTGTTTGGATACTGCAGATTTGTTATTAATCTTTGACAGACTGTTTGACTCCTATAATGGATATAGCTACAGTGATTCGTCTAAAATATATAAAAGTTCTCTATAACTCCATTCTCCTCACTTCAAATTGTGTAGCGAAACATTGCCTGTATTAAAATCTATGAGGTATATTGAAAAATAAAAGAATGATAAAATCGATTATCTGCAAGTTCCATCATTCAAAAATTGAATACATAATTTGTATACCATGCATACGTGTTTAAATACTTGCATAAAAAAGAAAAAGTATGAAGTTTGTTGACTTTAATCAAGATCCACTGTGAATTTTTTTTTATTAGAAGTCAGGGCTACAGAAATACATCCCCAACATGTAGCCAATTAGAAAAAACATATAAAGCACTGTTGGTGAATTGTATAACAAAATATCTACAAATGCAAATTGTGAAGATGATGAAAATAAGATATTCTTTCCATTACAGTGTTTGATAGCAGAAGGGGTACATGGTGGTACAAAAAGGTACATGGTGGTGAGGATGTGAATATAGAGCCATTATTAAATTTATTATCAAATAATAAGGTACAAAATGACAGTAATATTATACAATGCGAAACAAAAAGTTATGTTGCAGGCTACAAATGTAAAACAAAAGTTTTAAAATCATGTGCATTTATTGATCAAATTGCTTACAAGATCAAATTATTTGTAGATCTGTCTACTGATTGTTGTTTTTTAACATGTGATAGCCATAAAGAAAAATCAAAAGATTATTAAATGGTAAGTATGTAACTTTTGATGAAAATGTTAAAATTACAAGCTTTTAATTATTATGAAAAGAAAAGTAAAAAATGAGATTCATATCAAATTTAGATGGAACAATGTGTTATTTTTGAAAATGGTAAATATTTGCTTCTTTTATATTTCATTTTTATATATTATTTTCATAATGCTTATTGAGTGTTTCTCAAATTCCAATTAAAAAATGCTTAAGTTTTCCTGCAAATGAATTTAGAAACATTCTTGAACTTGTAGGATCATATGAATAGTGTAAAAGAAAAACTTGCTAGTGCATATTACAAAATCAAAAGTCAGCCGAAAGTAGCTGATATCCTTGTGATTCGATTACTTCTCAGTTCTTAAAAGTATGTTGTGAAATGGCTTGAAAATTATTAAAATTTGTTTTTAAACATAAAGTTCAAATCATTCTTGTTTTAATTTTGTTGTTATATTTTAATAAAAATCTAGGAAAACATAAGGTGTTAGATTCAGAAACTAAAAGTGATAAGATGATTATAATTATATCATGCATTATTTAAATCTTGTGTAAAATTATTTATTGATTTTATGTATGAATATAAATCAGGTTTCCAAATGGTGTAAAATTTGGCACTTGTAGTTGGTCATGGAATCACATTACTGTATATTGTACACAAATTTTGCTGTAGCCTCACCCCTGTGGACACAAACCTGAAACTAACTGAATTAATGCAAGGTGAACAGATTGTCATGAAAACACGCAAAGGTTTTATAATGTATTTGCTGGTAGCTACTCCACATTATACAAAATTAAATTCTTTGTCGTTTGCATACTCATGTATTGCTCTGCATTATACAGAGCTTGGGGAAACTAACATCAGTACCTAGATGGGTGAGGCTTAGAATTGTGATTTTAGTTACACACAGCTGAAGGTTTATATGGTCAGTCAATAATTTAACAAATACAACTAATCTTTGAGACATGTACATGAATTAAATTTTTAAGTACATATATATGGAAATTAATGAAGATGGAAAGTATAAGGCCATGCTGTAAGTTAGTGTTACACCCAATATTAAAGTAAGATACTACAAAATTAGGTAACATGGTAACAAAGTCAAAATTGATTAAAAAACAAATTTATCATTAGTACTTATTAGAATAAAAAGAATGTCAACTTAATAACTAAAAAAATTTAGTTCCACAAATATGTAGAAGCAGTGTTTGTGAAGCAGAATTGGTTCACAAGCTCATGTACATCGTTAACACACTTTAATACATGTTCTATTGATCATTTTCACACATATATTCATCAAAAGTGCTTCTAAGTAGAAGCATAATAAAATTATTATAAGTTTTTATTTCAAAACTAGAAAATTCTGCTGTGACCTAAGCCATTAAGTTGTCTTTGTAGTACTTTAACATTTAGGACTATGGGATCGACATTAAAAATACATCACAGAAATCTACATGATTAATGATCTATAAATGACCCTTATTTTTATGGTAGACTATTGATAGGTACTAACTGTTCTGTCTTAATATTTGACATTAGTGACCTTTGTAGTATCAATACTTTTGCATCAAAATAATAATACATAGCAGCAATATTTGAAGAGATTCAATTACAGAATTTAATAAAAATACTTCATATTTCTTCCATTATTTTTTTGGAGAAGTAATATAAAATATTGAACTGCTAAAAAACAAAGTTTACATTCAAATATATTCATAATACTGACTTAGGTTATATTTATTTTCACATCAAAGATGTGTCTAATGCTAAATGTATTATTATTTTATTTTAATGTATTAATATCTTTTTGTCTTTATTTAGGTCGAAAAATTATATATATTACGGAGAATCCTCTTTGGAGGGGCTTGGCATCCTGGTAGCGATGAAATATCATCGCACACAGCTTTCCAACTAGTTGTATTCATCCACTATTAAGTTAGCTCACAAAAATAATCAAAAACCGTTAGGATGAAAACAGATTTGAAACGTGGTGAACCCGGCACAGAGCAAGTATGACGACGTCTCGAACAAGAAGGAATTTTCTCGAACAAGAATGAATTTAAAATAACGAACGAACTTTCCTACAACTCAACGTTCACTTCACTCATTCAATCACTTCTTCAGTTCGCGAATGAAACAGTGCTGCCATCACTTGTCCGTACCAACCTCACCCAAGCTGTCAGCTTGACGTTTCATAAACAACAAAAATGAACCATTACAAAATTAATTCGGTAAACTAAAGCTAGATGGCGTTGCTTGTATTCAGATTCCTCGACACGGCCATCCTGCAGTTCACACGTCCTCGTGTGAAGGATCTGAAACAAGTGAAAATTTCTCGAACAGTAACAATGAACGTCTCGGTCATTCCTGACCACAAAAATAATGAACAGTACCTATCAATTTAGTAATAACTTAAACATTTTCTTTTTCCTTAAATAAAGCTAAGATGTGGCTGTTAAACATTCCAATTGTTTTTAATATCATCAATGAATCTCTATTCAGTAACTTGCAGAGCTTTACCACAACGACCTCCAACCGGTCATCTATGGCAACTGCCATCCAGTTACCATACCACACAACGACCTCTATCCGGTCACGTATGGCAACCTCCATCCGGTCACCATACCGATAACTCATAACACGACCTCTATCCGGTCACGTATGGCAACCTCCATCCGGTCCACCATACCGATAACCTCCATCCAGTTATCATCATCACATGTAATCTCCATCCGGTTACAAGCCTCCATCCGGCTTCATAAAGCAATGCAAAATTAAACAAGCTACACATAATAATTTAAAAGACCGTACATTCGTAATAATCTTAAAATGGTATGTTTAATCGTCACAGCGCACAAAACACGTTATTCAGAGGTCATAGCCTCTTGATCTACATTAGAATGATCATCTAATACGGATTCTGAATCCACAGAATTTACTAGCAATAAACTCTTTAATCAAGGAACACTCAGCGCCCGAATCATAACGAAAATAAAACTGCTCACCAGAGTGCCGAAGAGTCCCAGCAGGTACAGTCACGAAGCACAGGTCCACACGCCTCGACGTAGTAGTTTTAGATGTTACAGCACCAACGTTGTTCCCCGCGCCTCGGCGTGGACAGCTCGACGCGTAGTGGCCCAGCTCTCGGCAATGAAAACAGGTGATTGTGGATGTCGTAGTAGCCGTGGAAGTATGGGTCTTCGATTTACTGTCACTGCTCCGTAGATACTTAGAATCAAGCCGAACATCTGGCTTCACATTCCTCCGATAACATTGTGAAGCCTTGTGACCCAATTTTCCACATTAAAGTAATTTTAAATCAAACAATCACAAAAGCCGATATGTAAAATAAAGTAATTTAAAACATGCCCATTAACCGATTACGACGACGTTCCGTTTATTTCGAGTCTTCAACAAGCACGTTTCTAGATCATTCCATTTTCCTTCGACGTGAGCATTATCATATAACGTCACATCACAGCGAAAGGTACAAAATGTTTAAGCATAAAGCCCGTCGTGACGGCCAAGGCACACTCGTCCCGTAACCGGTCATATATACGGGCGCATTTTCAAAAAGAAAATAATAACACGTATGAAACAAAAGGAAGCAATAAACAAGGACCGTGGAAATAATATTTCAGTCGCGTGACGCGCCGGGGCGCGCGCGTCCAAAGGCACATGTCTGCTGTCTTTACCCATGCTCGCGCATCCATATCCTTTTTCTCGGGGTCAAAATCGGGTAGACGTAAATTGCTCGGCTGTGTAGGTAGCTTCATTGCTTTTATCAGCGCCAAAAAGTTCTGATTCTGCTGCTCCATAAGCCTGGTCCATTTGTCACCATTGGACTGGATGCCACCATCCAAGGAATCGCGTGGAACGTTCTGGGCATATCCCACTTTTGATGACGGAGAATCCTCTTTGGAAGGGCTTGGCATCCTGGTAGCGATGAAATATCATCGCACACAGCTTCCCAACTAGTTGTATTCATCCACTATTAAGTTAGCTCACAAAAATAATCAAAAACCGTTAGGATGAAAACAGATTTGAAACGTGGTGAACCCGGCACAGAGCAAGCATGACGACTTAACTCGACGACGTCTCGAACAAGAAGGAATTTTCTCGAACAAGAATGAATTTAAAATAACGAACGAACTTTCCCTACAACTCAACGTTCACTTCACTCATTCAATCACTTCTTCAGTTCGCGAATGAAACAGTGCTGCCATCACTTGTCCGTACCAACCTCACCCAAGCTGTCAGCTTGACGTTTCATAAACAACAAAAATGAACCATTACAAAATTAATTCGGTAAACTAAAGCTAGATGGCGTTGCTTGTATTCAGATTCCTCGACATATATATATTGTCCAATTAAATTTCCCTAAAGAGTGTGTACAATAAAGTTTTAAATAAAAACAATATTGAAAAATTGTTTCATTTATGCTTTTAGTTATTAATCTTAACTTGGTCTAAGGCCAAAATAATAAAATGAATGTGCAATTTCAGAAGTTCCTTTTGTCGATTAATCACCAGCTAAAAATTGGAAATCCTATGTTATTTCCATTATTTTAACTGGTGGTTAGTTGAGAATAGGAACTTCTGAGAACTGTAGAAAAAAAATTATAGTACCGAAGCGATTTAAATTTTCCCGCTATATCCGTCAAGCGCCATCTCTACGTGGGACAGGAGAAATAATCTGTCAAATCGCGAGTTTCTCGTCTATACCATAAATATATAGTGTAGATAGTTTGTGGTTCCGGTTGTTCCTCCGTAGCGATCGGTCGCCTTCGGTCCAGTCCTCTGGGCCACCCGTTTAGTTTAGTGTGTTACTGCGTGTCAGTGTTTCTTCGAGCCGCGTTCCGTAGTGTCGGGCTCCGCGCGTGTAAAGGCAAGCGCCTTAATGCTTCAGGGGGTTTTTAGTCCGTGAGAGTTGGACACACCCCGTGCGTCCGGGCGCACGGACTGTCCTTAATGGATTTTTGCCCTCCTTGCCCTTCGCACGGGCAGAAATACAAAAAAAAAACCTACGTATGATCTTGTGAAATGCGGTAGCGATTAGATCAACAGAATATTTTTGATTCTATTTTTTTCCTTTTCGAGAGGCAAACGAGCATGAGAACCACCAGGGTGGTCAACGCTGTCCATGACACTCACGATTCCAGAAGAATCACTTTTGCGTTGTCGGCCTCTGAGGTAGGAAGAGAGTATGTGATGGAGGAAAACTGAGCTGATTGAGAAAGGAGTAGGCTGGTGGATGGTGGTTGGGTGGTGATAGAATGGGAGTGGGCCACCGGAAATCTCACTCACTGGATGATAAGAAATCGCGTGAAATGTTACTTTACGCCTGTATTCTGTGAGAATGTTGTATTGCATCGGTTGAACAGGATCATTTACGTCATGTAGGGAAATTTACCCTAGCTTGACTCTGCCATAATAAAGTATGCAATTTTGTGTCATATTTTCCCTAAAAAGTAATACAGTTTTTTCTTTGATGTAGTAAGGCATTATACCTATAGATATATGTTAAAACTTCGTCACATGGTTGCTTCCGTCCATTCACCAATAGTCATCCGGATGAAGATAATTACTCTTACCCTTGTAAAGCGGAGTTGGCTCGCTAAAAGACTATAAGATTGTAAAAATCATGGTAGGATATACTTTTTATTATATTTAAAATTAAATATATTAATTTTTGTTATTTTACTAGTTTATTACATCTGATATTTGTTTTCAAGATTAGTGTTTTAATTTGCTGCTGGAACGATGACTTGACCATGTTCTTGAATATCTAGTATCGTTATTTCACAAGTTCTCAAATTTGATATCATGGGGTTTACGGTAGCATGAAGTATTTTGAACTCTTTCTTCCTCATACGAAAAAGTCTGTGATTGATACTAAACCACATCAATTGCGTTTAAATTTTTTCATAATAACCGCGAATATTCCTGGTTTGAGTTTTCCGATGCTTTCTCTAAACGATCTTATAATTCATGTTATAGTTACGAAATATTTCAGGTTAGAAGTCGTGGAGGTGATGCCCAAAAATAAGTGGCACGTAACAAACAGATTGTCAAAACGAACATTAAATTTAATTCGTTTCGCTAAATACCTAGATTTTGTCTAAGACGGCGTTTTAATCTGGATAGGATCGACATGAAACTGTGGAGATGCACATAGTTAAAATACTTCTGAGCAACAACGTTAGTTACCTTCTTAAATACAGATCTAACATGTGGTTCTTTTATGTCTTTCAGGTACACAAAATCCTGATCCCCATAAGATTTCGAGGAGTACAAACCAATTTCCAGGCGACATCGCTATAATGTACCTGTCGAAGCCTTTCGTGTTCAACTATGACGTGTGGCCCGTTTGCATTGATTTCGATTTGGACTCGGACCGGATACAACTAACAGCTGGAAATTTGGGCAAAGTGAGTTGATATGGATGCAAGAAAATAACTAAAAATTTTACAAGATTAATTTATTAGGCATTATTACGTCTACTAATGGACTTGACAAAGATTTTTTTTTGTGTAAGCTTGTGTAAACATCACACATACTCTAATAATCCCTTTACGTCAAAAAATATTTTGCAAATGCCGAAAATAATGGCACCCAAATTTTTGTTTTTACAGTACCTTATCAACAATAACAATAATATAATATGTTTTCGTGATGTCACTTTGGTCATTTCCATGTAGCTAGGCGGATCAAATTAAGTTTCAATAAAGCCATGCACCTCGTAATTGTGTCCAACCCTCAGGTCGCTGGGTGGGGCCTCATCGACGAAGATGGTAAGATGTCTCCAGAACTCCAAGTCGCAGAACTGCCCTATGTGGAGATCGATCGGTGCATCGATGATGCAACTCTAGATTTTCGTTGTTCTATCACCAGTGATAAGATATGTGCAGGATACACTAACGTTAAGCACATCCATATGTAGAATTTTATATCTTTCCATTACTTAGCTACGTAGCCTTACACCTAGTTTAAACATACGTTTTAGGCAGCAGTTTTTGTATAAAAAAATTGTAATATGATTACAATATATTTGTAATAATTCTAAATATTAATTATTGTACGAATATTAGAAAATGAAAGCTCAGAATTGATTGCCTAAACCTCAAAGTAATACATATTTTTGTAAATGTCGAGATTACCTTTTATAATATCTTCCATTTTGAGTTTAGGCTATTTTATTTTGTTTATTTTTGATGTGGTTTTACGGGAAAAGACTGTGGTATATCAATTTTCTTAATAATTATAAAACTAATACAAAAATTTCAAAATAACGATTCCACATCGAAGATATTAAACTAGAAAAAATATATTTATACTTTAATGGTTTCTTGTAGTACATATTAAAATTTATTTTGCATATTTTACAAAAAAGAATATTAAAAAACCTTTGTTGCCCTTATTTCGTTGCTTTAAATAAGGTAAATACATTTTGACTTTCTTTTCACTTTTGTCACCACACTTGTTGTTTACGTGTTTGTTATTCGGTATATTTTTCTTATTAAACCACAAAACTATTATATTTTGTCTTATCTTGTATGCTAATAATAAGCCTGACATTTGTTTATCAAATAGTTTTGTACCAAAGTTTCATTAAGATCGAGACTCACATGTTGAAAATAATTTAAAAACACATAATAATTTTGCTAGGAAAAATTTTTGAGATTCGTCAACTTCTCCCTTGTGCTACCTGCCACCATGCCGTCACAGCTTCCACACTTTTAAATTCATTTATTTTTGGGATTGAATATTCTAGAGAACAATAAATCTTGTTTTTTTACGCCGGATGTGACATATTTTATTTTTATTGGCATAGACGGTTCATTGATTTATTTACACTGGAAAAGTATCCATGATGGCTAATCAAGATATTTATATCTACAACCAAACACTGGGTGCTGGGAATGAGTTTTATTTCTGCAATCAGTGCATTCACAAGTCAAAGCTATCAAACTACAAGCTATCAAGTGGTTCCGTAGCTATTTCTTGTAACTCTGTCTTTTAGAATACACGCATTTGCTTTTCAGCGTGTTTCCATATTCATATGATCTCAATCCTCGAACTCTCAATCGTATCAGTACGCAACTATATTATATTGCACATCATCAACAAGAAGTCATCAATATGTCATCACAAAGTCATTAATAAGAGTCATTTACACATTAATTCGAATTAAATTCAAGATATAGAAAATTTTTCTTTCTACAATGTGAAATCAGTGTGTGAAAAAAATATGATGGTAATATATCCTAACGCCTATTTCCCAGTAGGGATGGGAGAGACCATAAATTTTTACATGGTCCGTCATTCTATTCATGCAAGTTCGTCGGTTTCAGGTGCTTAAAATTTGGCGCATATTTATTTGCCACCAATTTGGTCTGCATAGCGTTTTTCTAGGACGACCCTTTCCGATTTTTACATCTTACACGTCACATCTCTATTTGTTTTGTTAGCCTCCTTACATTCATTCACCACAGCATACTTTTCCTAAGAGCAGAAAAGGTATTGACTAGAGAGTCAATACGTTTTTCAAAACACATTGCTCTTTGCATCACTGTACCTACATCTATTCTTCTACGACACTCCACACACTACGCACAGATCGTATCTACAGTGCATTAATTCTAATTTCATTTTTCTTCTATCATACACAACTTTCATTAACGTTCATAAATGTAGAGATCAAGACTCCTCACTACACATCTTTATGAATTGAATTTTCAGAGTACATCTCGCATTACTTGCCTACCATGAAACAGACTTACTTTTTAAATTTCTTGACTCTAATTAGTAATTCTCGTTCTACGTTGAAGAGTCAGTCGGAGAAACACTGAATCAAGAATTTTTCCTTTATAATCTACATGTTTATTAAAATAAAAATCTTTACATAAAGTATGATAATTTGATACTGGCAAGTTATTTTCATCGTAAATACTGGCTATTTAGTTATAAATTCAAAAATGAAACTTATTTGAATTGAAAAATATATTTCCTTAAAATACTTGTGAAAACCTGCGGGAATTTATTTGCAACAATGCAAGTCAGCACTTGATTTTCGCACTATACCTTAATAAGATTATAAAACAGGTTTCAAGTCCGAACAATATTTAAAAATTATGGTTACCATTTTCACTAAGTCTGACTATGCACGAGCGAGAGTTTTTAATTGTTATGCTGGACTTAAAAGAGAACGGGGAAGCTTTGAGATGAAGCGAGGACAGGTCGGTTGCCTACGACAGACATTTTAGAAAATGTCCAAGCAGTTGGAAAATTGCCCCGTGAATCCGAAGAAATACATATGTGAAGCTTGAGCGAAAACTGGGTAGTGGATCGGCAGCCATGCAAACCATTATTCACTATTACTTTTCTCATCGTAAACGTCGAGATGGAAGTCGCAGAAAGTGACCGTTGAGCAGAAAAACCGCCGAGTACATTGATGACACTTCTTTGATACCACGAAAATGGTGCAACGCACATGTCCTCTAGAAAAATTGATTTTCAGTCTCATTCACGACCCTCTCAATAACTATTTTCACGTACGTCAAAGACACTGACAAGGCTTATAGGATGCTAATTTGTGCAAGTCTGTGCTGAGATTTTCCCTTTATAGAGCGGTACAATGACGGCTTTGGATCAGTCATTAGGTACCCTACGGATTTATCATTATTTATTACAACACTTGTGCAGCAGGCTTGTCACTATATCCACGCCGTCTCTTAGTATTTATGAAAAAATCCTATCATATCCGACAACTTTCCTAACTTTCACACATGTTAGTGCCTTTATGATTTCATCCATCATAAATTCACATCTATTTTTTTCATCAAACCTACATTTAGTTCCAGTAACATTGTCATCTGCTACTGTATTTTCGCATGCGAAAATTGATTGTTATTGATTTAATATTTCAAAGACTAGCGAATCTCTATCTATTGCTTTATTAGAAAACGGATAACTATTTATTTGATTTTGATGATTACACAAGTTAATTAACAAATTACACGCCTGTACCAGGTACAGCGCTGTGCAGAGGAGACAGAGGCGGAGACCTCGTGTTCGCAAAAGAAGAGAAAGGATTGCAGTGATATTACCCAAGAGGCGTTGCTTCGACCGCACCCAAGAACGACAAGGAGTGCAACACCCACGTAGTGCCAACGTTTACTCACATCTTGGCGCATGAGCATTTCATCAAAGATCATTTAAATTTTGCTTCTGTGTAAATATGCTGTACACATATAGTACTTTGGCATATATTATGATACGCTGAAAAAAACAAATGATTTTGAATATTTGAACATTACAACTATTACAACCTTATCTATTTGAAACAGATAGTGACGAAGAGATATATTTTCTTACTACTAGAGGTCGTCACTATTAGTGACAGTTCCCTTGTTTTATTCCCTTGTATTTCCCTATTGGTGACAGTTCCCTTGTACTAGTGACAGTTATAAAATCATATTTTTTAATATGATTTAACGACACTGAATTAGACAGCCATTTTCAATAAGAAACTACTTGCTGTAATATTATTGATTATAAAATAACGCTAAATTAATAGATATTTTCACAAGAGTTCTTTTTTAAGTTTTGCAGATCTATTTGATGGCATCATTTTTTTAAGATCTTTCAATAGTTTTTTTCATTTCTATGACATTAAATCATTTTTTGAAGCTGACAGAACTAATTTTCATTATATTAGTATCACATGAGTGTGCAAATTTTTCCATTTTCGTGTACTAACAAGAGTATAGTGATATAATTACTGACAAAAGGTTTGAAAAAAATTCTCATTGTTGATTTTTTTCGCATAGAGTCATAAAAAACAGAGCTATTTCTCGAGGGACGGTCGAGATATTCAAAATATTCCATTGCATATATATTTAATGTGTTACCTATAGAAACACAGCCAATAGATATTTAAATGTTAAACCAACGCCAAGTTACGAACTATATTACGTGACTGTGCATGCATCGATGCATACATCAAATACCAAAAAGAACTCTAGACCAGCTTCGCCTATGCTACTAGTACTCGTTACATGCAAATCGTAGAGGAAATGCATTTACTCTTCAAGAAATGGGGAGATTATCGGGAAATTAAGTGCATTTTAGATAAATTTTGTGTCAAATGCAGTATAATTATTTATATTAACGGAAAGAGGTACAATTTATATAAATATAAGTGAAATACCACTGACTGACCGACTGACCACGAGATCTCCGACACTGTAGGTCTGATCGATTTGAAATTTGGCACAGTTACTCTCTTCGGGACGTAGACATTCACTTAGAACGGACTGTACGCAAATCCTATTTTAAAAATTTTTTCATCTACCATCACATAAAAGCTAGTATTTATTATTGGAAACTGAAAAAGTATTGCAAATAAACTGCTCAATAAAAGTAGGATTGTATGAAATACGTTCATGTATAAATAGATGTCAGGACAAATTGGTCACAAATGGACGGTTCGTTCTCCTAGAACCACAGCTTCAAGGATATTTTAATGTTTATAGGACTTTATTTTCTGTCATAACTAATTTAGTTTTTTTGAGCAAACTGTCTTATATATAGAGAAAGCCATGATACTTAAAGTTTTCATTCAATTTAAGGCAAAATATTTTATCTACAATTAATTATATTTTAATTGCTTTAGCAACAATAGGAATCATTGTATTATTTTTTACTCTTATTCCACAACAAATGTTATCGTCGTTTTTATTAGAAATTTGATTGTTTCTTTTAAAATGATGCGACTACTAAAAAATAATAATAACACCCGAGTGCAAAATCCGTATCAGTTCATAATTTTATTGCCAGAGACGTAGGTAGATAATTATTGTTGTTCTATGAAATAAAAATGATTAGATTAGATAGATCAAACTGAAAAGTGCACTAATACAATTATTTTCGTTATAAAAAGTGAAACGAAGCAAGAAGGCATTGTTCTTGTTTATTTACAGTCGTGTAGTAGAAAAATTATTATTCATGCTGCATGACTGCGATGATCGCACCTCCGCATGCTTGAACAAAATAAGCTGACATAGCGTCGCATTCTACACAAATATATCTATCTGCATAATTTATAAACTGCTGCCGACGAAATAGTTAATGTACAGTTAAAAAGTTTTAGAAAAACAGTAACAATTACCAATATTCAGCTGGCTTATATACTGACGTATGTAACACGCATACGCGCTGTATTCTACAGATTTCTAGAGTAGACCAAATTGGCTCAGACACGGCACATTTGGAAGTTTGATGTAGTTATTAATTATATTGGGTGTCGTGTTAAGTCGCGTAAATTCATAATTAGACGCTTGCCTGCAACATGTATTAGCATGCAGTAATCTATTATGCATATCAAACGGTTACCGCTGCGAGCACTCCCCAATTTTTACTCGACTCTGTTCTTGCACGATGTGTAGCATCGATACCTTGTCGTATTTTTCCTTATGATTCTTAAATACACTTCGAGAACTTCACATATCTCTTACTAAGTGTATAAGATGGGCCACTAAATCCGCATCACACTCACCTCCTTGGCGCTGATCAACTTGTGCGCCCAAATACCGCAAGAGCAGGCGTGCTGGGTCACTGCGGCGAGCTGGCTGTTCCCGTCCGCTATGAAACTCGTCAGGGTCACATTTATAATGATACCTCGAGGACCCATTCTACGCTGTTTCATTACCATATATGTGTGGTAAAGCGAGGACGACGGCTGCTTACAGAGCTTTTCCAGCGGGTCAATAGACTTGCTAAAAATGTGATCGGTCGCGAATGGATCATGTTTCACTATCTAAAACGTAGAAAAAATGTTAAATGAACTTATATAATAATAAATACATATACAACAACTATTCACCTTCCGCTACAAGCTTTTATAGCTGATTAACTTCTATAAAGATGATCATCATAGGGATCGATAAAATCAGCACTAATAATTGTCTAACATCATTCTCATATTATCATCACATAACTGAATGATTTTTAGTGTTATGATCCATACTAAGTGACACATTCAGGGGGGTGATCTTTACCCCGCTTGGTCACAGGATAAAGGAGGCTTAATGTTTCATCTATTATATAATTATATAATCACAATCATATACTTTATTTGTAGTAAGACGTAACTACCTGTTACTACATTTTTTTACATAAGTTATTTTTCTTCATTGTAATAACTTTCTGTTAGCAAAAAATGATTTAAAATTAAATTTATGAATCAATACGTGGAAACTAGAGAGGAAGTTTAGACATATACTGCGGTTGTCACCGAGCGGAGGGAAGGAGTAAAAAATTGTAAAATATGGGGTCACAAAGTATGGATATGTTTTAAAGGATGTTTTTTAAGTAATGTTTTTTTGCGACAAAGCTCGACAAGACTAAGTCCAAACCATCCGAAGGCATAGTAATATAAAATGAATGAAAGGAAAACATACGAAATAAATGTTGTCAGGAAATCTGCATGTACAAATGAAAATACATTTACACCGGTCGTGGGACTATCTTCGTTAACTTCTACTCGGCTATGTTACACTGCTCATGTTGATTCACCCTTGAACGGACCTATAGTCTGCTAGTAAATAATTGTCTACATCGAGAATTAAATAAATACCTGAGTATTTCAAAATGTCAATATTTTAAAGTAAAAGAGAATCAACAATGTCATTTTTTTAATTTTATTAGTATAGTTTTTGTTCTGCTGACATTTATTACAAAATACTTTACGCGCGTCAATTCCTAATTTTAAGTTATTATATTTTAAATAAAAGGTCTGCATTCACTAAAATATATCGCTAATAATTAATTCAAGAGTTACTTACTAAGATAAACTAATATACAGCATTTTCATTTATAGCGCGCGATTTTTTCTAGATCAGTTTTTTAACAATCGAATTTATTGAGTTCTGATTTTAATGTTAAAATGTGTACGATTGTCAAGATCAATATTGTCTCGAGACTGTATGTTTCTAAAAACGACAGGTAATAAGTCAGCAGTAGTCAAATCATTCAAATTCTACACATACGGGGATTCTTATAAAAATGTAAATTATTAATCATAGAACAAGTGAATTCCCAATGTCCATTACCTCATATAAACTAAACCTTATGGTGTGGATACAAGGTTTGAATTTCAATATAAACCTAGCGGTACATTTAGTTGAAAATGGAATTCCCCGCCTTTCGATAAGATTGCCATTTCGGGAGCATAATTCCAATAGTCGTTTCTTGCTAAGTGTTACCATTGAACATTAAATTCCTAAATAACTAATTAAATAAAATTTAAGTATAACATTAATTAATAAATATCCATATAAAGAACAAGTTCTATATATCGTGATTTATATTCGCTGACATATAATATATAAATGAATATAGTTAAATACTAACATTATTGTACTTTCTAACATCCAGCTCGACTCACTATTCTAATTAATTTTCAAACATATACTTTGATCGCCCACAGTGTCTTTTTACCCGCCTGCGTGACCGCGACAGTAAGGTTTTTTACGCATATTTAGATATGTAATTATGCAATTATTTTTATATCTTCGAAATATCATAAGCGATCGATAGATTTTGGTCAATGAGGTAGGTACCCATCCATTTGTCTAAATCATACGATAACCGTATTTTAGGTTTTATTTTTATCCGACTTCAAAAAAAAGTTGTAGATTTTCAATTCTGATGTAATTTTTAATGTTTGTTAAATCGAATTTTTTCATTTAGGAATTTGGAAATTTCTTATATCATTTGTAAAGACATCCTTCTAAAGTGGTCCTATTTTTACAAATTCTTGTTTTGATGTTAAAATTCTTGAGAATTGAGAGAGATGTTCAAATATCATAGCCATATATTTAGCGATTTTTAAAAGTATTTTCATTTAGAAAGTGTCATCTAAAAACGTGGAAAAGATGAAGAAGACCACGAATGGCCACTCCTCAATCACAAGTATTCCACGGTTGGCGATAAGAGATTTCGATTACTATAGTTAAATGTTTCTGACGAAGCAAATATTAATAAATGATTCTGACGGAAAAACACACATAGAGAGATATGGAGATATCACTCAGGAAATGGGCAAAATAAATTTTTAAAACCCTAAAAAGTCAAAATCTGATATATAATCTATTTTTTTTAAAAAGAACTCAAAACAGTATTATTTAAATTTATGAAAAATTTTCAATTTACATAGCGAAAAATTAATATATCTTTCAAAGACGCTATTTTATTTTGATCTGATTTACGGCATTCGACACAGATTTTTAGCAGAAAACATTACCCTATGCTAAACATTGGTTCATCACGATTTGAAAGGTTATTTTTAAATAAAAACCATTTTCTCGATTTTTTTACGATATCTCTTAAACAAACCGACTAATTTTGATGATGTTTGCATTAATTGATCTTTTACTGAAATTTAATTTATTAGTAATTTAACAATCTAATGTATACTGGCAACACTTACAAAGAAAACATAAATGAAATTATGCTCATGAAATGGCAATCTTGTTAAAAGTCGGGGAATTCCCTTTTCAACTAATTGTACCGCTAGCACTATATTGAAATTCAAACTTTGTATCCATGATATAAGGCTTAGTTTAGATAAGGTAAATAACATTGGGAATTCGCTTGTTCCATAGTTATTAATTTACATTTTCCTGGGAATCCCGTAAACGTAAAATTCGAATGATTTGGCTACTGCTGACTTATTACCTATCGTTTTTAGAAATATGCAGTCTCGAGACAAAATTGATGTTGAGAATCGAAGTACACATTTTAACAGTAAAATCAGAACTCGATAAATTCTATTGTCAAAGAACTGATCTAGTGAAAGTCGCGCGCTATAAATAAAAATGCTGTAGTATATTAGTTTATCTAAATAAGTAACTGTTGAATTTTTAATGATATATTTTAGTGAATGTAGATATTTTATTTAAAATATAACAAATTAAAATTAGGAACGGATGTGCGTAAATTTAATTGTAATTAATAGCAGCAGATAAGAAGTGTATTAATTAAATTTACTTAAAAAATCTAATCTTTATTGGATTTATTGAGGCTTTTAAAAATACCCCATTTCGTATCATCTGTTTTTTTATAAAAATATGCATGACATTGTCCATTCTCTTTTACTATATAATGTTGACATTTTGAAATACCTACTCAGGTATTTGTTATATACCTAATACTTTTTTGGATTCATATAGGTTTTCTAAAATACACCATTTCGCATTATCTTCTTTGTTATATAAATAAGCATGACGCAGTATCAAATGAGAACGGCTTGACCGATTGGAATATTATTTTTTTTGTTGTCTTTAAAATCGTCTGGAGAAGGTTTGTATCAAAAAAATTTTGTAAAGTTAATATTTTCAATATTTTTTTTAATAAGAAGGAAGGTGACGTTTAGTTTGACAGTTCTGTTTTCACATGTTTTTATAATAACATAAAACTAACCAATGAATATTAAAACTCTGTAGTTTGTATATATTCAATAAATGCCGTCAAAAAGTCGTCGGAATATTGGTCGGCATACCGATGACGCCCGTTTGAATCGTCAATATCCACTCAATGATGAAACTGAGGAACACTGTGAACAACGCTTAGGTACAAGCAAATCGATTAAGAATTGCTCAATCACGATTAGATGTAGGAACAACAACAACAGTCAAGTTCTCCACGCTCAGTTCGAACTTACACAAAAAAAAATTTGGAGCGTCGACTAAACAGGCAACCTAAAAGGATAGTTCAATATGAACGTTTGACGTTCAACAATAAATTAAGCTGCTGATGTATCAGTCGACTTCGGAACAATGAACACCTCATGTCAATATTGTGGTGCATTAAGATTTCAACGTGAACCACCAGGATGGTGTTGTTTAAATGGAAAAGTCAATTTACCAGATTTGCTACAGCCACCAAAACCACTAAAATCACTGCTGTCTGGTCAAAGAACTCAATCTAACCATTTTTTTAAAAAATATTCAAAGGTATAATATTTTTTTTTCAAATGACATCATTTGGGAGAATATCATTGGAGAACAAGGTTTTAATCCGACTTTCAAGATAAATTATTTTCGGAAATACACATATCATATAGATAAACATAAATTCTCATCATCTCAACCATGTTCACAAATTAAAAGATGCTTAAATTTTACAGATTCAAGGACAAATTCACCATCGGACAGGAGCGTTATTATATAAATGCTGACCACAAACTTCTTCAAATTTATTTTCTTGGTAATTCTGCTACTGAAATCAATCAGCGATGTGTGGTTAATCAAGAAGTGAAACGAGAAATTATTACGCAACTGCAACAGCCCTTACATGAACACAATGAGTTAGGCAAATTGTTCCAGACTGCACTAGAAATTATGCCTTATGATGATCATAAGATAGTTATCAGAGCAGATAAAAGACGAGAAGGTGAACATGAAAGACGCTTCAATGCACCAACGTTGAATGAAGTTACCGTTGTGGTTGTTGGAGAGAATTTGGGGACTCGCGATATTGTCATTAGACTGCGTGATGGTAATAACCTTCAGCTCATCTACGAAACCCATCGTTCGTATGACGCATTGCTATATCCGTCAAATATATAAATTATTAATCCATTAACTGGTACATAACAATGTTGTCAAAAATATTTCAACTTATTTCTGATAAATTTCCATTACTCATTTACAGGTCAAGAAACTAACATAAAGTTAGCTCAATGAATTTTATGCTTATCGTCTGATGATTCGCCAGAACACAGAAAATCACATTTTGAAATACCGAAGATTATTTTTTCAATTCGTTGTTGATATGTATGTCAAAGTCGAAACGGAACGTTTGACATACATACGATTAAACCAAAAGAAGTTGCGTTCAGAAGAATACCTTCATCTTCGTGATGCTATTAATGTAGATGAAGATTCAAACAACGTTGGCAGGCTTATTATTTTACCAGCAACATATGTTGGAAGTCCGAGACACATGCATGAATATGCCCAAGATGCAATGACTTACGTCCGCCACTACGATCGACCAGACTTATTCATTACTTTTACTTGCAATCCAAAACGAGAAGAAATTACCAAACTATTACTACCCGGTCAATAATCTAGCGATCACCATGATATTACAGCACGAGTATTCAAACAGAAACTTAGGTCTCTCATGAACTTCATCACAAAATATCATGTCTTTGGAGATGTACGATGTTGGATGTATTCTGTAGAGTGGCAGAAAAGAGAACTGCCTCGTGCACATATTCTTCTGTGGATGAGTGAGAAAATAAGGCCGGACAAAATTGATGCCATCATTTACGCTGAAATTCCTGATCCAGAAACAGATCCAGAGTTCTATGAAATAGTAACGACAAACATGATTCATGTACCGTGTGGCAAACATAACATGTCGTCACCATGCATAATTGAAAATAAATGTTCCAAACGTCATCTACGTGCTCTGTTGGCTGATACAATCACAGGAAATGATGGTTATCCTCTGTATCGTCGACGTTCAGAAGAAAACAATGGCAGAACATTAATATTAAAAGTAAAATATAAGAACGTTTTAGTGGATAATAGCTGGATTGTTCCGTACTGACCATTGCTTTCTAAAACATTCAAAGCACATATCAATGTTGAGTACTGTAACTCTGTTAAATCCATCAAATATGTTTGTAAATACGTCACGAAAGCAATGATATGGCTGTATTTAAAATCACAACCCCTGATGCTAACGATGAAGTTTCAAGATATCAGATGGAAAGATATGTCAGCAGCAATGAGGCAGTTTGATGAATTTTTTCCTTCTCTATACATGGACGTCATCCTACTGTCACTTATTTAGCTGTGCACCTGGAGAATGGACAACAAGTTTACTTCACATCAACAAACACAGCAGAAAAAGCTGTAAAGCCACCAATGACAATGCTGACAAACTTTTTTTAAGACGTGCGCAAATGACCCGTTTGCAAAAATATTGCTTTATTCAGAAATGCCAAAATATTTTACATGGAATGCCTCAACAAAAAATTTTAATCGTTAGAAAAATGGAAAGCCTGTTCCTGGATATACAGATTTATATTCAACCGACCCATTAGAACGTATTTACACAGTTCACCCGAGTAATAGCCAATGTTTTTATTTGCGTTTATTATTGATAAATGTTCGTGGGCCTACTTCATTCAGATCTCTACGAACCGTCAATAGTGAATTATGTGCAACATATCGAGAAGCCTGTCAGCGTTTAAATTTACTTGAGGATGATAATCATTGGGACTATACACTCGCTGATATTATTGTTTCTTCTACTTCGAATCAAATTCGATCACTTTTTGCTATCATTATTTCAACCTGTTTTCCTTCAAACCCACCTCATTTGTGGGATAAATACAAAGATAGCATGGCTGAAGATATTCGGCATCGAGTACGCACAATGACAACGAACTTCGAACTTGAATTTAACGCAGAGATCTACAACGAGGCGTTGATTTTAATCGAAGATTTATGTCTAATGATGTCGAGCAAAATATTGCCTGACTTAGGAATGCCAACAACGAATCGTCTCATGCATGATGCGTTTAATCGAGAATCGGAAAGAGAGCAGCAATATGATAGAGATTATTTGAGCCAATTACTAGGAACAAATGTCCCACTATTAAATCAGCAGCAGAAAACCGCGTACGATACTTTAATGGAAGCCGTGAACAAAAATAATGGAGGAATGTTTTTCGTCGATATCCCTGGTGGAACCGGTAAAACTTCTTTAATTTCATTAATTTTAGCATCTGTCCAAGCAGATAGTCAAATCGTACTGGCAGTAGTATCATCTGGAATCGCTGCTACATTGTTAGAAGGAGAACGAACAGCTCATTCTGCATTCAAACTGCCCCTAATAAATGATCCGACATGTAACATTTCTAAAAAATCATCAATGGCGAAAGCACTACAAAATTGTAAAATAATTATTTGGGATGAGTGTGCTATGGCGCACAAACGAACATTGGAAGCACTTGATTGAAAATTGAAAGTTTTACGTAGAAATCAGAATTTTTTTGGAGGTACAATGATTCTTTTGGCCGGTGATTTTCGTCAAACGCTCCCTGTAATTCCAAGATCAACGGCTGTTGATGAAGTCAATGCATGCTTGAAATTATCAAATTTATGGAAATATGTAAAAACTATCAAATAACTACAAATATACGAGTTACATTACAAAATGACAAGTCAGCGGAAATAATTTCCAAGTAATTATTAGACATTGGAAATGGAAATATTCCATTTGATGCTTCCACTGGCCTCATTTAACAAAATCAAAAGAAGAATTAATCGCGAAAGTGTTTCCTGATATTGGCGCAAATTATCACAATCATGTATGGTTGAGTGAACGAGCTATTTAAGCAACAAGAAATAAGGATGTTGATGATTTGAACAGTAAAATTCAAAGTAAAATTACCGGCCAACTGTATTCATTTAGATCAACAGATAGCCGTCAACTACCCAATTGAATTGTTAACGTATGTAACGTACGTATCCAACGGCTATTCGGGCCAACACGGGTGCGCTGCCAATTCAATTCATTTAATTTTTTTTCTTTACAATGTCGTTAGCAGACGCCTCTGCTTTAATAAATATTTCGTTAATTACAGTAATTGTTAAAAAATTATAGTACATAAAGGTTGAGTGAGTAGTTTATAAAGTTTTATGAATACTATTTATTTACTTTAATTTTTAAGAATAACCAAAACGAAATATGCCTCGAAGTTCATATTTCAAAAAGAAAAAGCGGATTTAAGCAGAAAAAAGCAAAAAAGGCTAAAATGGATTAAGTTCAAAGCAAATCCGGTTCTATCTTTAAATACGTTACAAAACCAGATGACAGTCAAAGTTAAAGCGAAGTACCTGATTCCCTCGCTGATGAAAATAATAATTTAAATAATATAAATCTTCCAGAAGATTTACATTCGGATAGAAACATCGACAATAAAAAATTAATGAAGAGAATCCATTACATAGGCGGAACCGAAATAAATACTGAAAATTACGACGATAATGTTCTTTCCGGAGACGGTATTAGCTTTGAAGCTGGAGATAGCATTAGCCTAGAAGAATCACTTAAGCACTTGAGAGATGTCTCACATTGAGTTTACCGTTCCTGATAATGCTCGCATTGAGATAATAAAAAGGGAAGCGAACATTTTCAGAACAAAGAAGGGCCGTTTTCTACCGTATCGCGACATGGCTCAACATAAAGGTGGTAGTCGACATCTTTCAAAGAAATGGTTTTATAAAGTGATGCCTAGTGGTGAAACAATTCTGCGGTCATGGATGGTTTATTCACCTATATCAAATAACCTTTACTGTTTTGCTGTCGTTTATTTGCTGTCACTGACACACAAACAACATTTACAACTGGATTTCAGAAATGGTGGAAGCTAAATCCTAAAGTATCGGAGCATGAAACCTCATGTGAAAATTTGGAAAATTTTGAAAATGGAAAACTTTAGAAATGTGATTGAAATCGCATACTACTATAGATGCCGCAGCCTTGAAATTAATGAATACGGAAAAACAGAAATGGAAGAATCTATTGTCTAGATTATTGGATATTACTTTGTTACTAGCTAAACAAAACCTCGCGTTCCGTGGACATCATGAGGGACAAGGCTCTTCAAATCAAGGTAACTTCTTGGAGCTGGTTAAATTACTGTCAAAATTGACGCAGTATTGAAAGAACATATGTTATATTTGGAGCAGGAAAAATCACCTAAAGTAACATACTTATTGCCAGATATACAAAATGAGTTCATTCATGTTTTAGCCAATCACGTAAAATATCAGCTTGTGAACGTCATTAAATCTGCAAAATATTTTGGAATCATGTTTGATAGTACACCTGACGTTTCACATGTCGATAAAATGTCTGAAGTGGTTCGTTACATGAAAATCAATAACAGAAAAATTGAAGTTAAAGAGGTATTCTTAGGATTTTTTCTTTACATAGAAAATAAGCAGCTGATTTAAGCGCTGAAATAACCTTGAAACTTGAAAACGACTGTTTAGACATTATGATGTGTCGTTCTAAGGGCTACGACAATGAAGCAGTTATGAGTGGTACGTACGGGGGAGTACAAGCAATTATAAAAAAAACAAAGCTATTTTTGTTGGTTGTACAGATCATTCAATTAATTTATGTGGCCAACATTCGTTCGCATAAAATGTGACTTGTGTTACATTTTTCGGAGCATTAGAAGCAATATACAACTTTTTTTCTGCATCCACAAGCCGATGGGAAGTGCTCCTGAAACACAGCCATCAGTTAAAAGACTGTCAACAAAGCGCTGGAGTGCTCATTATGCTGCAGTGAAAGTATTGGCTGAAAATTTTGATAGTAACATTTCTGCAGTTGAAGAACTTTGCCCAAATGCAAACTTAAACACCAGAGGCGCTGCACAAAATCTTATGCCTGCTGTGTGCAATTTCACGTTTATTAGTTGTCTTTTTTTTTTGGAATGCAGCGCTTCGGGAAGTGAACAATACTCAAATTGCCTTACAAAGTAAAGACCTAAGTGTTGATCAAGTAGACATAAAACTAGAAGCACTTCGTCTTTTCGTTGAAAATAAACGTATGCATCTTGCAAAAGAGGCAATAGATTTTGCTGTACAAAAATTGGAAAAATACAACATTCCAATAGAATGACGAATTCGTCGCAAGAAACGCATGCTCGGTGAGTTGGCATCGTCCACCGATGATGAACTTACACTAAGAACATGTTAGAATGTATGGATAGGTTTAATATCGAACTTCAAACAAGATCAAAGTCCATGCAAGATATAGCTTTATTGTTTGAGGTTGTGCAGTCAAATACTTTGCTTTTGGCAAACAGTGAAATGTTAAAATCTGCTATATCAAAATTTATTAGGCTTTATGATGAAGTATCAGAAACAGAATTTCTCCTTAAAGTACCAAGATTAAAAAGATATTTAAAAGCGGCCAATGTTACTGTTCAACTGGGTGACTCTAGACTATTTGAAATTCATTGTGGAATGGGATTTTACAGAATCTCTTCCAAATCTTATGGTCGCACTAAAGTTATTTATAACAATATGCGTATCAGTTGCTTCATGTGAGAAGAGTTTCAGTAAGTTAAAACTAATAAAAAATTACTTGCGGGCTACAATGACTGAATCCAGGTTAAGCAACCTTAGCATTTTAACTATAGAACATGAAGCAACACAAAATATAAACTTCGATGAAGTGATTTTGGAGTTTGCTAGCGCTGAAGCAAGAAGGCAGAAATTTTAATTTTTTAATTTATTACTATTGTTTTCATTTTAGGGGTTTTGTAATTATTTTAATAAAACATGTATTTAGTTATTATTTTAACCGTTTTTATTGATTTTTGGGGTGACACCTACAATATCCGCACCGGGTGCCACCCATGCTAGCTACGCCACTGGTTTAGCAGCTATGAAGGAACATAAGAATGGACATACATGTATACAGGTCAAACACATACCTCTCAGTTTGGACTTCTCCGCAGTCGGTTAAAAAAATTAATAAGTGTAAAGTTAAACGAACATTATGCTTAATTCACAAATTTTACGTTTACAACGATTAGCCTTTTTGAATCGATGGTAGCACTTTCATTGACCAGTTTAGTATAATTTATACTAAAAATAAATAAAATAGCATTACATTATAAAATGTAGAAAAACTTATGAGCGTCTCTAGTCATAACAGTTTGCACATAAACGTCATATCAATACGTATCATTTGTCCATGATTTTGGGATAAACTTTCACAGACATTCACAAATTTAATAAAAAAAATTGTTTGCTAATCAAATGTATTTAGAACATTTTGGGATTATATTGGAGCGAGATAACATATTAGATAAGTCTTGTAATATGGATAGGTGCTGATTATCATTTAATTTAACACAGCTATGGAATATTTTCATCCTTAATTATATTATATCTGTATTATTTGCATATACAACTTAAAAAAAAATTAATTCAAAGTAAATGAATTTAAAGTTATACAGAGTTCCAAACTTCATAACTAGATTTCCTTTAAATTGAACTTGAAATGTTCGCGGTGATTACGATACGACTATAGTTCCTAGCAAAGAAAATTGTGGTTATAAAAAAATATTTTAAACATTGTCTTATTGCATAATTAACCAATCGTTTTTCGTCTTTAACCAAGTTGTCGGAAAGTTTTCGGTCAATTTAACAACAGGCACACTGCGACGAGGCGGTCGCCCGATAGGTGGCGCTGGTAATGCTGGACCTGTGGCTCGTCGACCATGAGTCACGAGGCGGCCGGATCTTTATTAATAGCTGTTGTATTCAATCCTTCATAATCACGAACTGTGTCGCTGCTTGAGCTACTCCCGTTTGCTGATATTGTCGGACAATGTTTTAAAAATTTGTAATTCTTGCCACAAAAGGATGATTGTATAGAATTGCAGATTGTTATTTAGTCGCCTTTACCACGATTTATCATTAAATCACATTCAAATTATTTAAAACATACATAATACACAATTTATTTTCGATTATAACTTTAATGGATTGGTGTGCATCTAATTACCGTTGTTTTGATCGATCGAAGTAGAATAAATATATGTCAACTTGTTTGGTAAAAAATTTTTAGTTTTTTACCTCACCAGAGAACCACTTAATCTATTTACTTGTTTTATTTTTAATTCACAATTACTTGTCTGTCTAAATGGGATATATATATATATATATATACACAAAGTAACTTACGAAATAATTAGCGACGATGATGATGAATCAACTCAGTAAAAAAGATGCTTTTGGATCGCATAAAGGTCTTACACGGAGTAAACCCAAAGAGATATGTCAAATTTATTTGGGATATAATTGTAGATATTCATAAAACCTGAAAAAAAGTCCGCAGATGTCTAAAAATAGCATACGTCTATGTTATAAGGATGTTTCGCAGCAAGCATTTTTGTCTTTGAAATAACACCCAGCTGTCGACGGCGGGAAATAGACTCACACCTATTAAAGAAAAAGAGGAATGTTGTGCACAAAAGGGCCATACTTAAATAAAATATATTTTATCCAGATAGGAAACAAAAAACACACAATACCTAAAATATCTGAAATAATATTTAAATTAAACATATTTATCTTATTATTATTTATTTCATAATTCAAATATTCAGCGCTTATTAGTAGAGAGTAGAGTTGTCGCGAATACTCGCTATTATTCGGTATTCGGCATTACTCGACATTTTTTTTTTTATATTCGTCGAATACCGAATAATTCTAGTATTATTCGGCATTCGGCGAGTATTCGTCTAAAATATATTTATAACGAAAAAAACTAATAAGTAAAAATAATCATTCTTTATTATTTTCCTTAATAAAACTAAACACAACATCAATAATTATTTATCATATTAAATATTAAAATTCTCTCCTGTGCCTGTCATTAGGTTTTTTAATTAATTAATATTTAAAATCCACCAGAGGCAGATTGAGATGCAAAAAAACTATTTTTTCTGCACGTTCGGGAGCAAGTCGGTTTCGCTTTTTCTCGTAAAGTAATCCTGCCTCAGTAAATAGTCTTTCTGAATAAACAGAGCTCGCTGGTGTGATTAAGTATCGTTTAGCAAGCTTACTTAAAATAGGGAATCCATTCTTATTGGTACTCAAAGCCCACCATTCATATGGGTTGATTTTTCTGTCAGCCTTTGCTAATGCGGTGTACTTCGCAATTTCTTGAGCAGTGGCATTCTTGGATTGCTTTTCAGTAGGCTCAGGCTGCTCTATTGCGGATTTTTCAAAACATGCCCAAAATAATTTATGAGTTTGTGAATCAACATTCTCACCTTCATTGTATAAACGAGACCTTTTGGATGGAGTTTCTGGATCAGAATCTTCATTTTCTTCATTTAAAGAAAGCCTAAGACCTTCTCTAAGCACAGCTCTACGGATCCTTTCAGCTTGGGTAGCGTCAAAGAAAAAGTCCTTGTAGCGGGACAGAATACATTTTGCACTGTTTTCTTCCTCTTCAAAATGTAGCCAGACTTGAGATTTTTTTCCTGGGTTTGGCATGACTATTTTCCTTTATAAGTAACTAATTAAACAAGCATAATTTTACTAAGTTCTCGTAACGACAAATAGAAAACATCCGCTGATGTCAAAAATCAAATAAGAAATAGGTGCCGCCTACGTTAAATACAAGCGTATTTATTGAACGGGGAATCCCCTGCAATAACGAACGCTGGGTTATACAAAACGAGGAATTCCCCGTAAAATATTTACTTGAAAAGGGTTGCCAGCATTTAAAAAATTAAATAAATATATACGAATTACGTGCATATTACACATGAAACAGATTTCTCTAGCTTTATTTCTCACAACTTAAAAATATAGGTTTTAAAGCTAAAATTATTATTAAAATTAAGTAACAAATAAATGAGCCTGAGTTTAATGCTATATTTAATAGAAATAAAAATTATGTTTAATGTGCCTTATTTATGTCGAATAGTAATGCCGAGTTATTCGACTATTCGCCAAAGCGAATGGCGATTACTCGGTATTCGACTATTCGCTATAACAACTATTCGCGGCATTAATAGTAGAGAGGCCATAAAATTATTTAGGAAAATTCTAACTCTAATTCTGTAAAACGGGAATTTAAAATCATTACGGAATCTCAATTAATAAAATTAAAAGATGCTTTGACCCCATACGAGTAATTATAGTTTAGACAGAGTCAAATAAACAAATGTAACGGTGTATAAATGTATTACAAGTATATATATCTGTGTTGCCTTATTTTAAAGGAGGATATGACTGTTTATTTTACTATCTAAATAGGTAACTACATTATTAATAAAAATTGTCATATTGCATTCTAATACAAATCAATGTGATTCCTTTTTAAGAAAAAATGAATTCTAGAACTGTTAAGTTTATTATGTTGTCATTAAATTTTCTAAATCGTACAGAAAATCGACCTGATCTCATTTCTCACTTTAAATAAGTGTGTCATAGAAAAATGCCTTACAATCTATTTCAAATTGTTCAAGTCAATCCATAGCAAATGCATTATGCATATATTTCATATTTATTTCTTCATGAATTAAATAAGTCATTGGAAAAATATTGTTTTTCAACCTAAGTCTAATACGTGTAAATTATACGTTTTTTTATTTTCATTTTTCTGCCTAACCCTCATTACAAATTAATTAAAGTAATAATTTGAAAAAGCATTAGTTTTCCACATTTATTTCGATTCAAAACTTAGCTTGAACCGCAATTATATTTTGTTTCGTGTTATTGTCTTATTTTCATTATAAATTAAGTAAATTAGTAGTATGAAGAAGTATTCTCTAACCGGTACAGTTAATTAGCAAAAAGAAAACATTTAACCTAATAGATATTTCTGTATAATGAGTGAGTTTATTAATTATAACTAAATACAAAGATAACAATGTTCGATATACATAAGCGATATAGATGTTTTACACAAAATGCTTAATTTAGCACAAATGGAGACTATTCCTTTGCATGGTCGTGGAGCACAGTTATACAACCCAATGCGAGCCTCTCGCCTGCAAGTGCTACCGGATGAGATAAGTGACGTCAACGAAACTAGCGCCGCGATTGGCGGTAGTTCGGGATGCGCGGGAGTGCCCGGCGGGTAGAGCGGGGTCGGCCTCCTCGTGTGCCGAACTTCACACACAGGAATATGCGATTCCGAGATAAGAGGATATGGGCTTATTTTTTTTTCGTTAATTTGTGTGTATTTCTAACTGTTTTAAAGCCCATAACGTAAACGATGGACAACTATCGTATGTACGAATTGAACGATAATAATCACACTTTACAAAACCTAAAGACAGGACTATAATTAATTCGACAGATTCGGCCAGCAAGCCGTCGAGCATGCAAAACAGACTCGCCCAACGCTACGTTGTGTGTCATCCGGTCGCTGGCGCATCGACATCACTTATGTGCGACGCGTGCTATTCTCATGTAGGACTTGTAGAAGGCGTAATACAACAATTTATCAAAAATGCATGACTGCAGTTAGGTTATTTTTCAAAAAATATAAAAAATACAGAAGCTCAAAGTAAATACAGTGCATACGGTTGAGAACTTTTGGCTAGGTATTTTTAACTCTATTTGACATTTCAAAGACATGATTATAGGAAGAGTATTAATAGTATATACTGACCACAAGCGTTATCTAAACAAAATTCCCCCAACGAGCTACGCCGAAGGACTAGACAACTTAGTTATATATCAGAATGTACGACCGATATTTGACTTACCCCGGGGAGAGATAGCGTAGAGGTAGACATTATATCGCCCGTGTCCGCGATCGAGTGTCCAAATACACTGGATTAAGTCGGCCTTGAGCGCGCGTGCGCAGAAGTCCGACGAATACGTCACATTGACACTCGAGTTCATCGCCTTTACCGATCATAACATTTTTTTTGTAATAGTATGAACGATAAGCCAGAACTGTATTTATCAGTGGCTTTTGGGTAGCGTAACGGTTATAAGTATAGCACAGAATTTATATTGCGTAATGTCTATCATATTTTTCACATTAATGAGTTTAATCCAGAATACGTTGATATCTTAGTTATTTAACCATAAACAATATAAAATTTAAAGTGTGTACAAAAAGAAATTTCATTTGAAGTCTAATAGGCGAAACGGTCGTAACCCTAAATGGTCCCTGGGCTAATACTACTTAGAGGTCCCCCCTATTTTTTCGCATACCATCTATTTTTGACTGACTCGACTTAGCCGGGGGCCCTCGAATCCACAGGGCCCTGGGCTGAAGCCCAAGAAGCCATATTAGATCGAGCGCTGAGCGTTAGATGTGAATTTCTGTAAATTGAAATTTTTCGAAAGAAAAACTTAAATAATTACTGTATCAGTAAATTGCATATAAAATAAAGTAGGTTCGAGGCGAATGAAGAAATTAATGAATTAAAATATAGTAAAAGTTTTCAGTTTAACGGTCGTAACTCTTTATTGTAACGGTCGTAATCTCTTGTGCAAAAGAACGTGTTACTCTAAAACATCTAAATGAACAAGTATACACACAAATTACTTTTTCTTGATAATTAAGTATTGCATATTATTTCCTCGATAATATAATAAGTCCGAATTGGAATAAACTTGTTCATATTTCTTTTCGTACAATTTTTTTTAAAGTCAACATTATTAAGCTCTGATATGATACATTTGGCAGCCGAAAATTTATATTCCTTTAATAGATTTAAAATGACTGTGTTGCCAGGTGTTCTTAATATATCATATCTGTTCTTAACATATATGTGTTCTTAATATTTATTATGTGTTCTAAATATATACGTGTTCTTAATATATAATGTGTGTTCTTAATAACCATCTGTCATCTAGCATTGCAACAGTTGACAAAATTTATTCCTTTGTAACATATTTCACTATTTTTCCTGTGCTTATATTAGCTATTACCTCAAAAAACTCCCGAGGAGTAATTTCTTTCAAAGACTTTACAGCGAACCGTGCTAAGCATTTTATGATGTCGCCCACTCCATCCACGGAACGTTTGTCATGATTTGCAGCAAAAAAATTCCAGTCACATTTACACCAATTAGTTCTTGAAGAAACCATAAGTTAGACTTTGTGAATCTGCTCTTAGATTGAGTAAAACCATAGTAGGAAAAAAAATGATACATTCATCAAATTAGGAAATTTAACTTAAGTTCTTTATAAGATTTTGGAATAGGTTCAAATATTGGAGAAATTGCGTTAATAAGATTATAATATTGAAGTGATATTTACAGATACAAATATCATGTGGTATCTTGGAAGCTAACAAAATTTGCCGAGGTCTTATTATAAAGAATATTGTCAGTGAGATTTTTATTTTCGGATTCAATTCTTTAAAGTACTGAAAGTTTACTTTAATAGTCTTATTCACGTATCGTTTTTGACGTGACAACGTCTTATAATTCGATGGAGCCGGCTGCACGCACGAAAAACATGACTCGTGCGGCGTTATCTCGCTCCTGAGGCGTCCATTTAAGGCTTGAAGTGCAAGCGAGAGCGCGGAACGAGCGACAGAGAGGCACGATCGGCCTCCGCGTTCGACATCTGTCGAATATATATATATATATATACAGATGTCGAATAATATATATAATAAAATTCTATAGGTCATGAGACTATGAAAAGAGCTGAAATAAACTAATATCGTGGTGCTTTCATCTTGTAAGTCGCCGAATTCTTTTGAGTGAATATACTGCAGAACAAATTTTCTAATCCAGTGATGTGAAAATTCCTATGAAATTTAGCATCTAAAGTGAGACCAAGAAATAAGGTCGTGTCCACAATATATAGTACCTCGTTCTTTACCAGTATGTTAGCGTTGATAAATTTACAGATGACTAAGGAAAAATAACATTTTATGTTGTCTTTTGATTATGAAGAAGATTAGAATACTAAATCTTTAACTATTTCAGAAATGGTACTATTTACTTCGTCAAAAGCTGGTTAACGTCTATCATTCTTAAAAGTAAGAGTCAGCAAACAATCCAATCGTATGACCATCCTTAATAAGGTGTGGTAGATCATTAATATACACTAGAATAAAATTTTCCAACTGAACCCTGTGGTACGCCCATCCCATATGGGCATACCACAGGTTCAGTCATCAGGATTTGCAGTCAATATTGACTCTCACCATTAATATCAACGCTCTAAACTCTGCCACTCAAATATAACTCCAGAAGTCCGCAGGGACCCTGATGCCGTAGTGACATAGTTTTCTAATCAATGTGTCATGATGCGCATTCAATTGCCTTAGATAAATCGCAAAACGCTAATCCCGAAATCTGCCAAGCATCAAAATTTGTTTAATAAGCTTAAAACCTGTTTCGATAGTGAGCGACCCTTTGTGAATGCAAATTGTTTAATGTTCATCAAATATTGTTACAAAATACTGCTACACTTAATTCAAGAAAATTATTGAGTGTCGGTATTCATTTTCAGTCTAAAGTTCGTAAGGTCAGATATACTATCAGATTTTAAATAATGGAAATAAACTTTGGATAGTTTTTGTAAAGGTCATAATAATGTATCGCATGTTTTAAAACCATTATTAGGCATAATGATGTCTGTTATAAAAGTTCTTACGAAAGGTCAAGATTATTTTTTCATCTTAACAGAAGTTTTAATGAATGGACATCATAAATGCAAGCGAAATGCCACAAATGATCAAACTTACCTTCATAAAGATGCGTAGGGGGAATTCTTGAGCATTGACAATATAGAAATTTAACATTCGGAAATAAGTATATATGCAATTTTTCGCATTAAAAAATATTTTAGTTTAGTAGAATTAGTTCATCAATATGTATTTCAATTAAGCTATAAGAGAAATGTTAAATACATTTTTTTATTTTATTTAGATAACAATTTTGGCTGATCATTCTTAAATATCTTAGAATAATTTTTACGTAATTGATAAATACATCTGAATTATTATACTTTTCTTTCATAAAATGAAAAAATGTGCGAAATATTACTTTGGCCTAATATGACAACAGACATAAACAAATGGACAGGAACACGCATCGTTTGCCAAAAACCAAAATACACCAACACACTACTTAAAACACAGGTACATTCTAATAGGTTTGATCACATCGGCTTGACTGGACCTTTCTCAGCTACGGCGAATCAATACGAGTATTGTCTAACCATGATACACAGGTTGGCCCGCATCGATTCCCAAGAAAGATATGACGGCCGGAACTATCGCTAAGCAGCTGCACGAAAGATGGATAATACGATTAGGTTGCCCCTCTAAGCTTGTCAGCGACCAGAGCAAACAATTCGAATCATCACTGTTTCATGAACTGACTAGTTTTCTAGAAATGAAAAAAATATGAACTACACTCTAGCATCCACAACGCAAGGGCATAGTATAGCGTTTACGTAGATCTATTGAAAACGCTTTAAGAGCACGTTAAAATGATAAATAATGGATTGATGAACTCCCGACGGTCCATTTAAAAGATTGCGCTCAGCTCTTAGGCACGACACACAACTTAGTGCAGCTGAAATGACTTGCGGGAGGACACTACGCCTACCAGGTGAATTTTTCACCAACACCGATTCCATAAATAAAATAAAATAAAATCAAATTTAAAATATCCTTATTTAGTGGGTAATGGAATCAAACTTGAAATACGTTATTTATGAATTCTTTTCTACATTACCACCGATTTCAAATGCTGATTCACTTTCAGAGAAACACTCCTGCTTGTTCTTTTTTGCTCATGTACACAAAAAATAATAATGAATGAAATTAGTACAAAACTTATAACCAACATGAAACAACCTGATAGCTGAGTAGTTCAGAGACATGGGTTTTTTTTTTAATTGAGATGTTCAGACACGGTATAATAGCCCTTGCCATATAACTTTCTTTTAACGAAATGCTTAAATTAATAATAGGTAAATTCTGAATCTCAGCTCGTATTTTATTATAAAAGCGCCTTAAGTGATTTGTTAATTTTACTGAGTCGGACTTTATGAGCGTTTTTAAGGTCGTTCTTATGTCCAGTGTTAATGTTATGATTGTCGCTTATTTTTTGGAACTATTCTCTATTTCTCATGACATGCACAAAGTTTTCGTATATGTATTGTATGCTATAATTAAGATATTAATTTCCTTAAATTTTGCTCTAAGAGATGCCATTGGTCTCAAATCATAAACAACGCGAATAATTCGCTTCTGCAGCATAAAAATTGTGATAATATCGGCTGCGTGACCCCGTAATAAAATTCTATAGGTCATGAGACTATGAAAAGAGCTGAAATAAATTAATCTCGTGGAGCTTTCGTTTTGTAAGTCACCGAATTATTTTGAGTGAATATACTGCAGAACAAAGCCTTTTTCTAATCCAGTAATGTGTGAATGCCAATGACACTTAGCATCTAAAGTGAGACCAAGAAATAAGGTCGTGTCCACAATATATAGTACCTCGTTCTTTACCAGTATGTTAGTGTCGATAAATTTACAGATGACTAAGGAAAAAATAACATTTCATGTTTTCTTTTGATTATGAAGAATATTAGGAATACTAAACTTCTCAACTATTTCAGAAATGGTACTATTTACTTCGTCAAAAGCTGGTTAACGTCTATCATTCTTAAAAGTAAGGAGTCAGCAAACAATCCAATCGTATGACCATCCTTAATAAGTTGTGGTAGATCATTAATATACACTAGGAATAGAAATGGTCCAAGAACTGAACCCTGTGATACGCCCATCCCATATGGGCATACCACAGGGTTCAGAGGTCATCAGGATTTGCAGTCAATATTGACTGCAAATCCTGATGACCTCTCACCATTAATATCAACGCTTTAAACTATGCCACTCAAATATAACTCCAGAAGTCCAAGCGAAGGAGCCCTGATGCCGTAGTGACGTAGTTTTCTAATCAATGTGTCATGATGAACGCAGTCAATTGCCTTAGATAAATCACAAAAAATGCTAATCTCGAAATCTGCCAAGCATCAAAAATCTGTTGAATAAGCTTAAAACCTGTTTCGATTATTGAGCGACCCTTTGTGTATGCAAATTGTTTAATGTCCATTAAATGTTGTTACAAAATACTGCTACATTTGATTTAAGAAAATTATTGAGTGTCGGTAGTGCTTATGTCAGTCTAAAGTTCGTATGGTCAGATATACTATCAGATTTAAATAATGGTATAACTTTACTTAGTTTTATTAGATCCGGAAACGTACCACAACCAATGCAAGCATTAAAAAATCACTAGTAGACATGGGGCAATGTAATCTGTTATTGAAACAATTGTTTTGGCGTTCCTTTTTATTTTTATTAATTGGAATGCTTTAAGCAATGGGCATGGATAAATGCATACGAAACGCCACAAACATCAACCTTACGCTTCAGTAAAGATGCGGCGAGGGCGGGCGACGATTCCAGAGATTGTCTAATCCAAACAAGAATACTAGCAAAGAGTTTTTATAAGCAAGGGCAACTTCTATGTCTTTGTTTAAAATTTTGTCATTAATTTTTATTTGAATGCTCTAAATGTCGTGATGTGCGTTTTCCAGTTTGACCATTTATTATATTGCAAGTAGTTTTTGTCATACCTGTGATAGTTTTTTATTTTATTATATACTTTTATTTTATAAACGTTAATTTTGCGGCTGTACATCATTCTTAAATATCTTTGAATAATTTTCTACGTAATTGACAAATACATCTGAATTATCATACTTTTTCTTTTCATAAAGTGCAGATAATTTACGTCTGCTAAGTATATAGCAGGTAATATTAAGGTAATATTAACCTTTATTTGTTTTGATCTAAAGACATTGTTGCAGACCTGGTTATGGCAAAAATAATTTCTAAGTATTGATTTTATTCAAAAAAATAATTAATAATGAAATAATTATAACAGATATAGAATAATAATGCATGCTGAGAGAACATTTGAGGACCAATTTTGTAACATATGGCTTATTCAAAAAGTTAATACTTTTCGTGTCATAGCAAAATTAAATTCTCAGTTATAAATTTCAATAACTAATTATTTATTGATCGTATTAGATGTGGAGCACTTACGGATTCTTAAATATAATTTAAATAGAAATTCTGTTGCATAGTAATTTTGGGCAAAAATAATAGTAATTTTGGGCATATATTAAAAAAATATATATTGTTCGTGTTATAGCAAAATTAATTACTCAGTAAAGAATCTTTTCAAATATTAGTCACTAATTAACTAATTATAAAATTATAATAAATTTAGAAGAATTAAGGATTATGAAAAAAAAAATTTGAGAACCAATTTTCGACAGATTTGTTCAAAAAAAGTAGATATTTTTCGTGTTATAGCAAAACTAAGTTTTCAGAAAATAATGTTTTCGAAAATTATTTAAAATTTAACTAACAGATGTAAAAGAATAACAAATGCTGAAAGAACATTTGAAAAGCAATTTTTGCTCATAGCTGTTCAAAAATACGTTAATACTTTTTGTGTTACAACAAAATTAAACATTCAGCAAGTTATTATTTCTTCTATTAATTAATAATTATATAACTTAGATGTATAGAATATGAATCACCGTGTTTTGGTATATAGCTTTTTAAAAATTTGATAATATTTGTGTTATAAGAAAACTAAATCATTGGTAAAAATTTTGTTCAAAAATGAAATAATAATTAAATAGTAATAACGGTTGAAAAACGAATACGATTCTTGCAAGAGCATTTAAGTAGCAATTCTGTGCTATAATTTTTTTTCGAAAAAAGCTGTTATAGCAATATAACTATCAGTAATTGTATTTCGTAAATGATAATTAACTAAATATAATTAATGTATAGGATTTGTAGATTCTAAAAGAGCATTTTTCTAGCATATAGCTTAAATAATTTCTATTCATGTTATAATAGTATAATAAAGCTCTCAGAAATTATTATTTTCAAAAAGTAATTATGAACTAACTGAACATAATAGTTTTAGAGCAATTATGAATTTTAAAGTGCATTTAAAGACATTTAAATATTTTGGATAACTGTATTTAAAAAAATACATATTTTTGTGTTGTAGCTAAGTTAATTTGTCTGTAATTATTTCTTTCAATATTTATTAACAATTAGCTAATTATGATATATGTCGAACTATTACGGATTCTGAAGGAAGATTTGAAGAGCAATTTTTAGCACTCGACTTTGTCACATGAAGTTCATACTTTTCTTGGAATAGACAAAATAAAGTAGATGCAGAGTTATAACGAATTCTGAAAGAACACATAAAGAGCAATTTTTTGGAAAAAAGCATTTTCAATAAAGGTTAAATAATTTTGTATTTGTTAAAGGCAAAATAATATTTTGAAATCAATAAATTAAATTAAGGTCGATAAACGGCTAAAACCAGGAGGCTCAAGCGTAGGAACCATCGGATGGTATCACTGCCACTAAATTCTGTATTTAAGAATAAATTTGACATCAATATTATTAATAAGATAACATATAAAAGATAAAAAGTACACGTAACTCATATTTATTCCTTGTAAGTATCAGGGTACAGTAATTATTTAATATTTAATTTTTATTTCACGATTTCCGTATAGAGTTAGGCTCTTCCTTTATTTCCACTGGAATTGTTTTTTTTTAAATAACTAATCTATGTCTAGTTCTTCGGTCAAGTGTTCAAAAAAATGATTTCTGATCATCACGGAGCGTCTTTGTTCTTCGTAGGAGCCATCAAATCTGTGGTTTCGTATATAATTTCCCAGTCTAATGATTATTTTTTTTTTTTAATTCTCTAACCTTAGTCAAGAATCTCCTCTATAATTCGTATCAAACGTCTGTATGGCAATTGAAAATATTCTCTGTTCCAAGAGTCTCTGTATTCTCGCCGTGCATCGTGAATGTCTCTCTCGGCTTCTCTCACATAGGAGACCTCCCAGTATTCACAGTAATATAAACTGTCGTCAGCAGTTCTTCCGGTATTCAATTTTCTTATGCGCTCGTCTAAGTTGACGGTCGATCCTACTTTAAAAAGATTGTTTGCACGGTAATAATCCGATGTCGCTACGTAAATGTAGCCGTCGTGAGGCATCTTCAGCTTCGAAGCGCTAATTCCAAGCTGAGTTTTATTTGGTTATTTAACTCTTTCTTCTTAGTTTTTGCTTTTCTTCTATTAATTCTTAATTTTCTATATATAGCTTACTTATTTTTAGCCAATTTGCTTTTACTGGTTTTATATATCCAACTCTGTGGCGACTGTGTTGTGTTTTTTCTGTAAAATTAAACAAATATATGAATAAGTTGATCTAATTCGTATGTGTACAATTTTATAACCTTTATATTATAAGGATAGTATAATATTTGTGATTTTATAAATGTAATATTAGCAGAAAATTAACAATTAATTAAGAGAAAGAACAATCACCATTGTTGTATGGAAGTTAGTATCGTACCAAATATTTTTGTGTCAAGATGTTTGTTTTAATTAACAGTATTAATAAGGAGTTTTAAAATTAATAAATTAATCATTTGCTAACTCTTAACGTATAGTGGAAGTCCACAAACTTCAATAACAAACTTCTAAACTACCTTTGATGCTTTGGTCTGAGGTTTAAATAAATTTATGATATGAAAAATAGTCATATGAATTCAACACAATCTTATTAATGGTTTATAAAGTTAATTTCTAGTCAACAGTCATTAAAAAATGTAGTTCCAGTTTCTAATCAAAATTAGAATAAAAAGAAAATAAACATTTTGTATATTTTTTTTAAATAATTTCTGTGTATGAAATAAGACTTGAAGCAGGGAATCTTAATTTAGTTCCACAGACCTGTAGCAATGTTTGTAAAAGAGAGAATCAAGTCAGCAAATTCATGTACATATAAGTAAATTATCAATACATATTAAGAATTTGAATACATATTTTTATTGCTCGTTTTCATATACACATTAACGAAAACCATGATCTAAAAGTTTACGATTTAGAAAAGCAAACAAAGATATCTAGAGCAAAATCGCGAGATGTCCCCCTAAAACCCAGCCGGATTTTGGAACCAGCTTCGCGTTACGTCATTTGACAACTGAGCGAGTGCGTGGTAGTACGAGGCAGTTGTTAGTTGAAGATGCCTTCTTGCATTACAAAAGACTGAGATCACGGAGCAGGAAAGGACTTAATAGCATCTAGGATTACCTGAGATGAGCGAGTACTTAGATCTATTTCGATACTTATTCAAAAAACTTTAAGAATAATATTGTACCTACTAGTTTATTCGACAACGAGGTGACAAATGTGGAAAAGGACTTCATTATTCTAAAGTTTATATTGTCAATATTTGTGTTTTTTTTTGTGTTTATTCGTGTTAATAAAACAGGTTTACTATAGATTTTCTTGTGAAGCAGAAGGAAAAATTTATATAAGTACGTATTTGGAAATCTCGAGAGTTATTCACTCGAACCACCGGTCACATTCAATCATAAGTTCCTTTTAATAAAAAGTTAGATCAAAGAATATATTAAATATCGCCTCCATCGATACAGCAAATAAAGATTCGTTAGTAAAAACGACTGAACGTCGAATATTTAATAAATTCGGTCCGTATCATGGAAAGCTAGTTTTAGAAAAAACAAATGATCTTCTGCAAATAACCTATTTGTTAAAGAAAAAAAACAAAATGTGCGAAAGCCTCCCTTTCGATACTTGAAAGATTTAAGGCGCTGTGCGTGTACATGTTCACTGCGGTAACTTTAATACAAAATTTACCACTGTGTGAATTGTAGGTTATTGTTAAACAAATTCTTTGCAAAAAGGATATAATAATGCTTCTAAAAAAATATTTAATTACGTATTTCATGTGTTATATTGTAACTTAAGAAATAAAGATAATTCAGGTCTTGAGTTTAATTTTAAGTAAGTCCCTAATTGTTTCAATGAAATACGTGCTACTAAATTTGAAATGAGTGTTATTCACCTTGTAAAAATCCTTATCACATAATAAGTAATTGCTGCACTTTAGTTTTTCTTCAATTAATTGGCGGCCATCCGTACTTAGAATCGCGGCCGCTCGCCCGTGGTGGACAATCCGCATCGCAAAATGTACGGGTTTACGCGTGAAGAAGAGAGGGAACTATACGTCCGCCGGAAGTGGGAAAGAGATATAAAGCGACGTCACGACCGTCACGGGGCTAGCCGACCAAACTCGGAAGGCCGGGAGTTTGAAACGGCGATGTGCGACGATTACGGTGTCTTTGTTTCGCTCGATCGTAGATAAAAAACTGATTACGAGTCGGTCACTCTTGTAAACGCTAATATAAATGGAGCACTCTCTGGAATGTCCAACCGCGTTAATATTAAAACTGTTTTACGGCGTGCGTTCATAAGCTGCGTCACACTCAATTTTGCCATTTTTGACTCCTCCAACCGCTTTTTCATCACGCTGTGTTACACTCTGTACGACCCCCCTATGAATTTTACATTACGAAAGTTGAACCCCCCTCCCTCCCCATTAATACTTCGTTTCGATTAATAGTACAATAAATATTGATGTTTTAAAATATTTATTATTTCAATAACAAAATTTAAATAAAGCATATATCTGAAATAAATAGTTTTGTGACTTCATTAGACTGAGTACCTATGTAGCTATATTAAGCTATTGTAACGACAACGTGTACATAAAAATACTTATATATTTACATATTCAATACGAATGACTTTCTACCGTGACAGAAAACTAAAATCAAAAAAATAAAAAAAAAAAATTAAGAGAAATCCCCCCGCCCGCCCTGGTATGCAAACGTATTTTATGAACGGCCCCATACAAAATTACTGAAAATATGCATTGCAGATGCAATCGTGGCAAACATTTTGAAGAAAGTAACAAATCGTAGCTCAGGAGTCAACATCCACGACACAAATGTCGTACTTGATCCTTAACCAATGGTTTATTTTAATAGACGGACGGACGATGCACAGTTATCGTTATATATAAAAATTTTGATATTTTCATAAAATCAAATGTCAATTTTCATTAGGTTTATGCTCATGGTTTACCTAACAACTCCACAATACAATTTTTATCAAATATTTAACAATATATGAAAGTCAATTATTTGTCTGTTATAACACAAGATTTTATTGTATTGTACATCTTTTGAAAATTACCAGTTGAAGTACGCGATAATAATTCTGACTTAAATACAAGTTAATTTTAAATGTATTGTTTTGACGAAAAATAGCAAGTACACGATTTGAGCTCTTTGAAGTGCTGTTTTGTTTAATAAATGAGTCTATTAAAAAAAACATTGATAACAACATTACTAAGTTTTCTTTACGCAAAGCTTTATCTATGTACCTATACCGAGAGACATAAATAAACACAGAAAGAGGGAGGCAATAGATAGAGCCAGAGGGCCAGGGGGGGAGAGGGATTATTGTCCTAAGATCTGATTTAGATCAATATCGGCTATGCTATCTTTAAATATACATTGTAAACGCCAACCGATGAATTTGTTACTCTATAGATTATTTTAATAAAAGACGTTTGTAATAAAATTCTAAATTTCATTCACAAATAGAGTAAATTAATTGTAAGTAATAAATTAGGTAAAGATTTTCATGTTGTGATGTTCATTAGTTACAATATACGTGTCTACGTTAGAACACAGTTTTCCTTTCACCTGAGGCTTTCGAGTAAAAGCCATCAAGTAGCGGTATTTTTATCGTAACATCGATAATGTGGTGACATTTGAGAAGCTACAACTACAGGGATTAATAAAAGTACTTTGTATTTCTTCATTAATTTTCCGGACAACTAGTACAATTTAAAATGCCGCAATGCTTCTTAAAAGATATAATACAAATTGTAATATATACATAATGTTATCACAAGCCGTATTTATGCGATACAATTATTGAACATTGTCCTCTTAGTTCTCACTCAATACAGAATACAGACAAAACTTCACTTTCCCGCTAAGACAGTTGATAATTTCAAAAGTCGGAAAGTAGTTGTTTTCCTTGCGACTTTCAGGTATTAAAACAGCTTAGAAATATCTGAAATTAAACATGACATTGATTTTCATATAATATACATATTGCATTTATTGACCGGTGATTTGGAGAAGCACTGGTAACGATTCATTGTTTATGTCAATTTACGGTCAATATGCAGAGCGCGTATAGCTTTTCCGTCCCCCGCATTGCCCCGCAGTCGCGGCCGGCCGATAGCCGCACTTGGCCTCGAGTGCGCGATAACGCAGATGGCCGTCCGTCACAACGTTAGCGAAAATGAGTTGATATAAACACAGTATAAGAAGTTAGTTCATACTCTTGTGCTAAATATAGACAATAAGGGAAATAGAGAATGTCCAAAACGCGTTATTTACTTAATAAACGCAAAAGCTTTTCAAACGTGACCATAAAGAATTTTACTTTTCTAAGCTTTGAAATTGTCACTTGTAGTTGTGCAATATGCTTTATTAATACTACAAAGACCGTCTCGTAAAAGAAAAAGGTTCAATATGATTACATAAAGAGCTAATTATATTTATACAAATTGGTAGTCTAGTAGCGTGGCAGCCGAGTGCTCGATGTTGGCGAAATGCGCGAGTCAGATTTTTTTTTTTTTGTAGTAGTTCTCCCCGTGCGAAAGGGGCGCGGAAGGAGGAGAAAAACCCATTATAGACCGTCCATGCGCCCGGGCACACAGGTCTGTCCGACTCTCACAGACAGACGACTATCAGGACATTCCGTGGTCTACTACAGAAATGATTTGGAGGAGGCAGCTCGTATGTAACGGCCTCAACTAATAGGGGATTCGGATGGTTACTCGCTATATCGAAGAAACGCTCTGATGCGTCCTTCATAAATTTAGAAATAGTTGGGAGTTCAAAATCCCGGTGAAGTGTAGAGTTTTTAACGTACCATGGTGCGTCAGCTGCTCTTCTACAGAATTTATTCTGCACTACTTGCAGATCATATAGTATATCAGGTCGTGCATGAGCAAAAACTGGACTCTCGTATGTCATGACCGGCCTGATACACATCGTATGTATCGTACGTTTATTACGTAGCGACATTTTACTCTCTCTACCTATCATTCCGTATAAGCGGGATAAGTAAAATATGGATAATTTCTAACACGAGCGATATCGTCTCTAAAATGGAGATGCCTATCGAACGTGATACCTAGATATTTATAGTGTTTTGCCACGGTATTGGTTGATTTTGTATATGTAAATGCGGGTATTTAGTGGAACTGTAATAGTCGACTTTCGCGGGCTATAGTCGAAATAAATAGATGCTGACTTCTCGGGATTGACTTCTATTCTCCAGAGTCGGAGCCATTGCGTCAGCTCATCAATGGCCCTCTGTAAAAGCGGTAGAATGTTCCGGAGGCAATTTGATCTAAGAAATAGTGCAGTGTCGTCCGCGAATAGCGCGAGTTGGACGCCTGTTTTCGGCCGTGGGATGTCATTTACGTACGCGGAGTAAGCAGAGGGGAGAGCGTGGAGCCTTGAGGTACTCCAGCTCTTATTGGTCTAACTGACGAGTACGTATTGTCAAGTCGGAAGGTGAAGTGGCGATTACTAATATACTGGTGGATAATAATTACTAGCCGATCTGGGAGCTCTAGTTAGTAGAGCTTGTGTATAAGGCCTGCGTGCCATACCCTATCAAAGGCCTTGGCTACGTCAAAGAAGACCGCCACTGTCTTTCTTTTGACTTTAAAACCTTCCGAAATGTATTCTACAAGACGGAGGGCTTGTTGTGGGCAAGAATGGTTAGGTCTGAATCCAAATTGTTCATTAATTATAAGGCCTTTACCTATGAGATGCACACTTAAGCGAGTTTTGACCGTTTTTTCAAATAATTTTCCTAGTATGCTCAAAAGACTGATAGGTCTATAACTAGCGTGGCGGTCGCGTGGTTTCACCGGTTTAGGAATTCCAATAACTACAGCTTCTTTCCAAGCTGCGAGAAAATAACAATGTTTGATGCACGCATTAAAAATTGCGACCAAGAGAGCGACGAGTGGTGGAGAAAAACACTTGAGTGCTTTACTGATAAACGTGTCCGGGCCTTTTATACTTCGCGCGAATGTTAGGATTATGACTCACAGTACGGCGGGCGCGTCCTGCGCAAGTACAGTCATAAACATTATTAACGAGCTTAACGTACAGCAAAAAGACTATGAACGCCCTGTTTATTATTTCAGTAAATAAATGATCGATAACTACGTATAGGACAAATCACAAATATACACAAAAAAAATAATAATTTCAGTATTATGCGCAATTTTGCGTCTGAGCATGGTCTAACTTCACAGGTCATATACATTCGATCGTCCTATAAATGCTATTGTTGCTTACATTAACGTTTAATGAACTAATTTTATCTGACACAATGCTAGAGCCACTTTCTGTCATCATTCGTGTTAAAGTGAGATGAAAGTGCTTGAGAAATTTCACTGTTACGAAGAATAGCTTATTTTTCTACAGATTAATTTCAATAAATTTTGGATTCACCTTTACAGCCCGTATAAATCTGTAAAACCTGCATTATGCCAGATCCAACAGATTCAAGCGAGCCGCAATCAATCTTAGAACTATATTCTGTTGTATTATATAAAATAGTAGAAAGTTAGTTCTAATGTTATTGCCAAACAATGAATCCAAATGTATTTTAAAATATTTTATAGGAATATTGTATCCTTTGTCTAAAGAATATTGTACTAATTTAATTTATTTCTATCAAAGCAAATGTGCATAAATAGAAAATTATATTTATGCATTAAAGTTGGTCAAAGCATTAACTTTATGAGCTTACTTGAGTTGTTTGTTTGATAAGCCTTTGGTAAACGAAAAAAGCATTTATCTAAGACAACTTTTGTTGGACGACTCTAGAAGGTTGGAGTGAGCAATAATCATATATTTTCTATTTACAACAACGCGATTCAAAACTCACATAATTCTTGTAGTGTTTGTGCTTTATGTATGATTAAGAATTTCAATAATAATATGATTGCATGAACACCTAACAAGCAGATGTTCAATAATCGGTCATTCATTCACTCGCTCAACATAGGAGCCAATTCGATACTAATCTTGCCAGAATAAATTATAGACTTGCTTTAATGATTTTTGACGGCATAAGCTGCACCGATCTTAATTGCATATGTGAACAAATATTCGCTTTTACATCCGTTATTCTGCTCAGTTTTTGACTGGCAGCTGTGTAATTCAAGTCTACGACCGATATCTAACTATTCACTTTAAAATTCAAATTAAAATTGCAATTAGCTGATCCAATTTTCGCAGGTAACTATATATATAAACAATAAATAATTTTAAATTGTTTTCACTGATTTAGAGCGCAAGACTTTATTTCTTCTTGGCATTTATTATTTATCAAATAATAAAAAAATAATGCAATAAAAATGTAACAAAAAAATAACAATAAACGTACAATAACATTTAGAAAAATAATAACAGCAACAAAAACCAAAAAGGAGGTGAAGCGAGACATCAATAATAAAAACTGCTTGGTGCAGACGAATGTTTTGCGCGACTGTACTTCAGATAGCGATGCATGTTTGCTCGCGTACCCACAAGTAGTACACACGTTAGGACAAGTCAACCTATGACGTGTAAGGGGGCCGACTGGCGGGGGTACGATCTGCCCCACCTACCGCTACGTAACATTTTATGAGTTTATGAGTTTGTATGTCTTATTCTTACGAAGTATAATATCGTCTGCTATCGTATATTCGTGGATCTATATCTTAAGTAAATTGAATTAAGGAAATTAGTAGAAATTTGGTGATTAAATAAATAATGTTAATAGATATATAATTATTTTGATATTAAGTTACTAAAGTAAATTTTAAAAATATATTAATTTGGGTTTCCATAGTGTAAGATTGAGTAGATATAATATATAAATACAACTAGTACAAGATCCTGCTGCAAGATAAATGTTTGCTAAAAACCTATTTTGTATGTATAGCTATAAATAGGAGAATATTATCTACCAGGGTGCCTATCAAGATGTGGATTATTCGGGAAAAAATTCATTCATTTTTTTAAATTAAATATCGTCCACTTTAGAACTATAAATGTAAAGACTGAAAATCTAGTTCTGGTTGTTCCGCCGTCGCGATCGGTCGCCTTCGATTCAGTCCCCTGGACCACCGTTTAGTATAATGTGTTACTGTGTGTGCGGTATTCCTTCGAGCCGCGTTCCAGACTGTCGGCTTCCGTGCGTGTATGAATGTGTGGGACACCTCGCAGTGCACATCGCGCGGTGGCAGTCAAGCTACGTGTGTTCGTCCCGGTTTACTGCACCGTCTGCACGCCGAGCCCTCGCACAGTTTCTGCGCCTAGAGAGCGCTCCCACAGGTTCACGCTTCAAATATCGATCGATATTTTAGTTACTTCGTGTGTTTTATACACATAAAACGGTTTGTCATTGATTACGAAGGGCGACCGCATTTGGCAACCGGCAGCAGTTTTTAGGCCGAACAGTGCTTAGCGTCGACTACGAGTGGTCAAACTCGTATATTTGTACGATCCTTGTCCAAATTCAGTAAGTTACGTTACGTTTTTAAGTAACGATTATAGGTCATTTTTGAATGGTAAATTTAAATTCAGATGATTTAGGGACCTAAAGCCCTCTCCCGGTGAAGGGCGGTTATAAATCTAACGGTAGATTTATAACTGCCTTTCACGGTTTTTTGCCACCTCCTTCACTATTCGCTTTTATAAGCTTCGCCTATTATGTAATCTATTTACACAAGTTAAAAGGTAGAATTTTAGATATTTTTGTCTCTTCCCGGGGCAACACTGTCACCTATGACGTTATTACGTAATGGTAACCCGAAAGGAGTTTCATGACCTTCGCGCCATTATCACCTCTGTGCCTTCTGACCGCTTAGACGAAGCCTTTACAGCCTGCGGACTAAAAAGGCAGGCGCCTTAAAGTTTGAAGGGGTTTTTAGACCGTGCGAGTCGGACACACCCCGTGCGCCCGGGCACACGGACTGTTCATTACGGGTTTTTCCCCTTCTTCCTCTTCGCACAGGGAGACATACAAAAAAAAAAGACTGGAAATCATAATTGTCGTTGCCCATATGGCCGTACCTTTTCGCAGCCAGGTGTTTACAAAATATGACAATTGCATGGATTTCATACAATATATTTTTTTATTTTATTTACAGGCCGAATTTTCAGGAAATAACTAATCACATTTTTGTTAATTACTATATAAAGTTACCAAATTATAATAATTGAGATATCACATCAAAACTTCGTGTCGTATGATGAAACGCATCAAATACTATAATGTATTAACTTTTTGTGATGAGGAATAGGTTGCAATATTGAATCACGCGTCAAGTTAGCAGCATTTGCCATATGTACAGTGCGTCCAGAAATTTTAAAAGTAAATAAAAATGCACGGAATTGTCATCGACTGCTTTCGAGAGTACAGATTTTGCTGTTTATATATTTATAGAAGAATGATTTAATATACGTTGTTAGTGCACTTTTTTATTTATCTGTTTTCAAGAATAGTAGACTTGGTCGTGTACGAAAATAATTATTGCTTTCAATTTTATAAAAAAAATTTAGAATTTGCTAATCGATAGAACAAATATTACATAGAAAAGATAAAGATTTCATCTAATGAATGAGGAAGAAAAGCAATGAGGATTTTTAAGAGCGCCAAACCAAAACATCTCAAATGGAGTATTTTAAAGGACACATACGTTTTAATCCAGTCGCTTTCGAAACAACACTCTTTTGGGGTAATCAGTTAGCGCATTTCGTTCGGAATTCGGAACACGGAAGCGATCGGCGTTCTGAATCTTTCCAGGTCTAAATTCTATCAGTGGCCCCCCATCGCAGCAACGCCACCAGTATTCGGGTCGGGCACCTCAATGCGGGGACACATACTCGTAATTTAGATTGCACTCTTCGCACTTGCCATGACCGTTTTTGCGCCTTGTACATAACCTCTGCCGTGCTGATAGCACTTGTCTCAACCAAATTTAGTTTCTCAAGTGCAGCTCTCTTTATGGCCCCTCTTTTCAGAAAGCGATTATCTTGTTCGACAGTTAATGATTTTAATTTTCATGGGAGTCCCCGTATGCATACCGTTTGAATGATTTGACAACTGCGTATTCACTATCTTTTTTACGTATGCACGATCTCTAGACAAAAATTGATCTTGAACATCAGAACATATTCCAACAGAAAAATACAATTTCGATAAAATTAATTTTGAGAGAATTGATCTAGTAAAAATAAGATTTTCGAGAACGCCGGTTTTTTATTATTTAAAATTTTATGTATTACCCATAAAAAAACAAATTCTATATATTTTGTGATAGCCTCATAGAACACTTCATTTTGGTACCCCACTCGATATGATTGGAAGAAAAAGTTTCTAGAAAACGCCTCAATTCGTGCCAAAAATCGTGTATTTTTTTTTATTTTTATATACACAGTTACATATGCGTCACCAAGATAAATGTAACGACGTGTAGTTTACCAATTTTTGGTGTATAAGTTTAGTGGTCACGAGAAAACATAAAAATGGATATACATACATGCAGGTCAAAAACATATCCCTTCTTTTGGACTTTGTACACAAAATTTTTGATTACTTTTATTTGTATATTTTGTGTATGTACGTGCATGTTAATCTATCTCTCTTTCTCCCTCTGTCTATCTGTGTGTGTGTTTGTGTGCGTGCGTGCGTGCGTGTATGTGTAAACGTTTTATAATTTTTGAACGGAAAAACCGACCTAAATGTGGTTTACAGCACTCAAAAGAAATCTACTCAACTTAGAATTTCTGAAATTTGATTTTGCTCTGTAGATTTCAAATGAAATAAAATGAAATAAATTCCAAACATAACATTTTTAGATGTTCTTTATTCAATAACTTTTAGAGTAGTGATCGATACAAAAATTTAATCAACTTATTCCTTAAATAGTCGAATTAGCTGCAACAAACTGTATAAAAATCGGCTAAACTGTTCAAGAGATATCTTCGGAGAATTTTTTTCCAAAAATGTTATTTACAACGCTGCCAGTAAATTTTAGATATTTTTAATAAGCAACAGACATACCGCGATAAGGTTGTTGCTCGAAGCTTGGGCTGATAACAGACCGACCTATATTTTGTTTGGACCTGCTTCGATTGACGTCACTCAACCATGAGTCATGGGACGGTTGGGACTTTATCAATGGCTTTCACATTGATTCCTTCATAAACACAGATTGAGGTACTGCTTGTCTGAATTTACTATATAGCTTGAGCTATACCACATATATCATCTTGTTTACTGATTTTACAGACAAACAATGTTTTAAAACTTCGTAACTCTTATTATAAAAGGGTAATTACAAATAATTGCAGAATTTGGTCAGTCACTTTTATCACCATTTATCTCAACATTACATTACATTCAAATGACATAAACCATACCAAATACACAATTTATTTTGACTTACTATAATATTAATTGATTTATATTATAGTAAATCAATAGCAATATAGTAGTATTAAGTAGCGGGTTACTGTTGTTTTGATTAATCAAGTTATTAAAAAAATAAATCAAAGTTTCTGGAAGGCATGTCAGTAGGTATAAATAGGGTAGTGTGGCGCGCAGGAGGAAGTTTTATATCTGCAATGCTTATAAATCAAGTGCGGTTAACGACAAACATTTAACTGTTACCATAGTGATTTATTGTGACCTTGTATTTCTAAATATACAACTTATCCAATAATACGTATTTTCCTTTCATTTAACCTCAATCTTCAAACTCCTTATTGGGTAACTTAGTAATATTTGGTGACATTTAGTCTCATAAGTGGGGTTGAGATAGTAAAAAATGAACAGGCCGGAAGAGTAATGTGGATCCAGATTACCGGCCAAGCAGGTCAATGATGTAGAGATGACGGGAGCCGCTACTTCTCAGAAAATCTCAGCTTTTCCGCCTCTTGACTTGAGCATCTTGCTCGTGGAGATTTAAGAGCAAGCTCGGCATCAGGAAAAACAGGCTCTAAGTCAGATCCGCCTGCAGGAAGAGAAGGTTCGTCAACTAAAACAGGCGACCTTCTAGTTGACTGTCTAAGAAAAAAAGAGAGATTTACATAAAAGCTGTTATAAATTACGGGGAAGTGGGCCATATTCAAATCGAATGTTTAAAACAGATAGAGGAAACTTAATAGAGATACGAGATGCTTTCCTCCACAAAATTCAATTCGTCCAGCGTGACAGAAATACAAGTAGGTTAAAGCACTTCGGAAAGATAAATCAGAAAGAAATGCGGATGTGATATCTCACCGACCGCGCCTTTCTGAAAGCACAAGACAAGAGAAAAAGAATAACGCGTGCATCAAGATCATAAGGACCGATAAAATAAGCGAACAATCACGCAACAAAGTTAAGCATCGTGCATGAAAAGAAGACGAGGATACTTCGTTCTAAAGTTCGTAAGGTCAGATATACCGTCAGAGTTAAATAATGGAATAACTATACTTTTCTTCATTAGATCCGGAAACACACCACAATCAATGCAAGCATTAAAAACCATTATTAGGCACGGGGCAATGCAGTCTGTTATTGAAGCAATTGTTCTTACGAAAAGGCCATCAAGATTATTTTTTTCATCTTAATACATTGTAATGTTTTAATGAATGGACATCGATAAATGCAAGCGAAACGCCACAAACATCAAACTTACGCTTCAGTAAAGATGCGGCGAGGGCGGGCGATGATTCCAGAGATTGTCTAATCGAAACAAGAATACTAGCAAAGAGTTTTTATAAGCAAGGGCAACTTCTATGTCTTTGTTTAAAATGTTGTCATTAATTTTTAATTGAATGCTCTAAATGTCGTGATGTGCGTTTTCCAGTTTGACTATTTATTATATTGCAAGTAGTTTTTGTCATACCTGTGATAGTTTTTATTTTATTATAGATAAACGTTAATTTTGCGGCTGTACATCATTCTTAAATATCTTTAAATAATTTCTTACGTAATTGACAAATATATCCGAATTTTTATACGTCTTTTTTTCATAAAGTGATAAGGTATTATTCACCTTTATTTGTTTTGATCTAAAGCAAATTTTAGCGTAGTCTTTCTAAAAAAAATTTATATTTTTCGTGTCATAGCAAAATTAATTTCTAAGTATCCAATTTTTTATAAAATAGTTATTATTGAAAGAATTTATATTATATGTCGAACAATAATGCATTCTGAAAGAACATTTGAAGAGCATTTTGTAACATATTGCTTTTTCAAAAAGTTAATACTTTTCGTGTTATAGTAACATTAAATTTTCAGTAATAAATTTAATAATGAATTATTGATCATATTAAATATGGAGCAATTATGGATTCCTCAGTAAATTTTGAAAAGTAATTTTGTTGCAAATATTTTTTTCCAAAAAAGAAATGGATATTTTTGGTGTTATAGCAAAGTTAAAATTTCAGTAATAATTATTTTATGTAATTGTAATGGATGCAAAGCAATAGTTGATTTTAAAAAAGCTTTGCAAGAGGAAATTCCTGGCATATAGCTTAATTTTTTTTCCTTTTCGTTTATTTTTACTGCTATAACACGATTATGTTTTCAGAAATTATTTTCGAAAATTATGTCCTAACTAAATATAATAGTTGAAGAGCTATTAAGGATCCTGAAAGTGCATTTAGATAGTACTTTTTTGGCAAATATTAAAAAATTATATTTATCGTGTTATCGCAAAATTAAATTTCAGTAATTAATTTCTTCAAAATTATTTATTGTTTAGCTAATTGTAAAAATAAAAAACAATAACAAATTCTGAATGAACATTTGAAAAGCAAGTTTTTGCACATAGCTTTTTTAAAAAACGTTAATACTTTTTGTGCTACGACAAAATTAAATTATCAGTAATTATTTTTTTCAACAATTAATTAGTGTTTATATAATTATAATAAATGTAGAACACTTAGGGATCCTGAACGAAAACTTGAATAGCCATGTTTTGGCATATAGCTTTTTAAAAGAGTTGATATTTATTGTGTTAAAGGAAAATTAAATGATTGGTAAAAATTTTGTTCAAAAATTAGTTATTAATTATAATAATAACAGTTACGATTCTTGCAAGAGCATTTAAGGAGCGATTCTGTGGCATAAAGTTTTTCAAAAAAGTTTATATTTTTCGTGTTGCAGCAATGTAAAACTATCAGCAATTTTATTTTTTAATTGATTATTAAATAATTAAATTTAATAGATGTAGAGCGTTTATGGATTCTGAAAGAGAACTTTTCTGGCATATAGCTTAATTTTTTTTTATGTTATAGCACAATTAAGTAAATATATATTTTTTTAAACTAAGAATAAACTATCTGAATATAATAGTTTTAGAGCAATAACGAATTTTAAATTGCATTTTACGACTGACTATTTTGCACGTACTTATAATACAATGTATTTTCGTATCTTGGCAAAATTAATTAGTCTGGAATTATTTTTTTCAAAAATTTATTAACATTTAATTAAGTAATTATGATGGATGTAGAACAATTACGTATTCTGAAAGAATATTTGAAGAGAATTTTCATAGCATGTAGTTTTACAAAAGAATAATGTTTATCAAAATTAAATTTTCAGCAGTCAATTATTTAAAAAGGAACTATGAACTATCTAAATATAATAGAAGTAAAACGATTACTAATTTTGAAATAATATTTAATGAGCAATTTTTTAACATATAATATTTCCGGAAAAAGTTGACATTTTTTGTGTTATAGCAAAATTAAATTTTTTATTCAGTGCCTATTAATTAGGCATCGAATAGCCAGGTAAAGGGCTTGGTACAGATAAGACTAAGAACGGGGGTCGCCCTCCTTGTCCCTGAGTCTTCTACCCAAATTCCTTACGTAGGAATTTGCCTCATTGCTCCATGGACCAGCTGTTTCGAAGGCAACCGTTATAAAGAAGCGTGTGTGCTTCAGAATTCTATATTTTAGATGTATTTGTTTGGCGGCGTGTTCCACCTCGGAGGCTGCTAATCTTGAGATATTATTGAAATGGGACACTGCGAATCTTTTGACACATGTGGCATCCGAGGCATATTAAAAGCGGTCTCTTTGCCAGGGGAATAACGATAATCCACCAGGTGCGCTTACTGTTCGAGCGGCTAAAACCAGGAGGCTCAAGCGTACACGGAACATTGGCATAGACCAGCGCATGTCGGATGGTATCACTGCGGGCATGGTGATGCGGAAACCTACCAGAACTACGTTGGCAACTCAGTTCTCTATAGCCATTAGCCTCTACGGTTGAACCACAAATGCGTAAGTGTGGTTCGCAGACATTGCAGTCCAACTCAGCCACCCGAAGAGTGTTGTCGTCCAGTAATGTGCCAAAGTTCGCTGAAGAGAGCGTATGCAATCATGCTCGAGACTCTAGAGTGTAAGCAGCCCTCAGCCTAGCTCGTAAAAGAAATAAAGGCTATAAAATTGTTAAGAATAGTCCACTACATTTTTTATTGATTAATAAATTTGACATCGATATCAATAATAAAATAATATATAAAATACAAAAAGTGCTGTAGTAACTATTCAATATTTAATTTTTATTTCGTGATTTCTATGATTTCCACTCTTCCTTTATTTCGTTCGTTTTTCTTCTTATCGTTCGTTCATTTGTTCTTTTAAATAACTTATCTATGTCTAGTTCTTAGGTCAAGTCTTCAAAGTAATTTATCATTACTACAGAGCACCTTTGTCTTTCGTAGGAACCATCAAATCTGTGATTTCGTATATAATTTCCCAGTCTAGTGATCAAACATTTATTTTTAATTCTCTAACCTTAGTCAAGAACCTCCTCTATAATTCGTATCAAACGTCTGTATGGCAATTGAAAATATTCTCTGTTCCAAGAGTCTCTGTATTCTCGCAGTGCATCGTGAATGTCTCTCTCGGCTTCTCTCACATAGGAGACCTCCCAGTATTCACAGTAATATAAACTGTCATCAGCAGTTCTTCCGGTATTCAATTGTCTTATGCGCTCGTCTAAGTTGACGGTCGATCCTACTTTAAAAAGATTGTTTGCACGGTAATAATCCGATGTCACTACGTAAATGTAGCCGTCGTGAGGCATCTTTGGCTTCGAAGCGCTAATTCCAAGCTGAGTTTTATTTGGTTATTTAACTCTTTCTTCTTAGTTTTTGCTTTTCTTCTATAAATTCTTAATTTTCTATATATAGCTTACTTATTTTTAGCCAATTTGCTTTTACTGGTTGTATATATCCAATTCTGTGGCGACTGTGTTGTTTTTTTCTGTAAAATTAAACAAGTATATGAATAAGTTGATCTAATTCGTATGTGTACAATTTTATAACCTTTATATTATAAGGATAGTATAATATTTGTGATTTTATAAAATGTAATATTAGCAGAAAATTGACAATTAATTAAGAGAAAGAACAATCACCATTGTTGTATGGAAGTTAGTATCGTACCAAATATTTTTGTGTCAAGATGTTTGTTTTAATTAACAGTATTAATAAGGTGCTTCAAAATTAGTAAATTAATCATTTGCTAACTCTTAGCATATAGTGTCCACAAACCTGAATCATAACAAACTTCTAAACTACCTTTAAAGCTTTGGTCTAGGGTTTAAATCAATTTGTAATGTGAGAAATGGTCATTTGAATTCAAAATAAATAAGCATAATGTGTGGATTTTTAAAAATTGTTTCTCTTTATGAATTGAAACTTGATGCAGGGAACTTAGTTCCACAATCCTGTAGTAATATTTGTAACAGAGAGAATCAGTCAGCAATTCATATATTATAAGTAAATTATCAATCCATATTAAAAATTTAAATATATGTTTTTAATGCTCGTTATCATATACATATTAACGAAAAACATAATATAAGATATTACGATTTAGAAAAACAAACAAAGATATCTAGAGCAAAACCGCGCAATGTCACTTACACTATAAATTTCATCAATATACGTCTTGTAGGTTTTGAATAAAATTCCTGTGAGGTACGGACTGACGGACGGGCATGACGAAACTATAAAGGTTCCGTTTTTGCCATTTTGACTCGGAACCCTAAAAACGACGCTTACGACTAAACACAAGACTGCCCGACGAAAGTCGGAAGGTCGAGATTTTGAAACGGCGATATACGACGATTGGATATCTTTGTTTTGCTAAATCGTAGATAAAAAACTGAATGTCTTTTATCTACGATTCGAATTCACTGGAATGTCTAACCGCATAAATACAAAAACTATTTTACAATGAAAATTACTGAAAATACGCATCGCAGACGCAATCGTGATAAATAATTTGAAGAACATAACAAATCCTAGCTTAGGCTTCATCATTCATAAAACAAATGACGTTCTTGATGCATTTAACCAATGGTTTATTTTGATTGACGGACAGACGATACACAGTTACAGTTATAAATACAAATTTGGTATAAATTCATAATATCGAGCTTCAATTTTCATTACGTTTATGCTCACGGTTTATCCTCCAACTCCACAATACAATTGTTATCTAATATTTTAAAATATATGTAAATAAATTATCTGCCTATTGTAACAAAAGATTTTATTATATAATACATCTATGAAAATTGATAGTCGATGTACACCATAATAATTCTGATCTACATGAAAGTTATTTTTAAATGTGTTGTTTTGACGAAAAGTAGCGAGTACACGATTTGAGCAAGAATCCTTTTAACACGCTTTTTTTAGCTTCACCTATATGTATGTGTGTTTGTTTGTTTGTAGCCGACTCCTTTGAACTCGATTTTGACCCACTTGAAACGGTCAGAGTTCATTTAAACTTTTTAAATATATCAAGGACCGATGGCAATACAATAATTTCACAATTTGGAAAATACAATTTTGAAAAAAAAATTTTCTGAAGTGTTGTAATATTTTAAAATGAAAATTTGAAAAAAAAAATGATTACTCAAAAAATTTTAAATATTCAACAATCTCATAAATTTTTTGGAAAAATCTAAATTTTAAGGTTTTTAAAATTTTGTACAATTTTTAAGTAAAAAATCTTAAAATGCTTGTTTATGTCACAACTATAAGTTGTACAGCGCAACTTTAAATTACGTCGAACACTACATTTTCACTCAATTTTGAATATTCTCAATCCAATATAACATAATATAATATAATATAATACTACAGCGATACGTTAGATAAAATGAAAAGGTTACGTAGACACAAACGATATAAACTTAAATTTATTGGCACACATAAGATATTCTAAAATCAAGGCTTTGGCTATAAATACTATTGATATCGTTTAAAAAAAACTAAAAAAACACGCTTTGATGATGAATCGACATAAAAAGTGAAAAATAATTTTTAATATAGGGATGAAATTATTAAAGAAAATATTAAAATTATTGTGAAAAAAGCGTGGGGCGCTTTGCGCCATATCTTTCGTACTATTTTTGAACTAATCACACCGATCGAATATTTTCGAGAATTAATTTGTCGAACACCGCTTATTAAATCATTGATAATAACATTACTAAGTTTTCTTTACGCCAAGCTCTATCTATATATCTATAGCGTGTGTGTGAGGGATATAGAGCGATACCGAGAGAGGTGCTATTGTCCTAAAATCTGACTAATTCATATTGGTTATGGTATCGTCATATATATACTGTAAACGCGAACCGATAAATTTGTTACTCGATAAATTAATTTTAATAAAAGACGGTTTGTAATAAAATTCTAAATTTCATTGATCGAGGTACAGTAAATTAATTGTAAATAATAAACTATTGTAAATCTATTTATGTTGTGTAATCCACGAGATATAATATACATGCCTACGTTAGAACAAACCCCCGAGTTGCTTTCGTAACTTTCAAAGCCATCATGAAGCAAACTTTACATTATTTTATCACTTGCCACTATGGGATTTAAAAATTGGAGACTGAACATACATTAGATAAATGTACTTGATAAAAGTTTTGTAAATAACTTTCATTTTTAACGTTCAGTAATTGACAGGCACTGACTGTTTATGATGTTAGTGTATAGTTGGTAATGTGGTGACACTTGGGAAGCCACAACTATACGAATTAATAAAAAATACTTCATATTCCTTCATTATTTTTTCGGACAAGTTACACAATTTAAAGTGCTGTAACCGTTTTTGAAAAATAGAATAAAATACTGTAACATATTCATAACGTTAACACCAGTCGTATTTACGCCATACCCGTATTGCGCAGTGTCCTCTTAGCTCTCACTCAGTACAGAACCTTCAACTTCACTTTCCCGCTAAGACAGTTGATAGTTTAAAAAGTCGGAAAATAGTTGTTTTTCTTCCGACTTTGAGGTATTGCGCAATTTTTAAAACGATGTCCAATTTCTCAAAAGACAAAGCGAATTTTTCTCGTCTTCTCCCTCACACCGACGTTTCTGTAGCATTTGTAATTGTACCATCAAAGGACCTTATCTAAATGAAGTTCTATCGTAATAGCGTGCTGTAATAAAACACCTCAGAAATATCTGAAATTAAACATGACATTGATTTGCATATAATGTACATATTGGATTTATTGACCTGTGATGTAAAGAATCACTGATCACGATTTATGGTTTCTGTTAATTTACAATTAATATGCAGAGCAAGTATGGGTTTTCCGTCCCCCCGCACTGGTCCCACAGTCCCGCCTGGTCGATAGCTGCAATTGGCCTTGAGTGCGCGATAACGCACACGGCCGACCGTCACAACGTTAACCAAAATATTTGATATAAACACAGCATAAGAAGTTAGTTTTATTTCTCTATTTCCATAGTTCGATTAGTTCATACTCTTGTTCTAAGTATAGACAAAGGGAGATAGAGAATGTCCAAAACGCGTTATTTACTTAATAAAAGCAAAAGCTTTCCAAACGTGACCATAAAGAATTTTACTCTTCTAAGCTTTGAAATTGTCACTTGTAGTTGTGCAATATGCTTTATTAATACTACAAAGACCGTCTCGTTAAAGAAAAAGGTTCAATATGATCACATAAAGAACAAATTATATTTATACAAATTGGTACTCACTCGAGTAGAGGTGGCAGCCGAGTACTCGATGTTGGCGAAATGGGCGAGTCAGAACGTGTCCGGGCCTTCTATACTTCGCGCGAATGTTAGGATCGGGCCTAGCAGCTCTAAATAAAATGAAAAAGCGACCTCCGTGATTTTAGCTCATAAACTAGACTTTGACCATTATAAATACTGCCCTCTAGCATATTAATTGTCAACTAGTAATAACATTTTGACAATGTTGCTATATTACGATATTTAGTTAAAATATTGTTTTATCTTAGAACATTATTTACACATAACCGTTTACTTCTGTTCTAACTGTTAACTTTTATTGTTATTTGACTGAAACAATTACTACAAAAAAATTTCAAACATGTTTAAGGTGCCTATTTTATAAAAAGAAATAAAAATCATTTTTCTTAATGTTGGCAATAATTTACCATCTAACCTGCTCGGTAATTGTACCTACCTACTTTTATTGCTGCGAAAAATATCGTCCGAGTGAATTAAGTGTTAATTTGAAAAAATATTTCAAGATTAATAATCGTTGTTTTTGTAATCAAAAAGATCAGATGTCTTGCCACAAGTGCTGTGATCTCGGATGTAATTCCAAGAGCAGTGAGTCAGTGATCCATGCTATTCAAATTAAGTAGGTACACATTTTGTAACTTGTTTTTAGAAATATTCAAAATACTAGGTTGTTGTAGAAATATTAGATTTTATCTTGTTTTAGGTCTTTTGGAATGCTTAGCTAACTGCTTATGGTTCTTCGTCAATTGCATATATTAGCATATTCTGCGAAAAATAATTGATATACTGCATTTTTTTTTTTTTGTAATAAGATGCTTTTGTTACTTTATAATAATCCATATAATTATAGAAAATACTTGTGCCTGACTAGTGCAGTGGCTATTCAAGTGTGCTTTCTTGTTTTTTTTAAAGGGAAGAAATTGTTAAATAATTACATGTTAATTTTTACGACAGGGCATTCCAGTACATCTATTTCCGAACCCAAGTTAACATGAAGAGTTGTTTAAAACATGGGTTCACAATATTGAAAGAGATATTATCGGATTCGAAAAAAAATACATTTTTAAGAATCTTTGAGAATGCGGTAAACATTTTGAGCGAATGTGGTTTATCAATCACAACCTAATAGGAAAAGATGCTGTACCCCACACTTTTCTTCTTGAGAGGTGAGTTGTTTTTGGAAACAATTTAAAGTTAAATAACTAGATATTTTAAATGAATAATCATTATTACAGGTTTATTTATGTTTCATAAATCTATTACAGATGTTACATCTCAAGCGAGGATACCTTTAATGAATGTGTCTTCAAATAAGATACTGTGAGACAAATGGATAAATTGATAATAATTTTGGTAATATACTTTTGTTGTTATTTTATTTATGCAATACTTCTTTACAATACAAGTTTTATTTGTAAGGCGTGCCTAAATTACCAGTGCAGCATATTATCCAGAGAGAGCCACAAGCTAGCTGTTCTTCACATTCTTAGTTTATACTGAATCATTTGTATATTTATAATATATCATTACTCTGTTTTTATATGTTATCAAATATTTAATTCAGAGAAGTAACTTTTAATCAGTACACTTAAAAATGTTTAGATAAAAGAAGACACATTGTTATGTATTAAAATGATAGACCTTATCAAAATTTATTAATGATACTAATTTATTATTTAGGTTGAGGTATAAGGCATAGGGTTCATTCTGACTTTGAGTTTTTAATGCTTTTGAAATGACATAAATATTCAATTTTAACACATGTAATAGATAGTAAATTATAACAAATGTTTTGACAATGATTCATTGTTATATTCTTAGGCACAATATAGTAATTTAACATTTATTTTCTCTTATTAGATAAAATTTTAAATACACAAGTAAGCTGTGAACACTTTTATTGTAATCCGTTAAAATGTTTCCAGCTTATTATGGTAATGTTTTGCATTTGGCATAACGAACTATTATCTGTTTACATTTTAGATGTTCGTATGGTTAATAATTATTTAATAACTATTAGTTATTTTTGTTTTATATTTAATGCGACATGTAAATTAAAACTTACTATTTAATAATGTAAAACAAGCTGAAAATTGTAAATAAAAATGAAACAGAAAAGTAATATCATATATGGGTTTATAAGATAGGTTTTTCTTGATTATTTACCAACATCAAGCTGCTATTTCATTTTGAAATATTTTAAACCATAAGAGTGCAACTACTCGTGTATTTAAATAGAGTCAATGAATCCATTTATAACTTTGTTGTACTTATTTTGGCTGATTAATCTAATCTATATAGATATAGATCTATGTAAAGAAATTAGATTAATAAACTGAATAAAATAAAATATTAACATTCAAATACTAGTTTTAGGTCATAGAAAAGTTTTAGACTTTTGCAAAATTTATATTCATTTTATTAAAATAGTACAACGACTAAAACATTGCAGTTGAGCTTTCAGCAAGCCAAACAAGTATTACAAATTTGAATTCTGTAACAAATTTGCAAATATATCTTAGGACAAGATAAAGCCATAAGATTGTAATATCTATGTTCAAAAAGACAAATTGTTATCAGTAAGCCTTCCTATTTTATATTTGACACTTTTGAATCTGTGAGAACTTTGTTAAGTAAAAGATTCATAGGTAAATTGCTTCTGTTATGTCCTAGGATAATCCAACAACAGCATATTTTGTTTATGCCAGAGTAATGTTTAATTAACTGTACAACTTTATATGGAGTTAATTGTATTTTAGTAACAATTATGATTTTAATAATTTAATTTTTCTGATAACATGTAGTTATATTTTATAGGTCTTGACTTGTAAATTTTCCGTTTGCATATTAAACAGATGAAAATTATGTCTATGATATGGTTTTTAATTTATAAGCCAACAAACAATTTTCACAACTACAGGTAAATAAATAAAAGTGATTTAATGAATTTGTTTTATTCTTACTTCTTCTCTATTGTACATCAAAAAAATTTTAGATGCTCCAGAACTGGTATATTTACCATTTAGAGTTAATTATCCTACTTATTTACGTGGTAACTATAAACATACTTTTTGATGTATTGGACTACCTATCAGTTAATTTAATTTTGTTTATGGGCTAGCGTTTGTTTGTTTCCAAAAGTATTTCTTTTAATATGTTTTTAAATTTATTTTGATTGAGACGATATTATGGTCAACATACCTGACTACATGGAAATGCGTCTCATATCCAAAACGCATTTAAATGTTGACCACAGTATCGTCTCAATCAAAATAAATTTAAAAACATTAAAAGAAATACTTTAGATACAAGCTACGCTAGCGCCATCTTTTAACATTTTTTTAAATACATATTCCCCCCGCCCCCCGTTAAACAGATATATTTACATATATATACGTATGGTATATATATATATATACGTATGGTATATATATATATATATATATATAACAAGAAGTAGTTCATGATTTAAAATCACAGATGGCGCTGTAATCGTTTTATTGTAGAGGGCGCTCCAGAGTAGCGCATCTATCTCTATATATTCATATTCATCTATGGTTAGGATCATATTCATATTCATCTATGGTTAGGATTATGACTCACATACGGCGGGCGCGTCCTGCGCAAGTACAGTCATAAACATTATTAACGAGCTTAACGTACAGCAAGACTATGAACGTCCTGTTTATTATTTCAGTAAATAAATGATCGATAACTACGTATAGGACAAATCACAAATATACACAAAAAACACAATAATTTCAATATTACGCGCAATTTTGTGTCTGAGCATGGTCTAACTTCACACGTCATATACATTCGATCGCCCTATAACTGCTAGTGTCGCTTACATGAACTTTTTAATAAATTAATTTCATCTGACACAATGGGCCACTTTCTGTTATCATTCGTGTTAAAGTGAGATGAATGTGCTTGAGAAATTTTATTATTACGAAGAAAAGCTTATTTTTCTACAAATTGATTTATATCAATTTTGAATTTACCTTTACAGCCCGTATAAATCTGTAAAACTCCGCACTATGCTAGATCCCACAGACTCAAGCGAGCCGCAAACAATCTTAGAACTATATTCTAATTCTGTATTATATAACATAGCGGAACCTTAGTTCTAATGTTATTGCCTACCGATTAGTCCAAATATATCCTAAAATATTTTATAGGAACATTGTATCCTTTATCGAAAAAATATTGTAGTATTTGAATTTATTTGTATCAAAGCAAATGTGCATGAATACAAAATTATGTTTATATGTTAAATTTGATTAAAGCATTAACTTTATTAACTTAGTTGAGTTGCTTGTTCGATAAGCCTTTGGTAAACGAAAAAAAATTTATCCTAAAATTACTTTGATTGAACGCTTGTAGAAGGTTGGAATGAGCAATAATTGTATCTTTTCTATTTATATCAAGGCAATTTAAAACTCACATAATTTTAATAGTGGTTATGCTTTATGTGTGATTTAGAATTTCAATAATATTATGATTGTATGAACACTTAACAAGCAAATGTTCAATAATCGGTGATTCATACTATCGCTCAACGTAGGAGCCAATTTGCTAATTACCTCGCCAGAATAAAGTATGGTCTTGCTTTAATGGTTTTTAACGGCGTAAACTGCACCGTTATTCTGCTCAAATTTTTTGAGTGGTAGCTGAGTAATTCAAATCTTCGACAGATATCTAACTATAAACTATAAAATTTAAATTTAATTTACCTGACTCAATTTTCGCAGGTAACTATATTCATCAATTGTAAAAAAAATTAAACTGTTTTCACTGATTTACAGCGTAAGACTCTAGACAAGAAGAAATTCTTGCCATTTATAATTTATCAAATAACAAGAAAAAAAAATGCATAAAAAACGCTAACAATAAACGTACAATTTAGGGCAAAAAAAATAGTAACAAAAACCAAAAAGTAAGTGACGCGAGAAAACAATAATAAAAACTGCTTGGTGCAGACGAATGTTTTGCGCGACTGTACTTCAGATAGCGATGCATGTTGCTTGCGTACGCACAAGTAGCAACATGTTACCGCAAGTCAACCTATGGCGTGTGAGGGGGCCGACTGGCGGGGTACGATCTGCTCTGCGCAGTCGCCCCGCTTTTAACTATTTTTGGGACTTGCGCGTTGTGATTTGATGCACACCAACTGTCGATTGCGATTCTAGTTTTTCTCGATAGCGCACACAGCTCTCGATTACCATTTCCGTTATTTTGATTTACACATAAGACATCAAAGTATGCTTAAGTGGTATGACTGGACATCATACTTAAGTAACTTTTTATGAGTTTGCATGTCTTATTCCTACGAAGTATAATTTCGTCTGTTATGGCATATTCATTGATTGATTTCTTAATCAAATTGATTTAAGCAAATTAAGTAAATTATAATGTTAATAAACAAATGATTATTTAGTTTTAAAAACATAATAAATTGTTTTTCCATAGTTTAAGACCTAGTAGATACATATAAATACACCTACTATAAGATCCCGCTGCAAAATCAGTACCGCTAATCAAGTGTTTCTGTTTACTAAAAACGTAATTTTTACATAAATTTGTGAATAGGAACATATGTATTTACCAGGGTACCTATCAAAATGTGGCCGCAAACATTTTTAATTAAAATGTTTTTTATTAATTCATCGGGAAAAAAATTATTCAACCTTTTCTCAAATGAAATACTACCACTTCACAGGTGTACGTGTAAAGACTTTGAAAAATCATGATTGTCGTTGGCTACATGGTCGCACCGCTTCGGGTGTAAACAAATATAATTTTGTTACATCCGGAGACAAGGTAGTGTCTCGCGCCAAGTACATGATAACACAAGCACACGCCATAGCGTGAAACACGTGTCTCTATTCCCGTCTTACCATAACCTCATCATATTTTTACTTTCATATTTTTCATTACCACAGCACTATTGATACTCAACACTGGTTGCCTCCCATTTACCAAATAGACTACTATATTTATCGATGCTAAAATCTAATCAGCTCACTTCTTTAAACAGCCGTGACTGCCGCAAACTGTATAAAACCGGCTGAACTGTTCAAGAGATATTGTTGGAGAAAATTAAAAAAAAATGTTTTAATAGCGCTGCCAGTAAGTTTTAGGTCTTTTGAATAAGCAACAAAAATACTGCGATAAGGTGGTTGTCCGATGCTCGGGCTGATAACAAGTCGACCTATAACTTGTTTGCGCTTGCTTCGATTGATGTCACTCAACCATGAGTCACGAGACGACTGGGTCTTTATTAATAGCTTTCACATTGAATCCTTCACAATCACAGATTGTAGTGCTGCTCGTCTGAACTTACTTGTAGCTTGAGCTATACCACATACATCATCTTGTTTACTGATATTGCTGTCTCATAATGTTGTAAAACTTCGAAACTCTTGTAATGAAAGGCTAATTACAAAGAATTGCAGACTTTTGTTTAGTCGCTTTTATTACCATTTATCGAAACATTACATTACATTACATTCAAATGACATACACCATAGCAAATACACAATTTATTTTGATTAGCTATAATATGAATGGAGTTTTGCAGTGAGTTATTGTTATTTTGATCAATTAAGGTAGTAAAAGAATAAATCGAAGTTTCTGGAAAGCCAGCCAGCAGGTGTAAATAGTGCAGTGTGGCGTATAGGAAGGAATTTTATTTCTGCAATAGAAATACATACAAATCAATTGCGGTCAATGACAAACAATCAGCTGTTACCATAGTGATTTATTGTGACCCTGTATTTCTAAAAATACACCTTCTGCTGAATACGTGTTTCCTTTCATCTCGTCTCAATCTTCAAAGTCCTAATAGGGTCACTTAGTAACATTTGGTAACATTTAGTTTCGGAAGTGGGGTTGAGATGTCAAAATGAACAGACTGGTGGAGTACTGTAGACTCAGATTATCAGACAGGCAGGTCGATGATGTAGAATGGGGGGAGCCGCTACTTTTCTGATGATTTCGGTTATTCCGCTTCATGCATATTATGCTCAACTGAAAGATAGAGACCAGTGCTAAAACGAATTTTTACAGCTGCAGCAGTGTGCTATGGCATAACAAAAATTGGTACGTAACCCATATCAGTCAGCAACGCTGGAAGTTGTGAACATTAACCTTATACAGACTCGTAAATGGAATCCGGAGTATGGAAGTTCGTGCGATCATTCGTATGCAGTATCTTACGGTCCTTAACCCTAGAAAGATAACCTACGTCGATGCGACGTGTCCAATTTTCAAATATCGATATAATTCGATAATGTGACGCTGCACGGCACTGTCCGTTCCCGCCATCTCAGTTGGCGTGCGGAGCTTGCCGCGGACACCCGTGTCACTCAGGTAAGTGCAACACTTTCGCCAATATTTACCTACCATACGTCGAAGTGACGTATGGTTATCTTTAGTGCAACTTTTTGGTCTAGAATGAGAGGCTGTTTGTATGAATTTTATTATGATAAATGTGCTTATATTTATAAGTTCTTTTGTTGGTTTAAGGTCGTGATAAAATAGCAGTAATATGGCGTCACATAGACGAATCGAAGATGGTGAAATATTTCGGCTATTACTGGAAACAAGTGATGAAGAGACTCTGGAGTTCGACAGCGAAATTGAAGATAACTTGTTGCAGGATGATGTTCAAAGTGACGGCGAGGACTGCGAAGTTTCCACAATATCACAATCGCCAAATACTAAAAATGATCCTGGAGCTCTGCCTTCTGAAACCCTTCCGCCCAATGTACCAAATTATGTTATTGTACCACAGCATCAAAGTCTTCCGAGGTAAAGATGGTCATCGCTGGACGGCAACAAAGGGAAGAACGTGTAGTAGGGTATCTGCTTGTAATATCATACGGACATCGAAAGGCCCTAGTCGGATGAATAAATGCCTTTATGATCCGATAGAATGCTTCAGCATATTTATTACTGACGTTGTTTTGTTTTTTCAAATTTTTGTAATAAATTTATACTTAAAAATATATATTTTTCATTTATTCTATAACCTCTTAAGTCAATAATACAAATAAAAGCTCTTGTAATAGTATTTATTAGCAAAATTTTGAAATTGGGGTAGTCTGATTATGCACACGTCGAAGCGACGTAGGTTATCTTTAGTGTATGGTATAATAAGGTTATCTATCTAGGGTTAAGGATGCTTTAGCCCATGCTTTAGAAGTCGAAGCAGCTTGACACGAATATAATTCTGAGAAAAAACAGAAAGTGACAATTCAAGAGAAGAACAAGAATGAGATTTTCCGTCCGCGGTACCATCAATGTTGGGAAACAGGCGACCTTCGAGTTGATTGTCTTAGAAAAACGAGAGCATTACGACAAAGCTGTTATAAATGCGGAGAAGTGAGCCATATTAGAATTGAATGTTTAAAACGGATAAAGGAAAGCTTAATAGATATACAAGATGCTTTCCTGCACAAAATTCGATTCTTTCAGAGCGAGGGAAATACGAGTATGTTATGGTACTTTGGAAAGATAAATTAGAAAGAAATGCGGATGTGATACCTCGCCAACCGCGCCTTTCAGAAAGCACCAGACAAGAAAAAATGAATAACGCGCGTCAAGATCATAAGGGCCGATAAAATAAGCGAACAATTACGAAAAAACTATGCATCGAACACAAAAAGCAGACGAGAATATTAAACTCATTCGTAAATGGGTAAGGCGAGGGTTTTCAAGCCATATTGGAATAAGTTGCACCAATGAGTCCGATTACAAAGAGCTACTGGGAGTAATGGGATAGAGTTATATTCCGTGATGCGCTCTTATACAGGAAATGGGAGACAGCGGACGGAAAGGATGCATACATACAGATAGTCATACCCAATTTCAAAGTGAACGTCATCTTAGAAGCGTTCTACTGTGACGTGTACGGAGGGCGTCTGGAAGTAAATAAGACATTAACAACGATATGATGACGCTTATATTCGGCAAACTGTCTTAGTGATGTTAAAACTTGGTGTTGTAAGATTATGGTACTATCTGTTCGACTGTAAAAGGATCTAAGACCAAAGGCAAAGGACAAATTTAATTGTACAATGCTCCCACACTATAGGAACGGATGGCCCATTGATGGTCCATTTCCGGCAACCGATAACGGAAATAAATATATCCTTGTCGTGATAGAGTAAGTCACAGTATAGCCGGAAGTGTTTGCTATATCAAACTAAGAGGCAGTAACGGTTGCGGAGAAACTCGTGAACTAGGTATGCTGCTGATTAGGAATGTCCTTTTAACTTCCCAACCACCATGGCAGGAATTATAAATTCCATATCTTTGAATAACTCTGCCACATTCTGGGTTTTTATAAGACAATAACGTCGGTATATCATTCTCGATCTAATGGCATGGGTGAACGGCTTAACCAAACTTTGAATAGACATATAGCGAAAGTGGTTGAAAGTTAACAAAAGGGTGTAAAAGAATTAAAAATATATAAATTATTAAAGAACATTTAAAGAATTTTTTTTGGATATAGTTATAAGAAAAAAAATTGTTTTTCGTATTTTAGTAATATTAGTTTATCAATGATTATTTTTCAAAAAATAACTAATTATGAAAGAAATAGAGAAACGACGCAATCTATAAGAAATCTGAAGAGCAAATTTTCAACGTAAAATTTTTCCAAAAAACCTGACATTTTTCTTGTTATACAAACAAATTAAAAGAAAGTCCCAAGCAATCACAGATATGGACATGCGTAAGTCATCTATGTCAAATTGATGCTTTCCGCTTCACGTGGTACCCAAAGCAAACGGGAACAAATAAAAAATAGACACAACAAAAAAACCAGACCGTTACTCGGTTTCGCGTTTATGTGATTTTACATATTCTGTCGCAGGAAACAAATGTGGCAAGAGCTTACCAATATATCCCGGTAACACCAAAAGATCATCATCATCATCATCATCATCATCGCTCAACCTTCAGCCAGTCGCAATGACTGAAAGGGACAAGTCCCGATACACCGAAGGGAGCGTAAATATCGGGGGGAGTGTAGGTTCTAGCTTGGATTAGGAGTGACGGGAGTGTAGAGCCAGCCGGTATTCGTGCAACCTTTAGCCAGAAACTGGATTCGGGATAGGTAATAGATACTATAGTGTGTCAATAAATATAGTGGGGAAGGTATGTTCCTTTTGTTTCTCTTTCGTTCTTCGTTTCCTTTGCTTGGTGCAGGCTTTGACGTCCATTTCTGAGAGTTGGAACAGTTCATCTGCAGCCTTTCTAATTTCTACTGCAGTCTGTGCTAATGTCGTTTCTTTTTCTTGGTTCCTGTTGTAAAAACTACTGTCTTGTTATGCGAATCTCCCAAGTGCGAATAACTTGCTGTTGTAGAAGAACTTAAAGCAGAGTTGAGTAGATGGTGTCGAGCTCTTAAACAAATCCTTTCTGGATTTTTCTTCAGTCGATTTTTCATTGTTTATGTTCTCAGCTTGGTGAAGAAGTTTTAGCGACCGTTAAGAACTTGACAAATGTCATCGACAGCCTTTTAAGTTTCTGCTTTGCTCTGTACTATAATCGCCTTTTCTTCTTGGTTTCTGTTGTAATAGCTCGGTCTACCCAAGGCTCTCATGTGTAACTAGGACGTCTAATTTTTCTTTCTGTTGTAGTACATCTTAAGGCGGTGCTCATTAGATGATGTCGAGCTTTGTTTTGAAAGAAATCCTAATTTCCTAATTTCCTTCTTCCTTAATCTTTTATTCTTATTTTTCTTCCTTTAGTGCAGATCTCAATGTTCGTTTTGAGAATTGGTAAAGATCATCCACAATCTTTGTAATCTCTAGTTTCAGTTAGAACCAACAAAGTTCAGCTATTACCTTATTAATTTCATGCAGCCCATTTTTGTTACTTACTACTGTCATAGCTCATTCTTGTCTTTGCAATTATCTCATATGTAACTAGAGTGTCCAACTTATTCTTTGTCTTTGATCTTAAAGCAATATCTATTAGGTGGTGTTGAACTCTTCTTAAAGAAAAACTTTCCTAATTCTTATCTTCTTTAATCTCTCATTCTTTATTTCCTTTGCGTGGTGTAGGTTTTCAGTGTCCATTTCTACTAGTTGATAATTTCATCCATAGCTTTTTTTTTTTTGCTCTGCTAATGTAGTCCATTCATTATGGCCCTTGTATGTAGTTCATTGTAATGTTAGTTCATATCTCGAGTATAATTAGCTTATTGTTGCATAAATCTTAAAAAGTTAAGTAGTGTCAAGCTCTTCTTAAAATAAATCCTCCTTTCTTAATTAATTTCTTTCGTCAACTCTGAGTTCTTCACTCCGTGCAAGGTTTTCAGTATCCATCTGGAAATTGATGAAGTTCATCAATAGGAATTTTAATTTCTAATTCACTCTAATCTAATGCGATCCGTTCTTCTTTGTTCCTGTTGTGATAGATGATGCGCTGTTTACACGAGTCGCCCATGTGTAACTAGGGAATCCGACTTCTCTTTCTATTGTGGTAAGTATTGAGATGGTGGTAAGTAGATGGTGTTCACTCGTCTAAAAAAGAAAAAACTCCTTTTTAATTTTTTTTTTTTTTCTTTTCATTCTTCATATTTTTGCTTGGAGCAATTTTTCAGTGACAGTTTTTGAGAGTTGATGAGGTCCATCACCAGCCTTTCTAATGTCTGATTTTCTGATCTAATGCAGTCCATTCTTCTTTTCTTCTTTTTTTTTCACGTTGAAATGGCTCATGTCTTTTCTACACGAGTCTACTATGTAAAACTAGGGCATCTACTCGTCCACAGTCAGTCGAGCGATGATGAGCAGCGCCAATACGCCAAGTCTCAAGTCTGTACCGTTCTTCGTCGGAGAGTTCCACCGTGCACGGAAACCAGCGCCGCTGAACCGTTTCTCGTCCACAGTCAGTCGAGCTATGATGAGCAGCGCCAATACGCCAAGTCTCAAGTCTGTGCCGCTCTTCGTCGAAGAGTTCCACCGTGCACGGAAATCAGCGCCGCTGAACCGTTTTATCGTCCACGGTCAGTCGAGCGATGATAAGTAGCGCCCGTACGCCAAGTCTCAAGTCTGTGCCGTTCTTCGTCGAAGAGTTCCACATGCGCGGAAACCAGCGCGCTGCCGTTTCTCGTCCACGGTCAGTCGAGCGATGCTAAGTAGCGCCCGTACGCTAAGTCTCAAGTCTGTGCCGTTCTTCGTCGAAGAGTTCCATATGCGCGAGACCAGCGCCGCTGCACCGTCTTCTCGTTCGCGGTCAGTCGAGCGATGATTAGCAGCGCCTGTACGCCAAGTCTCAAGTCTGTGCCGTTCTTCGTCGAAGAGTTCCACATGCGCAGAGACCAGCGCCGCTGCACCGTCTTCTCGTTCGCGGTCAGTCGAGCGATGATTAGCAGCGCCTGTACGCCAAGTCTCAAGTCTGTGCCGTTCTTCGTCGAAGAGTTCCACATGCGCAGAGACCAGCGCCGCTGCACCGTCTTCTCGTTCGCGGTCAGTCGAGCGATGATTAGCAGCGCCTGTACGCCAAGTCTCAAGTCTGTGCCGTTCTTCGTCAAAGAGTTCCACATGCGCGGAGACCAGCGCCGCTGCACCGTTTTCTCGTTCGCGGTCAGTCGAGCGATGATTAGCAGCGTCCGTACGCCAAGTCTCAAGTCTGTGCCGTTCTTCGTCGAAGAGTTCCACATGCGCGGAGACCAGTGCCGCTGCACCGTTTTCTCGTTCGCGGTCAGTCAAGCGATGATTAGCAGCGCCCGTACGCCAAGTCTCAAGTCTGTGCCGTTCTTCGTCGAAGAGTCCACATGCGCGGAGACCAGCGCCGCTGCACCGTTTTCTCGCTCGCGGTCAGTCAAGCGATGATTAGCAGCGCCCGTACGCCAAGTCTCAAGTCTGTGCCGTTCTTCGTCGAAGAGTCCCACATGCGCGGAGACCAGCGCCGCTGCACCGTTTCTCGCTCGCGGTCAGTCGAGCGATGATTAGCAGCGCCCGTACGCCAAGTCTCAAGTCTGTGCCGTTCTTCGTCGAAGAGTTCCACATGCGCGGAGACCAGCGCCGCTGCACCGTTTTCTCTTTCGCGGTTAGTCGAGCGATAATTAGCAGCGCCCGTACGCCAAGTCTCAAATCTGTGCCGTTCTTCGTCGAAGAGTTCCACCGTGCGTAGAAACCAGAACTGTAGCAACGTTTTAATGTCTACAAGGACGCGATCCGTTGTCAGGACAGTCATTATGTATTAGCATTATAATTATTAGCTTTATTCCATTCTGTGTTGGTTAACAATGGTATTCTAATGTTTATATTACCAGTCAATTTGTCATAGCTCAGTAAGATAGTACTATACCTTCTAATTTCAACTCCTATACAATTAACAATTACAGGCAGTTAAAATATTAATCGATTTGCATTAGAAAGCTTAATAATGTAATACTAAACTTTATTGGAGTCCTTTAGTGATCACTGTGTAATGTTAACTTAAGGATATGTTGTTTAATCATTTATGACTGTTTTGATTTATGAAAGTGTTCTGTATCTGTAACATATTTTTGATTTATGTAACAATTCTACGTACTCATTGTCAATAGGCAATAAATGTGCAGGATTATAATTACATTAAAGGCATATATATGTATTTATATGCTTTTTTATTTTCTTACTTAATAAAACTATACTTACTTCTTAATGTTTATTCTTAATATTAAGAATTATAGAGATTCTTTATCTATGACCCTTTTATAATGGTACACTCAGTATGTCTGTCGTGTTCTATGTTTTATGACAGTATAGACTTTCTATATGAAATTCTCAATAATGAGTATTAATAAGTAATGAGAGTGGGAGTGTATGTGATAAGCAATAAATGCGTATGTTTATAATTAAACTAAAGGTGTGCATGCATTGACACACTTTTTTTCTTAGTTTAGTCAAATAATACATTTATTCTTTAGTATTTATTATGTAGTATTAACCTAAATCTATTGCTTCTTAGTACATGACAGTGTATATAGTATTTTATGTGTTTACAGTATATGACAGTGTAAACACTATGTATTTACAGACACCCAACAGTGTCAATGAGTAATGAGTGTATGTGATAAACAATAAATTTATAATATGTTTATAATTAAATTAATGGTATGCATGAGTTTACATTTTCATACAGCTTAATCATATCTATTGCTTAGTATTCATTACATATTAGCTTAAATCTATTACTGTTTAGAATATGATGGTGCATTCAGTATTTTTATTGTATTCTATGTACACATACACACACACACACTTGCATACACAAACACACAACATACATATACACAAACACATGTATATACAAACCTATATTTATAGGCACTCACTGTTAATGTGTATTAAAGGATTAATGCATTTATTCCTTAGTTCAGGCCGATCAAGCTCTATATGAAAATGATCTATAAAAAGAAATCTGATCCAGAGATTATTTTTATTTAATTTTTTTATTATTATATTTGGTGCCCAGGTTCGTATTTAGATTGAGATAAAAAGGCGTTGTGAATTTATTCTTTTTGTAATGGTCTTTCTTCCCTCCATGTGTGATTATTGTTAGTCTAGTAGCTTGTCACAGCTTATAGAATATGCTAATAATAATATAATAATAATATTGTTTTATTATTCCTGTTTCATCGTGTTAAGTGTATCGGTTCTCTTGGATTATCAATACCTACTTCAATAGAGACAGATCTATACTCGTATGATATCCGAAATTGGTATAAGTACATTGTGTTTTGTATCTTTAGCCCTTGTTGTGTTGTGAATTGTGGTTAAGTATATGTGATTATCATCAATATGATCTTTATTAACAATTGATGGGTCCTATTTGATTTTGATTAAGATTTTGCTTAAAAAATTAGATTTTATTTAGGTCTCGATTTTGATACAGTAAAAACAATGCAATAATTGTCCTTTTGATCTATGTTTAATATTAGTTTGGATTGTCTTTACTTCAAGAGTGACTTATATACAACTCAGAACACAGGGGCTATATACCTGAATAGTTTTTTGTGGTTAAAGAATGGTATAGCGAGAATATATCTATAATGTCGAATAACCCGTTTATTGTTCACTTGGTCATTACTTTTGAATGTGGTATACTTAGTTGTTAGTGATTATTATTGAACGCTTTGAAGTGTAGTTTGTCTAGTTGTTATATTCATGCAATGTAGGTATAAATGGAGCGATCTAACCGGTATTTCCTTGACATCGACGACGTGCGCCTGAGCACAACACAGATTTACAAAACAACCCAAACACAACAAATGGCGTCGCAGCCGCCTGCATGCTCTCGCGCAGCACTTTTATACTATGTAATGTGCAGTGAGAAATAGTTACAATGTATGTTTTTCATGTACTAACTAATCTTATTTCACTGTTTTGCTAACAATAATGGCTAATTATGTAAAATTAATATTAATATTTGAACAGCAATACAAAAAACACTTGCGCGTTCTTTGGCGGCAGTGTTGCCAGTCCCGGTAACACCAAAAGATGTTGAAAAAACCGTCAAAGGTTAAGAGAACATTTCTTATTAATAGGGCTCGATTTTGTTATTTTTAGCTTAGACTATGTATTGATAGCACACGTAGATCATGATGAACATATCAATCACCTGTCACAACTATCCCATCGTCGAAAAAACGAATACGGTACAATATTAAACATCGCAAAATGCGATGTTGGTGAGAGAAAAAGTAGCGTTTGTGGTATCGAAGGACGGCATTGAGCTATTACCAGAAAAAGTTAATTTTATCAGAAACTACACAAAACTGAAGACCTACCAACGATTACGTCTGTTTTGGGTATAGTCAACTTATACAGATCGCGTATCCCATACGCAACCGAGTTATAGTATGTACTAGTTGGACAAATACTTACGCAATAAAAAACGTAAAAGTAAGACTATGATTAACTGGACAGAATCAGCCAGCAAGGCGTTCAAACATACAAAACAGACTCACCCAAGGCTACGTTGTGTGTCACCCGGTCCTTGGCGCATCGACATCACTTATGTGCGACGCGTGCGATTCTCATATAGAAGGCGTAATAAAACAGATTATCGAAAATATATGCATTGCTGCAGATAGGCTATTTAAAAAAAATACAGAAGCTAAAGTAAATATTATGCACACGACCGTGAACTTTGGGCTATTTTACATTTATTCGACATTTCAAATACGTGATTGGAGGGAAAGAATCAATAATCTATGCTGACCACAAACCAATAACTTTGGCGTTCTTTGAACACAATTCGTTCAAGAGCTTCCTAAATGGACTAGACAACCTAGTTAGACATCACAATCCAAAACCGATATTCTTCATATCTCCGGGTAGATAACGTCGTGGCAGACACTTTATCGCACGTGTCCGCTATCGAGTTCCCAAGTGTGTTGATCATCCTTGCGCGTACGTAGAAGTCCGACGATTACGTCACATTGACACTCCAAAATAACCGAACAGATTTCAAGTTCATCGCCTTTCCGGATCACAACATTATTTTGTATTAGTATGAACGATAAGAAAAAATCGTATTTAAATATGGCTTTTCGAAAATTATCCTTAAAAGTGATTAACGAAATGAATCACCCAAGTATTAGGCCAACACGAAAGATGGTCTGCGACAGATTCTTTTGGCCTAACATGACAACATACATAAACGAATGGATAAGGACATGCATCGTCTGCCAACAACTGTAACTACGCGGGTTCATTGTGCCAGATACATTCCCGGCAACGGATAGATTATATCGACGTAATCTGACCTTTACCAACAAGAACAGATAAATAAAAGTCTATCTAAGTGTAACCTACCACTATACAGGTGGGGTCGAAGCGATTTTCATATAACATATATCAGTCGAAACTATCGCTAAGCATTCTATTGTGTGAGGTGTCAATTCGCGGAAAATCACAATTAGACGTTTGCCTGCAACATGCATTAACATGCAGCGTGCAACCCACCGCCAACCCTCGAATGGATTCTTCAACTACGAATCCCTATCTAAAGAATTGAATATTGATTCGATAAGATTGATAGATATTGAATACCTGAGCAAGTGGAAATTGTTCATTTATCTAAGTCCGCCAATAGTTACATTTTTATTTTTACGTGCTGAAACGGATCCCTATATGGTCTACATGTATATTTTAACTGTTTGATTATACATGTGTGCTTTAGCTCGCGTGATCATCTAGTCAATTAGTAGAGTAAATTTGTGTAGCGCGAAACAGTCTGGCTTTGAATCTGGAACAGAAGTTGGACTCTCTCAGGGTTCACGATCTGAACCTAGGTTTTATCGGATTGTCGCGAAGCTCCACGGGCTGATGTTTCTTTTCCCGCGCTTTTTACTGCTGTTTGCTCTATTCCCGCGTTTACAGCGTCAGGGTGTTTCCCCACTCGTTCGGTACGTTGTACCAAAATCAGTCTGCCATAGCGCCTGTTACTTAGAGCGACCGCAGTGTAGCTCTGTTTCGTTTTGAGTCTGGGATTCGGGAAATACGTTTTTGCGCTGTCAAGTTAAATTGCATTATTTCGACACTTTAAAATTAAAATGCGATAGATAAATTACACTCTTTACACAATACACAGTGAAATAAAATAATTTACAATAAAATTTAATTAAAGAAAGGAAATAAAATAAAACAAAATATGAGCAGTAAAATGTTATAATTAGGCTTTTAAAATATAACTGTAATTTTCGTGATTCGTGCAAGATTTCCTATGTTTGTACCGTACTCATTTTAGCAAATTATTGATTACGCGACTTTATAACAATGTTTATTTTTTGTGTACCAGAACCACCTCTGGAGATAGGAGTTCAATTTGCAATTGATCTGATCTCCTTGCAGATGGAGCCCCGGACCCTTATACCCTCGACGAACAGTTCTGATGGCTATCATACCTGCTCATCTACCTCCGGTTCTTTTAAATATGACATTACCAAAATAGATCAGATACGAAAGGGAAAATTTAATATCTCGATTAATAAACTTTATCTCAAATTTAGGGATAGCTCCGAGAGCCAGTGCTCAGTCAGACAAATAAATTGACAGCCTGAAAGATAACTATTTATTTGGACATCTGCACACAGGAAAAACAGCCTATCGTGCTACCGTCCTTGACCCTTCGCTGGGCTGCAGAATGCTCCTTAACTTAGCAGCTCGCTCGTCTTGATTCCCTTGCATTCCTGCGAAGTTCAGCGACGATCGCGGCTTCTGGGGTAAGGCCCGACCTCATCTCTCTTGATTTAAGAATCGACTCGTCTTTCGCGTGTCCGACAAACGACTCCCTAGTCCGAGCGCCTGGCTCAGCGTGCCTTCAATTGTCTTTGTAAGGACAATTCATATTTCTCTTTAGAGACTCTGACGCAAAAAGTGCGCATATTGCCATTTGTAACATTCATGTAAAGACACATATACACAAAACTTAATTAAAACTTACAAAATAAATAATGAAAGTAGTAACATAATTTATGTCATTAATTGAAATAATCAATTTTATTAAAATAAGCAAATAAGCAATTAATCAATCAAATAAAATCGACTATTAACCTAAACAGTCAAATAAAGCGATAAGTCATATCTCACCTAATTAATAATAAATAAATTTATCCTCAACTCATTCCTTACAAATTAAATGATCGATACTTCACCTAATCATTTAAATCAAAGTACGCAAATATCACTCCTAATTTAATTCAAAAGGCCAATCTGAATTATATCCAATAATATAACTCATGATCTTAACCGTAAATTGTCCTTATATCAAGATACGAACAAAACATGATAATACAATATGTGTAAGGAAATGTATAAATATTTATTAAAAATTTCAAATTAAACCTTGTTAGGACAGCCAGATCAGGGCTAATATATTTTTAACGAATGGTCAAGCGTGCCTTTAAACAACGCCTTGACAATTTATGTGCGCCGAAACCCGTATTTCTTTCAATGTTTACGATTAAGATTAATAATCATAAAATTATTGCATAATTATGAGAAACAATGCATTAAGTAAAATGCTCAAATTTCAATTCGTTTACATTAAATGCATCTGTGTATCGAGTCAAAATTGTGATGGCTGCACGACGTACGGCCGAGCACACAGCGCGGCCAGCAAGCAGGTCGGCACAGGCAGCGACCGACGGGCTCCGAGGATCCCCGGCCTTAAGTATCGTGATACTTGACGACACACGCTCTCAAGCAACACGAACCACCGCTCGCTCCCGTGCGAAAACTTTAAAATGTTCGAAGATACGTAATGTAATACCGCTTTTATTTAGTTTTCGGTACCTGAATGAACGTACCATTGTAATGAACAAATGAATCTAATCAATCGATTGGGCACAACGATACCTAATATAATATGTAATAGATTTGCAAAATAGCGCCGTAAATAGATTCAGGAATTCCGTTCAGTGGACAAGAGCTTAACATGAAGTGAGACGTCCTTTGCTTAAATTTATCGCCGATACAACGCAACATAAAACGCTTAGCCGTAAATTTATAAAATAGTCCGTTCTAATTATTGTGACTAAGGTAGAAATCGCTATAGAAATGTTCACACAAATGAAATAAAGGAATTTGAGAAAAATTTATAGATTTATGCAAAGTTGGGAAATAAATGCATTAGGATGCGTTGCCCAATTCAGCAATGTGCACTGTCGGCCCCGTCCTCACGTTATCTTTAAAATTTTCAAAAATGATCAATGAACGTTGATTTATGATCACTTGTCTTATTGTTGTGTAGTAATTTTTGAAAAGCTGTTTTTAGAAATGCTAGCAGTATTTCGTCTCACTGTGGTCAAGAATTGTTTGGTACAATTTAAACAAGCAATTTTGTACTAAATTTATATTTTAATTGGGGTTTTAATAAATAGTCGAGCGCGGTGATCGTTATTAAAATTAATTGCGCTCATGCGGTGCGCGGGCGCTGCTCAACTCCGCTCCCCGTCGACGGCGTGTACACATAATTATCATTGTTTTTTGACGTGAATGGTAACAGTAATCATGAAATATTGAAAAAAATTATATTCAAATCATTTACATACAATTGCTATATTATATACATACTTAGAATTTCCTATATGTAACTATTAAACAGTGTTTGTCATAGAAAATTGGACACTTGGATGATCTCCAATTCCATTGCTTCTTAAACAATTTCCACGCATCTCTTTTATAGAGTTTAACTATGCACATTTTTATAGTGAAGTCTGCGAGTAACTTTTCTCTGGTTACCTTTGAATATTTCTTTATTTTATAATCACTCAGCACACTTTCAAATCCATTTACAATATTTTCCTGTGGTTCACCATTCAGGGTTAAATCTATTTTTGGTGGTTTCCTCCCTCGTAACCGAAGCGATTGGTCGATTGCGTCATTACGAATAAGTACATCGAATGATTCGTCGCCTCGATTAACTTTATCGCATACTGACTCTATATTTTGTACCAAATAATTATAAGGCAATTGGATAAATTCCTTATTCGATATCTTAAAGTTAAGCAGTACATGATGTATTTTCTTCTCAGCGTATTGCGCATTTCTAACATTCTTACGATAAAAACATTCCATATTTTTAACCATCGAGGTATTTAGATTCGATAAGCGACTTTTGATATCGGTAGTTCTTCCTATTTTGAAAGTATGTTTTTTAGCTAAAGATTCATTAGTAGCTATATAAATAAAACCCTTTCCATCTTGTGATTTTTTTCTGTTTGAACGACGCACTTTTTCTGGCATGTCCTCATTTACATTATTTACATTATTCAAGTCATTTTGAAGTTTTTGAATGTATTCATCTTTTTCATTGATTGTTATTTTTAAAGTATTTTTTTCATTGTTAATTTTATTCAATTCATGTTGATGTATAGCTAAATTTTCTCTTAATGTTTGGTTTTGTCTTGTCACATTTTCAAATTCATTTTGTAAATCGTCCATTTTAGATTTCATTTTATATAGCTCTTGTTTCATATCATCGTTTATTTTATGTAGGTTATTATTTTCTTCTAATAAATTATTTAATGTTTCATGATATTCTTTAGTAAAATATCCTTTTGTTCTATAGGTTTCATTAGTCATGACAAACTTTAAAATAAATGTTTTAAGGTTTCAGCTTAATTTTATAATTTGCTTTGATCCTAAAAGTCTAAAAGTATTCTTGATTTCTGTAAAATAAAAAAAAGACAATATAGTGTCGAACTTGTTTGAAGATTCAAACTCCTCCATCAAACTTAAATAAGAGTTAATAAAAAAATTTACACCACACAACGCAAGATAACCTTAAATTTGTATTTTTGTGTTTTAAATGTACTATTTTAATAGTCTATAAAATAAACAATATATTTTATTTATTTATTCATTTCATAAGGTACACAAAACAGATAACAATCATTGCATTGTTGGTGGGCATAAAAATTTTGTATTATTGACAGGATTGTAATCCTATGTGCACACAGCGTTCTGTGCAGATAGATAATAAGCAAATATTAGGTAATTTAACAAAAGAAAAATATAAAGCAAAAATAATGATCGATAAATATTATCAGTATATAATGTACTATTTTTGAAAAAATTATAACAATAGAGACAATTTTCATAGTAAAGACAATTAGCAGCCATACATACGAAATGCATAAACCGTGGACCACCTGTACGGATCGTTTGAATGTATGCTGTTTAGCTTCAGAAATGTCCGGATCATCGTGCTTAGATGCCAGACCATTATAAAGGCGACACATTCTTGAAATTAGATTATATTATAATATTAGATAATTCATAAGTAAAAATAAATAAATTTAGTTTTTGCAATATATAGAACGTGAATAAATATTTTATATTACGGTCAGCTCATTAAAATATACAAATAAAATAATCGCTAAGTAAGTATTGAGTTTCAACTATTGCATCATTTTAAATATTACTTTAAGATCTTAAATAGCTATTGTTATTATATTCAAAGTATATTATCTCTCATCACATTCCTACAAGCAACATTATCCTGAGACGCTTAGTTTATAAGGTCATATAGACTTATAAAGCTCCAATAATGGCTTTAGTGTTTGCTACCGCGCTTTTAACAGAATAAATAAATGCTGGCTGTACTTAAGTACGTTTACTACTATAGTTTTATCTTGTAGCCGTTAACGAGATGAATTTTACTAGACATTGTAGGCTCAAGACTCCTTTAAAAGTACAAAGCAATAGCAATTGCACTGAGGAGTAATGACTCCGGTTACTTCGACTTATAAGAATTTGTAAGGTGAGTTTTAAGACCTTTGTAAGTAAATATGAGGTTGAATTATTTGAATTCATTTACAGTTCTTATTTGGTTTTACATTAACCTAAAAATGTATTCTTTAAAGACAGGAAATCATTTTGGGTTAAAAATCTATCGATGTTCCATAAGCATAACCATACTTTATCTAAATTTTATAATCAGGTCGTTTCCTTTGATTTTGACACTTGTTATTATAAAACTAGGCATACTCATTATAGTACTATAACGCAATTCAAAATACTAGCTGCGAAAATGGCACCTACCTTTATTGTTTGTTAAATATTCCAATTGCAAGAGGCGCGTTAAAACTTTAACGTGATAGATTTCAAAGAAAATTTATGAGTCACTGTGAATATACTACATCGATAAAAAGAATTCGAGCATATAATAATTTGTATTTTAATTACTCTGGTAAATATTAATAAAAAAAATTTAAAATAATCACCTAATCTTAGCACATCGATTGCGTTCCATTCGTGATTGTTCACAAATTAACTTAGAAAAGCATTGATGAGGACGTATGGGAATACTATTGGCGTAAGAAGCATTTGAAAGATGAATTATAAATATCTCATAAATGCAAATAGATTTACAAATTGAGCCCCTTTCCGGAGTTGTAAGCACTTATAAGTCTATAGTCCAGACGAATCCATGCTTTTGGTATAATTACAAAACTGATTTTTGATACTTGGAATGTTTTTGGTAACATCTTCTTTTTCGCAAATGTGTTATCAATGAAAATAAAATATTTTTTTTCATGTCTGTCTTCGTCCTTATATGAAACGGTCTTAATTCGAGCAGTAATGTTAATTTTGTAAGCGACAGTCAAAATAAAATTATAAAAATAAGATCATCTCATAGATATACAAATCGTTTTATTCAATGCAATTGTTTATTCGTTATTAAGAAACACATGCCAAATCTTCAACATCTCATTATGTCGTTTTTAATAAGGTACAGCCATGCTGAAGCCCACTTGACTGCACCACGAAAATTGACCGGCCCTACTGGTGAGAGACAACACTCCACTAGGCCTACTTCATTAAATTGTATGGAAATTTACTTAAGGTGACAAAAGATGACCAAATACCTAGGCGACACTTAAAACTTTTAGAATTGGCTACTATTTTGAAAATGGTTAAATATATAAAACAATATTTCAATTTTCAAAATGATACCTTACCAAATTTGCCGACAATTAGTTTTTACAAATTGTCGGCAAAAGGGAAATTGTTTGTCTAACGTCACCATGAATTTAACTTAAAATTTTCTTGCAATTATTTTCTATAATATTCGTTGCAACTTAACCCAACAAAAAAGCTATAAGAGACTTTGGTTGACCCTTCATGATGAAGCTCCATCCCCTGACATTGTTTATAACTGGTTTAACGAGTTCAGACGAGATTGCAACAATCTGACTGACGGTCTGTGTGACGGACATACTTCTACGGCGACAACCGAAGACAACATCAGTGTCGTACGACTCATGACAGGAAATGACAAAACGGTGACCTATCAGCAGGTTTGGTCAAGCTTAGGCATCGGTATGAGTCGAGTGCACAAAATCCTGTAGATATCTCACAATTTGATCGGAGTTCAAAAACTCCGTCACGTTTACTTTTCACTCTATCATGTTTACCGTCAATTGGAAACAAACTAACCAAGAAGACAAACTCTATCACTTTGTCGTTCCCTCAATTCTTATACTTCCTTAACATATTATATCGCATAAAGCCATGAATTAGTTTATAGTTTAATTATTATGTATTATAACAATAAGTTTAAAAAAGAGATATAAAAATAAATATCACCGAGATTAAGGTCATTAGAACGCGTGATTGGAGCAGTCGATAGTAATCTTATTTGCTGAGCTGGGGGCGTGGGTTTGATTTCTACACAATACAAACATTTATTTATATGATTAAAAATTAATGCTTATCTCGAGTCTGGTTGTTTCTATATATTATATATATATATATATATATATATATATATATATATATATATATATATATATATATATATATATATATATATATATATATATTATAAAGTTGGATTTAGGTAACAGCGCACAATGGAGGTGTCGAGCACTACTGCCGCATTATACTAAAATATTTTGTAAATACGTTTGTAATTCATTATCCTATACAATGTTAGAATAGATATGAGGTGTCCTCTCAAAAATACAAATACATCGTAGAAATATAATAATAAATGGTCAAATCGTTTAGAAGTTGCTTGATAATCAATAGACGCACAAACCTGTGCTGAAAAAAACGGTAAACATTCTTTCGAAACCATTAAAAAAACGTCAACTACGTTTGAATATAGGACAGTTTTTTTTTTATATTTAGGATTTTACATCGCAATCGGCACTGATAGACGATTTGATTTGATGTGATACAATTATAACCACATGAAAAACCAATGATATTTGTATAAATTCATACCTGAGGGGCGACGGCGGAGTGGTCGATATTAGCGGAGCAGGCACCAGAATGTACGTGCACTGATCGACAAGTGTTATAATCAAGTGTGATTATCTTTATCTATAGAGTGGCTGAACGAATAAAAAACAAGTAGATAAATGAAATTGAATGAATAGGTGATTGGATTTTAGCTTATTGCGATTCCCCTCATAAATACGATAAATCAGCGATGTTATATATAAAATAAAATACATTCAAGTAGTGTGACATTTTGTCAAAATGTCGTAGTTTGGCTTTTATGAATTTCCATTCTCATCAAATTAGTAAGTGATAATAAGTCTATTATTCTAGTTAAAATAGTTTGTGATATTTTTAATTTATGACTGTGATAAATGGTTTATATAACTTGTGGGAATCATACCAACTTTAGACGTTCGGAACTCTGTTTTGTTAAGCAAATTTTATTTCTGTTAAAAGAATTTAGTCGCGATACATTTTCTATTAAAAAGGGTCAGTATCGATGTTGTAAAATGCATTAGGAGGTCATTACTCGCTAATAAGCACATAATTATGGACATAGAGTAGACTTTATAAATTGTTATCGCGACGGCTGTACCGAGAGTTACCGATGAAGTGATATCTTGAGTTTTTAGTCTCAAATATTTCTTTTATTAGTTTAGTACCATATAGAAGAATATATCCGGTAGAGGAACAGGTCAGGTCGAGAATAGTGAGAGGTACTTTAGGTACACTCGGAACTGTGTCGGGATTCACTACTACATTATTCCCCAAACGAATAGTTGGATAGAAAGATTTTACCTAATTTTATCACCTTATATTGATAGTGATCAGAGATGTGACGGTGTATGTGTGTGACTACGGTATTGCATAAGTTGACTCAAATGAATACCGTTTTTACGCACAGCCGCGCTCCCAATATTAATTTGTAAATAAATATATATGAGTTTATAAAAACGGAATTAGGTTAAGGATTCTCTTTTGTGTTTTATTGTATTTTTGTGTAATATTAAATTGTTTAAATAGTTGTCTTATTATTACCCGGGTAGGATTTAGTTGTTAGGAATTGTTCATTTTGTGAAATTTGTCTATGTTGTTTGTGTTTTTTATTGGAATATTTCTTATTTTGTCTATTGTTTCGCATTTGATTATAAATGCGAAAGTATTGTGATGTACATATGAGTTGCATATTAAATTGTGCCTTGACGGGGGGGACCAAAGCGAGGCCGAGAATCACAGCGATCTATACAGTACCAATAAAGACGTGGCGGTTGCAAGATGCCACCGACTGTGAAAAAGAAAGATTTGGGATTTACATAAAAATAAGCTTATCGTTAGTATATCCTGTACATATCTTGTCACTGGTGATATAGGCGCGGAAACCAAGAGACGCATACCTCTCCTTAGGGCAAATACACAACATGGAGTTTTGGAGATGTCTTACCATCTTCGGTGACGAAGCCCCATGCAGCAACCTGAGAGGTTGATATAATAATATGTTCTAATGAAACTTAATTTGATCCGCTAATCAGCATCGGAAGGAACGAACAAACACCACGCAAGGGTTTTGCATAGTAAAAAAAAATATTTAAAATTAAAACCCGTTTACAGAATAATACAAAAAAGTAAAAAATATTTCTACAAAATGAACTTACAAAACATAATACACATCCACAAGTATTTTGTGTGTTACAATCGAGTGTTGGTTTCATGGAGCTTTGACCTTCCTACAGCTCTTATAAATCTTTAAATATATTTACAAATTTCTTTTATTACCTGTTTGTTATAACAAAATGCATTGGTTCTACAGTAAAGGTAATTGAGAGTGTAGTAATATCAAATTCTTAAAGTGTTATGTAATTTCTTTAAATAGCTTAAGCCTGTCAGAGTAAAGTTTAATTATTAGCTAGTGTTATAGTAGATCCATACTATCTTTATTCAAAACTTTGGTCTTAAAAAAGACTTGTGGTTTTTTACTCAAATAGTACACTTTTCCAAACATTCCTAATTGTGATTGTGAAATTTGTGATTAAAAAAGGTTGTAGTAATCTATATAATCTTGTGCCAAAATTTGAGAACAAAAGGATTTTCTATCCTTCGTCGAAGCAACCCTAATTATTAAATTTCGTATAAAACTATAGCCTGTATTTGACCTTTCACTCTAGTAGATACATTTGGCTAAATACATTATGGGTGTGTTATATCAACTGAAGGCTGTACAATACTTTTGACTACTGCTGTCATAATTCAGTCAGTGTCTTGATAGTGTTTAGGCAAGACTGAGCTTTCTAATGTAACGGCCATTTTTTGAGAAAGTTAATCTAAAAGTCAATAAAATCAATTACTTTTAATCAACAAAATGTGTATTTTTTCTATTTTTATCACAATTATTGAATAAATAAATATTTATTCATAAATAAAGTTTTAATTTTGAATAAATATTATTCAATATAAAAGGAGTTATCTTTAAGTTTCATTGTTTTTCCTTAGATTCAATCAGTATTATAACTGCATTGAAATTGAGCTGAAAAGAATGGTGCGATTAAAACAAAATTTACGAATGCACCAAAAAAGTGTAGACATTTTTTTATATATGATACGATTTGTTAGTATATAGTTTTCAACTGAATAGTAAAAACGAGTTGTTGTATTATTACTTCATGAACGACTGTGAGCAGGCCCCAGCGATCTAAGTTTGCAGGAACCTTCCTTTGGCATCGCTTGACCACTGTCCTGAAGTGTTTATTAAGAGCTCCTATCCTAGCCAAGGAGAAATAGGCCATCCCAGCGGCGACGACAAGGGCGACGCGCCGATAATAGGCAAATATGGACTTTATATCCAGACAGCCGTGCTGACTGGATATACGGAGTTTCATCAACTCGCCCGCATCCCCCGACACCTCGACATCTCCGTAGCTCCGTAGCTCCGTAGCTCCAGTCATCACCGCCAAGCAGGCGACTAGTGAAGCTGATACCTCCAATATATTCGGTGCCAAACCGACGCCACCTCAAAGGCTAAATCCCCACCATCCATTTATCTTCGCGATAAAGGGAAGTGGAATGCAATCTCCACTGAGTGCATATTAACTATACTAGTGCACGCAATATGCCGCACGGTACAAAGATATCAGCCGATTATAATCTAACTTCAGGAGCCTCAGTAGTTTCCTAATAAAAAAAAACCTCCCCTTTCATACATACGCTTTCGAAGAAGAGCACAAAATTAAGACGGTTTTGAGAAACATTCCGCTACAGATCCCGACGGACTACATAAAGCCAGACCTCGAAAATCAAGATTACCCGATCTTTGCGGTATACAGGATGCATCGCCGAGACGGCACAGAGCTCGGCCTCGTTCTGGCAGTACTGTACAAATCGGATATAGCAAAAGATATTTTCAAAACCCTTCCCAAAGTATGCGGTTTCAGTGGTATCACTGTAGAGGTTCCGTACCAGAAAAGCAGCCCAGGAAAATGTTTCCGTTGCCAATTACACGACCATACCGTTCAAAATTGCACTACACAGTCTGCTCGACAAAAGAATGCAAACGCACCGAAAAATCTGGTGTATCCAGCCAGCTACAAAGGCCACCTTAAAGCCCCGCACTTTTTCCAAAATGCAATCGGTAACAAAATAGTTACTAGAAAACTCTCCGCCTCAGGTATCAGCGATAGAAACTTCTCTGCTCTGGCTGGAAAAAACTTCAAAAGCTGCCGTTGACGTCGCCCGGAGCATTCCTCCCCCGAGAGTCCCCAAAGCTAAGCAGAAGGCAATCTTGGCCGGTCCATTCGGAGAGGACGTTCTCACTATTATATCCGTGCTGCGAGTGGTCAAAAGGCCGGAGTTCGCCCAACTAGCTGCATATTTCAAAAAAGCTAGGAGCAGGAAATACCGCCTAATGGTCAACCTCAGCCATCAAGATGTGCTTAAAAGACTTGAAAAAATTTAATAGTAAACAAACGTACCCGGGTGCTCTGTAGTAATTTTGGTTGGACGTCATAAACCGAAAGCTATCACACTCATTTCCTTTAACGCACGCAGTTTAGAAAATAATATAGTCGAGTTAGGTAAATGTGTGATGGAGTACTCAGCGGAGTACTCAACTCCCTACAATCTGCAAATGCATGCAAGATATGTCGAAAAAATTCTTCGACATAGCTGCAAATTACCCGAAACCATTATTACAGTTAACCGTATCTTATGAGGCACTTCCTCCACAACATTTCATCCGAAAGCCACGGAATTTTCTCTCAGATCTGTCCGACGAGCTCACCTCAAAGGTCGAAAGGCTAATAGAAATCATAAAAAAATATATCAGAAGTCTAGGCGCAGACATTCCCATATTATGACTTTAAATGTTCACCCACCCGGTGCGCTCCCCGCGCTCCCGGCAGCCCGCTAGGTCATTCAGCCCAAGCTGAATCTCCACGTGAATTCCTATGCCGAGATGCCCAACTTGTGGCATCCATAGGGCAATCACGCGCCGACGGTATCTCATACCGATCGGCCGCGATAGACGCAGTCCTCAAAGCTCCAAAATATTGGGGATACCAACAACAGCCAACCAACATGTTGCTTCGGGGGTTTTTTGGTCCGTGAAAGTCGGACACACCGACGCACGCGGGTGCGTGGCAGCTCTATAGGTTTTTTAACCCCTCTACCCGCAAGGACAATACTAAAAAAAAAATGCATTCTGCCTGTACTTGCCTGCACCGGTTCAGTACTGCACGCGCACCTTGCACAACTGCACCTAATCTACAATCCAACATAGTACATAGAATACGTGTCGGCATATCGGAAGTGAAGCTCTGCACCTCTATAAACACCCAGTGTTCAGGGGTATTATTTCGACAACCTAGGTTGGCGAGGCGACGCTCCTGCGAAATAGTCAAGCGAACAGAAAAACCAAAAACAGGCCGTTAAGCTCTCCATACGCGTGCTCCCGGTCCGTCACATTTTAACTTTGACATTTAGAACATGACTTCTATATTTTTAAGAAAAAACACAAATTGGCACACAAAACACGTTAAATATATTAGATCATAATTTCTAGCTAAATTAAAATAAATAGTGTGAACCAAAAGCAAGTCTATTTTTCTGGCAACACACACCTTTTTATACATCAGTAATATAATGCGGATGTCCTTCATCAAATCCATACCATCAGATAGCAATATGGACTTGTATTGATGAATGTAAAATGGCTAACATCAATGATATCGTCGATAAATGATGATCCATGTTTTGGTTCCACTGAGAAAAAAAAACTGCTTATTAATAACTATATAACTTAATGGTTATTAGTAGTATTTGAATTAAAAACGTCAATCCGTTTTGTACAAAAATAATATGAAATTAAAATATAGAGTATTAAATAAACAAAGACGATAAATTAAAACAAAAGGACATGACCTGCCAAGCAAATTAATTTCCTGCTTGTGCAGTTAAATTTCAATGCTAAAATTTTTTTTACTCTAAATTGAAGCTTTATTCGCTTGAATCAGATTCTTATGAATATGCACGTATGGCTTTAGAACAAAAAATGATCAAATCTAGTTATCGATACTTGGGCCCGATTAGTATCGATACTCGTCCCATTGTAGAGGCAAATAATAACAAAAATAATAATGGTATAAACTCACGCGTATTTCCCAAAAAGGTAGGCAGAGACTATAAATTTGCACAATGTACGATCTTTGCATATCTCTCTTGCTTCACTGACATTCAGAAATATTTTTATGCAATTTCGTCGGCTTCGGGTGCTTAAAATTTGACCCCTTTTTAATATGCTACCAATATTGTCTGCCTAGGATTTTCTAGGGCGATCCTTGCCGTGTGGGTGTGAGCGCTCGTGTGTATGTGTTTATGTAAACCTTTCATAAATTTTGAACTAATTATCCGATAAAAAACTCGACAAATTTGCAACATTCGAAAGTGGTCCACCCAAATTAGACTTCTTAAAAGTTTGAACGGATTACGCCCAGTACATTTTAAAGGACTTAAAAAATATGTATTTATAAATAACTTTTACACTTGCATAAAAATCGGGTGATTTGTACAAGAGATGACGTTTGAAATCGTAATTTTTATTGAAAGAGTTTTTTTACAATATGTTTTAAATTAAGCTGCCAATTGTTTCCAAAATCTAACTTGCTATTCTTCTTAAAAAGCATCGTCCGTTGTTTCAAGTTGCACAGTTGCAAGTTGCAAAATCAGTTGGTTCATTCTAAGAATCTGTTTTGACCATTGTCCGAGTGATGTCAGTACGAAAGAAAGTTATTCGAAAAATGTTTTTCTTCTCAGTATTTTTAAACTAATGATAAATTCAAAAATATAACAATTTGTTTCCTTCAAAAAAAAAAAAAACTTCGACATCACAATCAATTGGTTCGTTTAAATGATATCGTTAACAAAAAATTAGAAAAAAAAGGATTTTGTTAAAATAACAAGTGAAATTGTTGATGGATTGATTTTTGGTATCCGGTCATCTTTTTTGCTTAAAAAAACTGCGAGGAATGTTATAAAGCTGATCAAAATTAAATAGCATGTTCGATTGACATTATATTGAAAAAGTTAAGGAAACAGCGTTTTTTTTAAATAAAATTTTGATTTTTGTACTCCAAGAGCTCAGAATTTTATATATATATATTTTTGAGTTTAGAAAGTTTTAAAAACATCAAAATTTTATAGTGTTCAAATTTTTAAATGCTTTGAGATTGAAAGTAGCAAAAAGATTTAGGGATAACTTAAAGAGTCACCGTTTTCCAATTACTTTTTTTATGTGACTGAGATACGCGTACGTAAGTTAGAAATCAAATTATCGATATTAAAATATCAATGACGTTACTATTTATGTCGATGTTCAACCAGCAAGGGCAAACTAAAACGGACACTCACTAAATGTAACATTCCGAATGTGGTAGTGAGTGCGGTGAGACGAATGTGATAGAATTGAACGTGTTTTTTATACCTGTTATGTTACAATATGTTAATACTATACAATACATTAAAATTTTATTGGATTATTGTAACGTGTTCCCGTGAGTAATTTAATTAGTTATTAACATAAGGAACGACGTTGTTAGTGATATTTGTTGATGATAGTTAGTGATGCTGTTATTTTAAGTAACAAAAAAATAAAGGGTTACGAATTTGACACCTATATTAATCAGTTTCGATGTATTTTTTTATTTGGTAGGATATGTCTCAAAAGTGCATCCCTAAGGTTAAAGGGTAAAGGATAGAATAAAGAATATTTTACTTAGGATCTAAGTTTTTATTGGATGATCAAATTTTTAGGATTGTTTTTCTTACTTCGCGGTCGATTTTATTTAAAATTAAAATTGTAAAAACATTTTAAAAAATGCACATTATTTAATTGTCTACTAACCGCAAGAACAGATAATAATTTAAGGGTTATTGAAGTATTTATTAGATTTAGTCTATATTGAATAAATTATACTTCGATTAAAGTGGGTTCATTTACATTTAAAAGAAAAATTACATCTACACGTAATATTTAATCGGTTCAAATCCTAATAATTTTAAAGGAAAAAATTCTGCTTCAATATATATATGTATATATATTATTTTGATATAAAAATATTAGTTAATAAGAAGTAATTAGTATATGGATATTACTAAAATATCCTAAAACAAAAAGATTAAAAAAAATAAAATAATAACTTAATAAAAAATATGGCTTAAAAAAAATAGGTAATAATAAAATAAACTCAAACTGAATAAAAACTATAGGTACATTTTCTATTGAATACGCTCAATTTCGTGCCGGCGCCAAACAGAAGAAAAGGAATACGTTACTTGGGTATATTTGTAAAACTACAGACAGGTAAAGACGCGGTTTTAAGTATTTCAACAACCTTTGTTATTTGTTTAACAACGACTCAAAATTAGTTAGATTTAACAAATGGGACTGTGAAGGTTTATTTTAGTTTAAACCTTTTTTTTTAATTAAATTGTAAATTTTTTATAAGGAAGTTTATACTTTTCAATCCTGTCTAGATACTTAGATACCGTGTTTGGATATTTTAGCGATGTAAAATACAGCTCAGGTAATTGATGCATTAATAATATGCATTTTTTTGATGCTCGTTTAATTTTCCTGTTGAAATGTTAGTGTTGAGATACCTATAAGTCAAAAAGGAAGTCTTTGATAAGAAATCGGTATTTGTCCGTTTGTTCGTCACAACCGTTTTTCTTATTCATACATATGGGTAATTTAGGAGAGTTTTAATTTAATTTGCTCTTCGTATTCGGGATGAAATAAATAATTATTTTTGTGAAAAAAATCAGAGTATGTATTATGTTAAAAATCACAAGAATAATTTTATTTAATAATTAAATAGGACTCACTTTAACGACTCAAATAGTTTTTTTATTTTAACTTTTAGTCGAATTGGTTTTCGATTTAAACTCGTAAATTTTCTAAACCAACCTAGCGACGTTCGTTGACTAAGCGACTCCAACAAATAGTAAAAATAAAATTTTCTTATTAAACTCAAAATAATTTTTAACATCAACCACGAAATTAGAGATTCTACCCACAAGCGAAGCAACAACCGAGGAACAATCGCTTCCGTTGGTGCCATTTATTACCTACAATCAGCTAATAGACCATAGGATGGTTTCTCAAGAATGTTTAGCGAGAATTTAGCAAAAAATAAGTTGTTAAACTAGTCGTAAACACGTTATAAGACAAAGGCTGGTTTATGCGAAGACTCAAGGAAAACAACAAGTAAGTCTCACGTACAAAAAGGCACGACGAGGATTATATTTTACCGAATCGTTGTGTCATATGAGGAAATCCCTGAATACGTTTGATCGTTTGTCCGTCGGTCAACACCGCTATGTCGATCTCTGGTACCGCTGAACGGATTTGGATGGTGTTTTCACTGTCATCATCTACATTTCTAAAACCCATTCTTACAGTTTCTAAAGAATTTTGGCGTAGGTGTTCTACAGAAATTTGGCATGATGATATTTAGTAATCATTATACACGGTAATAGGGAACGGCATGTGCATACCGCAATCAATGCAGCCTGAGGTACTAAGCAAAGCTAAGCCGAGAATGAAATTTAAATTATTTAAAATTAAATTCAACTTTAAACGTAAACATAAACATCCCAACTGATTTGTGTGGTAATCTTATTAATAAAAAAAACTAAAAAACTCGCCTTTAAAGCACATTAAACTAAAAAGTGAATAATTATTTTTAATATGAGCTGAAAAAAACAATAAACAATGACGAAAAATACTAGTGTTAGTGTGGATAATACTAGTATTTTTGGGTTGCTCTATATACGAAAAATGTGGCACAAAACACCCCACGCTTTTTCCACAATACTACTAGTATTTTTTATCATTGTTCATTGTTTTTTCAGGTCACATTAAGAATTATTTTTCACTTTTTAGTTTGATGTGCTTTAAAAGCGTCTTTTTTAGTTTTTTTTTAACTATATTTATTTTTCACTTTTAAGTTCGATTGATTTGATAAAAATTTGTAATTTTTAATAATACAACATTAGTTGAATTGATAATAACGCTTGTTACTGTTACTAAAATCTATTACAAAACAGTAATAGAATTTAGTAACAGTAATAAGCCACTTGCTCTCACGCAGACGATACGTGAAGAAATTATTCAATCCCGGCGATCCTGATCAGGATAACGAGATAAACTTATCAAATTGTTGTACTTTCATTGGTCCTTGATAAGTATGAAAAGTTTCAAATTAATCAGACTTCTGGAAATTTGTTAAAATTATGCTCAAAGATTCCGTTACATAAGCACATAGATACAACCCAAGCTTATAAAAGCGTATTAAAAAAATATATATGTTTAATTTTATGCATGTTCCTTATAGTCCCATGCAGAATAAAAAGAGATAGCAGCAGAAGAAGAAAGCTCAGCTGTTGTAGACAGCAGTTCACTTGACGAGATACATATTAGCTTTCTTAATTGCGCTCTCTTTCTAAGTTACGTCCAACGATGTCAGTTAGCACATCTCTTCCTTCTTTCTATTTCGAGTTTGATATCGATCTATTGTTGGTGTCTTCCATCTTTCTTCGGCGATTTCCCTTTCTCTCTCACTTCCTCGATGCACTCCAATATATTTTTTGTCAATTACAAGCCGTATAAAATCGTATTACACTGCATATAAATACAATCGTATGTTCAAAGACACGCCGAGGCCCATTAAGACAAAATAGTGCATCTGCGTGCGGTACCTCACTCGGTACTAAAAGCAAAGTTGCCGTCTCAAAACATATTTCTCCAGGTGAATTATTTTATTACTGCTTGGGAGTGACAGGTAAAAAAAAATCCAATGGATATGATCAATTTATGAAATCACAATAAAATTCATCTAGTAAAATTTATAATTGTTTGAATTCTAAATTAAATAAAAACAAAGAAAAACTCAAGAATTGAAGTTTACCTTTTGCTGAGTAAATTAAAAAATATTTATATTATATATATCAACTTTTCAGCATCTTATGATTTTTTAAAGTAGTTACTGTCATCCCCTAGTTTCTAACTACCCTATCTTGATTAATGTTGACAATAGAGAAAAAAGTAAAGGGATCATTTTTTTATAAAATTTATTGTTTTCAACTTTTATTTGAAGTTTCTTTTTTTGTAGTATTTAACCATTTATCCAGAATTTCGAAAAAAGTTATTTTACCATCAATTTTCGGGGCGGATATTTAAAAAAACTTTCACAGTTTGTTTTTAAGTCTTTCAAAGTAGGTAACCTATATCAAAATTTAAGTTATTTATTTCAAAATTCGTATCAAAGGTCCATTTTCTTGGACTGCTATCAGTGCTTAAAATAATAATAAAACTGGTTATAAATTGTACGTTCATCATTCAGGAAGTATTAAAAAAAACTGCCTTGTCCCCGGTTTCATCCGTGTTTTTATTCTTCCAAGCTACAGTTTAAGTTACACTATTTCTAAGTAAATTACGGTGCTAACACTTACCCTCAGCTTCATGCTTGTATTAATACTTCTAAATCGCATTTAAAAATTCTTTAACACACATATAGAAAACTACTCTATCACTGAGTAATGTACCTTATACATATTTTATATCGATTCTTTGGCTTTCTCCAAATTGGAACTATTACCGATAGCGGAATTAGAATCGAAAGCGAGACCGAGACCGAAATTGAAAACTTAAAAACTTAGAACGAAATAAAAAATTTAGAAACTTAGAACGAAATTGAAAGAGAGAAATATTTGCAACCGAGGCTTAGGATGTTCTGAAGCTAGTGCATGTACAAAATTATACAATACTACGGGAGCACTTATGCAAGGAGTAGAGTCTATGGATCCACTTGCATGGAGTTTATGCAAGAATTCCTTTTATGGACAACAGTGTGGACATACGTAGACATTAGGGTGTCCGTTATTTCCCAATTTGGTTTTAGGCTTTGCAGCGCTCCAAAAATTTTTAGTATATGACCTAAAACAAGATATCAGACCCATATAAGCCCTTAATATTAGTATTGAAACGTGCCGTAGTATTAAAACGTAGTATTAAAACATGGGATTTTTGTACTTTTTGCAATTAATTTTTTTCCTCAACCAGTTTATACCAAGCTGTGGCAATTAGTTATTTTTGCAGAAAATTGAACGCTCTACAAAAAATTCTTAGTATTTTTTCCGATAAATTCACTTGCTTTAAAGTTATTCAACATCAAAGTTCAACTAAAAATATTTTATTAATTTTCACTGTATTTTAACCAAAAAGCTATCGCCAATTTACATTAAAATCAAAGATAAATTTGAAATCAGGTATTTTTAAAAGTTAAATGGGAAATGAACCGTCATTTTGGCGCGGTTTAATACTAATATTAAGGATTTATATGGGTCCGATATTTTGTTTTAGGTCGTAAATTAAAAATTTTAGGGATGCTGCAAAGTCAAAAACCAAAACGGATATCCTAGTAGACATACATAGTACAGTAATACATATTTGGGTGTCACCCTAGCAGGTACCCTATTGTATAATACATGAACATACAAACCGAAACAGGCGTTCTCACGTGTACTAAAATTGAGTATTTGGTCACCATCGACATACGCACTTGTCCCTTAACAATAAGATTCAGTTCTACCAAGTTCAGCCAAGAGCAGATAACCATAAGGGCAGTTTTGCAAAACACATTTTATTTCAAGAAATGTAATCAAAATTTCGAAAAATTTATCAATTCATTTTACTTGGAGTTAGCTAGTTATTGTTTTCGATTAATAAAACACACACACACACCATTGTAATCAGGAGAGGAAAACGACACCAAAATTTTTGAGGAAGTTTTATTAAACTTTTTAAGAGAAGTGCTTATTTTTTGCTCACACATGCTTAATATCGATTTTTATAATGCATTTTTTTAAATTAGAAGTCGGATTTTAAGGAATTAATTTCCAACCATCTTACGCAGTTTTTCCCATATTCCGAGGTATTGTATAAGAATAATTTATTTAATCCTATTCTCCAATAAATTCCATTTTTGTATACAAATCTAGATGTCAGTTCCGGAATAAGCTGATGTTCAAGTCCTTCAGATTACAAGGAAGTATTTGTATAAAACTTACAAATATTTGTACAAAAATTATCAATTCTAAATAAGAATTTGTCATTATCAGTCCTGATTTCGATTAAAATATGTAGAAATATTTAAAAACACTGACAATTTTAAACTGTTATTTCAGGGATCTCAACTGCACTCGATACGGACGATGCAATCACTCAGCGCAAATACTTGTAAGCGGAACGTATTAATGTTACGTTATACATAGGTATTACGCGTTTACAATATTTATAAAATTCGTTTTTCCCTTTTTTATTTCCAGTGAAAAAGCTTACGACGAACGGGATCTGACTTTTAGAACGAAGAGGCAATCGACATGCAGCCAGTAAGCATAATACAAAATCCAATAAGTTTATTTAAAAATATATATATAGCACATAAAAAAATGTACAAAATTGGTTTAATTTGAGAAGAAATTCGAATAAAAGAATGAGATTTTTGTCTAATAAAATCTGTAATCTATTCTTATCTCAATAATGTCTAATAAAATCTGTAATCTATTCTTATCTCAATAAGAATAGATTACAGATTTTATTAGACAAAATGATAACCAAATTGCCATCATTTTGGAAATATGAAAAAGAAGAAACTGTAAGACACGTTCGTGAGAAATACCGATCCAGCTGCTTGTGACTGGATGCGTATTCGTATGCATATCCGTAAATCTTTACCGCGCCATATAAATTTACGAGTCACCCCCACCTTGAGTTTTATACTGTATGAGGTACATTACACAATACACCGCTAAGCGAGTACACGCCGATACGTAACGAGAGTCCCTGTGGCTTTCTCCCGCAATCAGCCAAATCCCCTTCCCGTCGTCGATCAAATCTTCCATTTGGCCTTTCCAAAAGGCCACCATTGCTTCCCAAATCACCCACTCTCAGGTGTGTCGCATGTTTGTCCCTTTAAAGTGCTATAAAAAAGTCGGTCGATATAACTGTTACAGGACGGAGTGGTCGTGTCAAGATGGTTCTTGTATCTCTTTGCAGCAAAAGTGTGATGGCGTCCGCCACTGCCTCGACGGGAGCGATGAGACCTTCACCGCGTGCCAACAAGCGGGGTAGGTCGGGGAGGTTTGGGGAAAATAACCTTTATAAGTTAGCAAAATTCCCGAAAATTCAAAAAAACTTAGACTCTGACAAATGAGGTCATATCGTTTTCTAATATTTCACGGTCTGTTTAAGGTATTTGTTTCTGAAAAAGCATAGAAGTACCTGCATAATGTAAAACTCCAAGAAACCTATAAAGTCCATTTGATCAAAAACCGGGGTGAACAAAGGATTGACACCTACAACCAAACCCGAAACACTTAATGGATATTCTTAACGATATGTTTCGCCCACTGAAAATCAAGTCATATAGTTATTTAAAGTCGAACTCCTGACTTTCGACCTATGAGCCTTAATCACGTTATTTCATATGATAATGTATTCATTATTGCTATCAATTAGATCGAAACCCAACAAATGCGTACTGCCCCCATATCCGGCGCACGGCAGCTACATCGTCGCTAATCATACTAACGCGAAGCCCGGAGACGTTTTCGACTTTGTCCTCGTGGAATACACATGTGACGAGGGCTACAAGATCGTTGCAAAGGGCAGCACTTTTTGTTACAATGGATATTGGTCAGACGAGCCGCCTAAATGTGAAGGTAGATATATTACAACTTAGTGTTACCTCCTGCAGAATTTATGTACAGGATTTGTCTTTGTTTACGTTATTTTGAGTTATTAAAGCAACTCTCGAAACGTGAAATTATGTTTTTGAATCAACAGTATAAATAATTTCTAAGTAGCAATAAAAAATGTAATATGGAACTATTCAGTTCTAACAAAATTTATTTAAATTATTGAAAATGTTTAATATTAGATTTTATTTTTTAATCTTATCGCTTCGTAGAGTTATGCCGCTTAGACCCTCACCCGAGCGTGGAGTACCATTGCCGGGTCTCCAGCTCCTTCACCGGCACCAGGCCGTGTAAGCGCCACGAGCCTAGTGGCACCGAAGTCGTCCCGAAGTGCAGGACCCAAAATTATTATTTGAACCAAGTTTTACCGGCGATGAGATGCAAAAACGGCCAATGGAACTACGTCGCTACGTGTTTGCCAGGTTTGATCGTCATACTGTACTAAATTTTACAATCTATTTAATGTCGCACTGTAATATGCACAACTTCTTCAGTATTAGTATTTAGTAATATTAGTTATTGGTAGTAGGTAAGAAGTAGAAGCTATCTATAAGTCAGCCCTAAGAGTATTGGTGATCTTTTCCGAGATACAGTATCCGGCATGTTACTTGAGCGGAATAGTAGTATATGCGATTTATCTATCGAAGTGATCAGGCAACATTTACAAAGTTATAGTACGACTCATAATTTCTGCTTTTGATTAAGCTATATATATTTACAGTTTCAAGCTAAATTAACGATGTTTTATTGACAGACTGCGGTAAAATCGTACCTTCAGGTACAACATTGGAAGCTGAACGAAGGCATACAGAAAAAGTGAAGGTTCCATGGCACGTTGGAATTTACACGAAAAAAAGAGATCCATATACGCACGTATGTGGCGGATCGATTATTACAAATTCTCACGTGCTGTCAGGTATTTTCTTATTATTTTGCACGTCATTAACCGGAATTAGATTTTAAAGCACTGCTATTTAATCTAATCTAAAGTCAAAATTTATAACATGAATATATCAATATCCACAATGTGGTAATATCTGTTGATTAATAACTCTTGGTAAGAACGGGTAGGTCACTGTAGTTAGTAAGGTGGTCCATGGTAAAGGAAACAATTAATTTTTCTAAAACCTTGAATCATGAAAAGTTAGGTATTCTTTCGACTTCTCTTCGACGTTTTTTTACTTCATTGCATCTGATAATGTTCCCGTTTGCTCGAATGTTATCAGTTACATGATACTATCTACATTTCTACCAACATTCATGAATTTTCGATTGCAAAATTCAATCCATCATTATGTAATGGCGTTTTTTTCTCTTCTGATATTACAGGCGTATTTCCATATTTTCCACAATTATCAACCACCTATATTCAGGAAATGAGAGAATACAAAGATTTGATTAGCGCTCAAATAAAATATCAATTAAAAAAACTTAAAAATTCTTGAACCTCGTCAAAATAAACGTGACTGGCCACTGCCGTAAAGTGATTTTGAAGATTAAAATTATAGTCGTATATTACCGCTTCCAAAATGAATCTCTATAATATGTGTTTGCTTTACATATCAAACTTCAATTGTCTATTACTTCAACTATGTGAATTTCATCTAATATTCTACATAACGTTTTTTAACATTCTTTCCGCTCGATTTACAAAATTTCATTGTTTCTTCACCTACATATAACACCCCATTTTTATTCTGTATAATGGTTTACTTTTGTTGATTTTAAGATGATCATCATAGAATCGATTTAATAGAACGATAAAGAAAGCACTGATTTAGACATGACACAGTAGACAATAACGCTTAAGACAATACAAATTTATCCGAATGAGGATCGAACTTTACACTTCTTGTTTGAAAACGCGCATCATACGAAACACGTTGCCGAATAAGCCGAAAGTCGTGACAAAAATGACACACAATTCGTTACAGTCGCGCATCACTTTCGGCATGAGCAAAACGGAACCCGTCCAGCATCCGACTACGCTGTCGCAGGAGGCAAACTGTACCGAGAGTGGAACGACCCTCGCGACGAAAACGCACAAAAGAGAGAAGTGAGTGTTTTCATTTTGTCGATTGAATAACGTTACCTCGGCGAATATTACGGCGTAAGCTGACCGGTTATCACAGAATAAGATTTCTTTGTCGTTTCAAAAGTTTTTATTATCGATGAAAATAAACGTCGAGCGGTAGATCCATGCTGTGGTTAGTTTGAATGCAACTCGAAAATGAGCCATCTCGAGCGATGAGATACTACAATCTTATATAATACAGGTATGAAGCTATGAAATAGCTTCTCTTGTTGCGATAGTTGCGATAGATAATTTTTCTTTATTATTCTCCCTTTATCAGATATTCTATTCTGAAGGCCAGTTGAAGAGACCGGCAACGAATGGCTGTCATTTGATACCTCATAGGTTTCGAATGTTGATGGGCGGCGATGACCACCGACTCTGGTGGGCACCTACTCTTAAAAATTTTCATTAAAATTTGGACAAAACTACTTTGGAGTATTAAATTATCTGTCGGTTGAACCTATAATCATAGAAATCGGTGCACAATTAATGATATACTTGTGTTCGCTTATGAAGGTATTTTTTTTAAATATTCTTTCTAGTTTATCATCTATAAAGCTTATAATATGCATAATTTTGATTTTAAGATTAATAAAGAGTTGCCATTTGTTTAAAAAATATGTTGCCATTTTTCAAAATTAGCATCACTCATATGATGAACGGTAACGCATTACGTTAGTGATCTAGTTAACGGTGGTATAGCAAATGGTAGTTACCATAGTAACTCAAATAATATTGTAATAATATTTTAACATAGAAAATGTCTTTGATAGCTTCAGCAGGGGACGCGATTGCAGTGAAAATGCGAAGTTACTTTGGTGTCGTGAACTCTAAGTTTAGGTGGAAGATTGAGTGTCAATAGATGCGTATGGACGATTCCTAAATGATTGTGGAAAAAACCTTTTATAATTTTTTCAAGAAAAATAAAACCACGATATCCGCTTTATTTTTTTAGAAGTTAATGAACCCACCTAGATATTTATTTTTTAATACTTTTATTCTGTATAGAAGATAGACTCGATGTCTGGAAAGACATCTTTTTAATTATTAAAATGTTAGAGTATGATTTTTTTATTCGTCCGTTTCATGACCTCCAACTTGCGTCAGATGTATACAAGACTACTTATATTAGTTTGCAATAACTTGAAATGTTATTAACCGACTTCAAAAATATAACGAGAAAGTTTTCATTTCGTTTATATTTCTTTTGTGTATATTAAACGATATCTTCGTCAATTGTAACCCGATTTCCAATATTGTTTTCCCACTCGAAAATTTGTATATTTTCTAGGTGTTTCTAAAGACTAAGTTGGGATATGACCATGGAATTCGAAGGAAATCGAGGTCAACCCTCTACAGAGTACTATGACACACTATGCGTACCTACGTACACGTATACGTACCTACGTGTGTCTAAGCAATTTTTTTTGATGCTCAGGTGTTTGCGTCTAGGAATTATAATATCACGTTAATTAGCTGATGATGAAAGCTACAGCATTCCTTAATAGTTAGGAGTTAGGGAATAATACTGAAATTTGTGGACATAAACTACTTTGTAATGGCTAATTGTAAGTTTTCGAGTTTGGGACCATTTCTTTCGTTTTTATGAGTCCCAGATATTACGTCGAGGATCAGATGTGACATTGGCATCGAGGATCGGACGATAAAACCCAAAAGGGCGCATTAGAACCCTTTAGTGGTTACTAGTAAGCTTCTTGAGATTACACGACATTCTGTGATTAAAGTCTGATGATGATGACAGGAGGTGGATAGTGAAACTTTTCAGAGGCTACTGCTAAGCCCTTAGAGTTTGGGTTCATTTGCTAAGTTTTTGTTGTTTTGTAATGTTATTTATATACCTTCTTTCTTCTACGAATATTATGTTCTATGAAATCACCCATCTGGTTCCATTATAAGTCTTATTTTTAAGAAACTTATTAAAATACGATATATATGTTTTCTTAGACAATATTGACTTTTGAAGTGAGTGAACTTTTACACGTCTTCATACAAGTTAATCTAAACGACTAAGATGTTTAAGTTCCACTGTCTCTCTTTATTTCTCTACTCTTTCTCTCTCTCGTGTTCCAATATTATATAAAATAATATAACACGAGCATAGTATTGTTCAATTAAACAGTTTCATGAGTTATAACATTATACATGTGTTTCACGAAAATTGTGTGAGAAATGAATATTGTAAACAAATAAGACCTATTGACCAAAAAAGAAACTATGATTATGAATAAAACCTATCAAGTAACTTTACTAAGACACTACTATCGGACTGTTATTATGGTTTCATGATTATATGAATTTTTTTGTATTAAAAATTATATAATATCTACCACAATTATTAAGATCTAAATTCTTGTGATTTATATGATACAGATGATGTCCATGACTTTTATTAGATTTCTTTCGTTTACGAAACTCGTTTTGACACAAGACACCTCTTGATACATGGGTGCACTAATTCATTTTTTCCGCAGGTGGAGAAAATTAAAGTGCATACGAGTTATAGCGGTACCCAAGGAGGATTTGAGAACGACATCGCTATAATATTTCTGTCGACACCTTTTATATATAATTTATACATACGTCCCGTATGTCTGGATTTCGATATGGAATTCGCCAAAAAGCAATTAATATCTGGTAATTTGGGTTCTGTAAGTACTGGAAAAAAATTCTGGTTAGTTTCCATAATATTCAATATAATAGCAATAATCCGAGTCACACGCGCATTCACACAACACATGCACGGCGCGTACACTCATATCGCTCTCAGGCAAAGGCAAAAATATATTGATAAGGTACAATCTTACATGAAAAGTGTTCACTAATATGAAACTCTTAGGCGAAGGCAAAATTATATAGTTATGGTACAATCTTACATGAAGAGTGTTCACTAATATGAGACCACAGTATATATTGACGTGGATACGTCTATGTTTTAGTTTGGTAATTTCGTGAACCAGAGCTTATGTATCCATTATTTGTTGGTGCATAAGTGAACGAATCCGATAAATTTGAAATCTAATTTATCCACAAATTGCTAGGTTTGCATTGACGCGACGTATGCAATACGGTTTACGTGGTGACGACCGGTAACACCTTTAAACACCTATTTTAAACACCTACCTACCTACCTATTTAAACACCTTTACACGCTGACGGACCACCACGTAGGCGTGTAAAGGTGTTTAAATAAGTTGTATATACGTTCAATAATTCTGGATTCTTTTTCCTTATATTTCATACCTTTCGTATCAACGACCTGTGTTTAACAAACTCTATTCGAAAAAATAAACTCAACTTGCATCATAAATTCGTATCGCTCTTTCTATTGTCCGACTATCCTCTTAAACATAGACGTGTTTACGTAAAACTTACGTTTGTATCAAAGGTACGGCCAACTTGGAGTTTTTTATATATTGAATTGAATTTAAGTTGATCACTAATTTTCTTGAACATTTCAAAACTATGAATTATTGACTGAGTAGACCTTTAGTGGCATCGTCAGATGTCTAGTTTACTACTTGAGCGGAGCATCTATTAAAATAAGACTCGGGATTGAATACATATGATTGCTTTCGATTTTAATCATAGTATTGTAATAAATAGGTGGCAGGATGGGGCAGGACGCGCGCGGGCGTCAACGACACCCTCGAGCTCAAACTGGTGGAGGTGTCGTACAGAGACATCAACACGTGCCTAGCTGAGGCGAAGCCATATTTAAGGAATTTTTTCACAATGGACAAGATATGTCTCGGAAATTCAACCGGTGAATAGTATTAAAGAATTGTGTTGTTTGATTAAAATTAGGTTTGGTTATAAAACAACAAATATTAAGTGCTAACAGAGATTCTTCGCCATACCTTTCTTCTAGAAACGGCGTATAACATAAATCTTTATTGGCGATTTTGAATTTTGAAATCGAGATTTTCTAATGCTCTTTGTTCTTTTTATAGAATTATCTCGCGAGCCACGAAACAGTACGTGGTCATCTTCGCCCATGGATTCTCGTAATCCCAAAAAAGTTGAGTGCAGTGGCGGCCTCTCGGGTAGGAATAGAGTGTCTGATGGGGGGGTAAGTGGGCCACTATAACTCTCATTCATTGAACAAAAAGCGACACATAAAGAGACGCTGTTACTTTCGTATTCCTTAAAACGTAGTTTCTCATCGGTCGATCCGGTCCATTTTCCTGCCGCAGCCAGATTAACCACAGCACGGCTTTATTGCACTTAAGTTCTAAATAGTGATTTAAAATAACCACATTTTGATAATCTATAATAGATAATAATCTAAAAATAAATTATCACTTACACTTTTTTTAAGAAAAAACATATTTTTTTAATATATTCAACCAAAAAACAATATTAAAAATTTGAAATAAAATTAAACCACTGTACTGATGACTTGTTTTAGAACATCACGTGTAAATTGTAAAAATATGACTCATTGTCTTCAAATAACAGAATAATCGTTACTTGTTTACTTTGCATTTAAAAATAAACCTTATATTATTACCAATCGGTTGAAATTTCAGATGATATATAATGTTCCTTAGCACTAAAAAATGCTATCATAAAATGTAAGACAGACAAAATGTACATTTTGAGCTATTTTTCGCCATATAAATAGTACGCAACTGTGCATCTTCTTTTTTTTATACATCTATGCATTTCCCAGTCTTTTTGTCTAGGGAAAGATATGCCTCAGTAATGAGGCGATTAAAACGTAACATAGAAAAACGATAATATATTTTAAAATATATCGTCACCTTCTAAAGTTTTTAATCTAACGTTGTCACGTAGACTAACATAAAAGAGTTGAGGACAAATAATAATAATGGATATTACAAAAAATCAAAGATACATGATCAAAAAGACAAATGGATCAACTATTATCACAAAATGACTTATTTGAGAAATCATTACCGTCTTTCAGAGGGCGTGTTCTGCAAAGGAGACGGCGGAAACGGCCTGTCGTTCCCGGAAACAGACAGGGGAGAGAAACGACACTACCTGAGAGGCTTGGTCTCTGTTTCTGTACTACCTATCATCGACGACTGCGATTCGAAAGCTTTACTGCTCTTCACTGATTTATCGACAAAAGGAGATTTCATAAAGGAGAACATCGCCCTGCAGGAACATCTGAGACAAGTGTGAGTATTGACACTCGAGTTTTGATATTGATCAGATCCAAAGCTAGAAAATCGTTAGTTTGAGACTTCGACAATGAAAGGAAAAGGGATTTCATAAAGTGCGCATAAGTACCTCGTACATCGAACTATCATATTGACACAAAGGGTTAGTAGACGATGATCTAGTGTCCAAATACAGTGTTATAAGTTTTATACATAATTGTCAGTGACAATGATCATTTACAAATAAAGGTAAAGTACATATTCACGAGGAATAATGAAGATTTTATATGAGACGAATAATATACTATATATTTTACTTGCTACATGTAACGATAGATATATGTATAGATAATATGTAAGGATATGAGCAACATATGGTAACGATTGTAGGGCATATATGAAGGCGTTTGCGATTTTATTATTTTGTTTATATTTTAGTCCTCCTTAACTCATCTGTAATGAAGATATTTATAACATTAAGAAAACAGTGTTCTATGTATTATACATACGTTTATGTATTGTGAAAATTAAAATAAGAGGTTCTCATTTTATGAAAGTTTGTTTGTTCGTTGCATCGTCAAAAGCAAAAATAACATTTCTGTTGAGAACAAGATCAAAAATATCATTCACTTTATTTTGTTTTGTTTGTTTATTAAAATATCCAGACATCGAAATTGATTTTCATTTACTAAACTTCCGACTTACTTTGAAATTGTATTTGATTTATCTCATTCTAACATACTACCTTTCTTATCTTCATACACAAAACATTGAAACTGGTTAAACCTCCAGTCTCATAGAAATCCTGGCACTTCTTTTGTGATCAAGAAAATTAAGTATACTAAAGCGACTACTATTTGTGATAGCGCTAAAAAAAGATAAGCAATTTCAATCATTCGATGTCATATCGATTTTTTATAATAGATTGTATACCATTGCTAGACTACTTCGTATTTCAATCTATATGATCTAAAAATATGTAAAAAAAAACAACTGTGTAACACCTTCATGCGGACAACTTTGATTTTAGCATACCACAGACCGCCTGTAAGCTGCCTCCTTACCCCGAGCACGGCTCCTACACGATCGTCAACAACCGGAACTTCATGCCCGGGGACTTCATCGACAGCTTTTATTTGCAGTACCAATGTGACGTCGGTTATGCTCTCGTGGGGGGTGCAGAACTATTTTGCATTAATGGGTTTCAACACAAAGAAATACCAAAATGTAAGAGTAAGTGTGTTTGTACTTTTAAATTACATGTAAGTTAAAAATTTAAAGCGAAAATCGCAACGAGATCATTTTGTTTTTATTTTTTTGAAATGAAACTTTTTATGGGACGACTCTAAAAGTCTGATCCGCGACCTTTTGATGTAATAAAAAGTAATGGGAGTAAACAATGTGTAGGGTCGATAACGAGCAGTGTCTTGCTAGCCTTCGGGTATCGGATAGGAAAGAGACAAAAAACATACGCTATTATCACTTTCTTTGTTTCTCGTTGTCTGTGGTTGCGTGTACTGCGGTTAGGCGGTGTGGCGACCACTGAATAGAGCTGATGGTTGTCAACAGAGCATCCATTGTAACACGTGTATATAGCTAACTCATTTCGAGTATTGTTTAGAGTTCTCGTTCTTTGTAATCTATTTTTTTCATTAAAACATACAATTTTGTTGTGACATTTGATAATTCAGAATATAAAATAAAAATCTTACATTTTTTCTTCTTCTGTTACTGTATATTCGTCTCATTATATTGTAAGTTAATTTTATGAATTTGCACTTCTACCGTGTGTGAATTGCACACACACACACTCACCCACACACACACGCACACATAATTTTTTAATTGTATCACTAACTTCACATATAAAACTACAAGAACTTTTGATGATTTATTAATAGAGTTAAAGGTTCGGCTACTGGAGAAAAGTGATTTTAGAAAATATTCATTAAAGTTAAGAACACATTTTCGTTTCAGAAATGTGTTCTTTAAATCCTCACCCCAGCGTTGAGTATCTGTGCCACGAACCACAATCGTGCGGCAGGACGAGGGAGTGCGGCCTTTACGAGCCCGAAGGCACCACGGCCACGCCCCGGTGCAGGACCCCCAATTACGACACCAGCCAGTATCTGCGCGACATGAAATGCTCTAACGGCACGTGGAACTATATAGCTACATGTTTCGCAGGTAAGTCACTGGGAAACAAAAACCAAGTAAATATATTTTGGTTATTGGAGTGGTGTTTTTTTCGATAAACTTGTTCTTGTAACGTAAATTAAGGGCATTGTGATAAAATTAATGAGAAGGCTAATACAGTTTAATTATGTTTACTTGAGAGAAATGTAACACATTTTCAGATACTCACAATGCTCAAGAAAATAATGATTATTATAAGATGCTTATTGTAAGTTTTATATTGTCATAATCACCATAAAACAGTCAACCGCTAGCAGTTTACTATTTTATCGAGTCTACGCTAGAAGTTGACTCCATAACATAGTCAACTGCTGCTAAAACCTCTAAATTGATGCCTACGTCTAGCGAGTTTTAGCAATTGGCAATCAGAACAGGCTTATTGGTGATTGTAGTATGGTTTGTCGTTTGTTTTCGAGAAATGATTTTAAAACAGTCGTTATAATGAGAGTTAGATATCTTTCGGATAAATGTCGCTATGTCTTACCCCCATTAATTATCCTATTACTTTGTTATAAGTCTGCGGTACGGTGATACCTCAAGGCGGTGGGCTGGTCGTGGGCGGCAGGGTCTCGGAGAAAGGCGAAGTGCCGTGGCACGTCGGCATTTACGACAAGCAGGTGACGCCGTATAAGCAAATATGCGGCGGGTCCATCGTCGCACCGACCTTGGTTGCGACCGGTAATTATACGTGTGTGTGAGTGTGTATGTGTGTGTCTGTATCCGAAAGCAAGAAATGATCTCTGCGTATATTTTTCTCTTAAACAGCTAAAATATATTATAATATGACAGATCTTTTAGAGATTAGCTCTCGGAGTCGTTGTTGAGTTGATTACTTCTTTACACTAGTCAATAGAATCTTAAATTCTTTCACTTAAGGTTTTGTATGTTCATTTTCCTCGGTTGGTATCTTACTACTAATTTTGAGAGTTGAGACGAAGAGATTGATGATGTCCAGTTAGCTCTCAACAAACTTTGAGAATGTCTCTTCAGCTCTATTACAACAACAAAATTTGAGTTTAGATTACAATGTTGTTCAATCGTACACCAACATTCTAAGAAGGTGATAATCCCAAAGTGACATTTCTGCTTCTGCGTGTATTCGTTAGTAAGTCTTGTTGCCGGCGTGAGTGACGAACGAAACCCACCTATTAACTTTTAAAGTAAGATGGATTTGAAATAAGTTAATGCCAAATACTATAATATTGATGTCTGACCAAGCACTCAAAAGATTTTCTATAAAAATATAGTTTAAAAAAACTAAAAAACACGCTTTTTAAAAATATCGAACTAAAAAGTTAAAAATAATTTTAACAATAAAAGTATGACAATGGCACATGAAAAATACTAGTATAATTGGGAGAAAAGCGTGGGGCGCTTGATATACGATAATTATTGCACAAAGCGCCCCACGCTTTTCTCCCAATTATACTAGTATTTTCATGTGCCATATCATTGTTAAAATTATTTTTTAGTTCGATATTAAAAAGCGTGTTTATTTTTAAACTATATTTATTACAACAGTTCGATATTTTTTAAAAGCGTGTTTTTTCAGTTTTTTTAAACTATATTTATTTCTTACCTACCTTATCGACTGACGATGGTAGTTTCTTTGACTATCATGGTTGTAACGGGTAACGGGGGAATCAGGGTTCGATTCCGGAGAGGGAACCTGAGAAATGACTGCGACGATCAAGGAAGGCAACGGGTGCGCACATTACCCAGTCTTGACCCATTGGAGTGCAAATTCGGTGCCAGGAGCCGCGCAGAGTTACATACAAACACACAAGTGAAGCTAATAAAAAGCGTGTAAAAACATTTTTTTTCTGGCGCGGACGGGAGTAGAACCCACGACCGGCGAATCTGAAAAGCTGACGTCACAGAAGAAGTGCGCTTTAGACCGCTCGGCTAACGAACGCCCTAAGGCGAGTAAGAAATTCTTACAGTAATAAGAGACTGCTAAGCGATTTTTTCTTACCTACCTTATCGACTGACGATGGTAGTTTCTTTGACTACCATGGTTGTAACGGATAACGTGGAATCAGGGTTCGATTCCGGAGAGGGAGCCTGAGAAACGACTGCTACGATCAAGGAAGGCAGCGCATGCGCAGTCGCGGAGAGTTACATACAAACATACAAACAAACAAACAAACAAACAAACAAACATACAAGTGAAGCTAATAAAAAGCGTGTAAAAATAAACTCAAACTAAACAACTACAAGGCATAAATATTTACAGCCGCTCACTGCTTCTGGGATAACATAGAAGAGAAACTGCACCCGGGGTCACGTTACGCCGTCGCAGCGGGGAAAGTTTACCGCGCCTGGACCGACTCCCGCGACGACGGGGTTCAGAAGAGCGATGTAAGTACAAAATTTGGGTAATTCATTTTTCATTATTCTTACTAGTGTGAGACGCTCGGATATTTAAATTAAATATAATGAAATACCTATCAAGGTTTATTTCAGTGATTTCACACAGTATGATGACGCAAAGGTGCATGCGCAAATAAATAATTGTCACCAGAGTTATCATAACGACTCACACTTTTTTTACTTACATATTTTAGAATTTATTGTAACATTGATGTAATTATTTTCGTATCTATCTATCATAATTGCATACATATCATCGCATTTTGTGGGTATGCATACATATTTGTAGCACCATAGATGGTGGTTAACTGGTTAATGGGTAGTAGCTACCATTCCCTTCGAAAGAATAGCTATCATGTTCGTTCTCTGCCACAGGCGAATCCACTAATGAATTTCCACTCACCTGGTACCTCGTAGAGCACGTTAGGCCATTGCACACGGATCTTATAAGGGCAATGGTTGTAACGGTCATTAGTAACTTTCAACCCACACTGGATCGATGTGCAGAGTTTATCGACCAATTATCTCGATCCAAAATAAAAAAAAAATCCTCAGCGTTATTAAAACCTTACACATTATAATATCATTTTCAACAAAGGATGGATATGGAAGGATATATCCAGTATCTCTATCATATCATTTGCAAACGGACTACCCAAGTATAACAAACTTATTTTTTTTAACTATTTCACCTTCTTTATATGTGTCTATATAATCTACGTCTAAATACATCGTATTAAGACGTTCTTTCGCTTCTCACAAACACCATTATCCCAGTATTGCTGACGGCTACTTTCATAAATTTTCTTAACAGAATCATACATTTAATTTACAATCGTCTGCAACTCATGCGCCATCTGCGCGAGGAATATTCGGTTGTCGACGTACAAGAGACAATTGACAAACAGCTCATTGATTCTTAGTTCACACTCACGATCTATCAAATCATACAGACAATTATCCATGAATACGTTGAATAGCCACGATGAAACTACCCATCCCCGCAGATGTCAAATCAAATGGATCTTATACTGACTGTTTTGCTACAATCAGCGTAAGATCCACTTGTTATGACGCTTGCGCTGAAACCTCTGTATACAGATACTAGTGCCAATATCAATCAATTATTCACACCGTGCATGGATCGGGTTATACATATATCATTACTATTCACTCTATCATAATTATTTTCCAGATCTACAAAACTGCGGTATTTTGGCCGTTGTTAAAAACTTTTTCATAATAATTCTTGGAAAAAAAAACTTGGTCCTTACACCCCATGCCTTTTCTCGAATCATCACCTGGTCAGGTCATATATATGCAATTGTGTATGCTTTGTTATATGCAATACGAAGAACATACTAAAAAATATTCAATCACATTCCTGCTGCTGATTTTCGCCATCATTTAACTTACCGAAAATATAATTACCACCATCTTGATGGTCGGCACTCTATCACTGTACGCTTCATAGATAATTTTGTGCCATATATGGTAAAACATTTAAATGATCTTTCATTAGCGATGTTTTTAACTCATTCCTAGAAAAAAATCTTCAAGACATATTAGTGACACCCTTGAAGTTTCTGATGTTTATAGACAACGGTGATCACCTACGTCGTCATCACTTACATTCTCGTTTGCTCCTTTTTGTTATTTCTTTTGAAATTGCTAAGAACTGAAATGAAATATATTGTAATATTTTTTTTTGTGCCTATCGCAGGTGGTTAAAATTGAAATTCCAGTTACGTTTAGGGGTATGCGTACAAACTTTCAAGATGACATCGCTGTGATCGTGCTTGCCAGCGGTTTGGTGTACGACGAGCACATCCGGCCGGTGTGCGTCGACTTTGATATTTTTAAGGAAAAAAGGCAACTAGTGGCAGGAGCTCTTGGGAAAGTATGTGAAGTATTTGACAATAATATTTTAAAAAAATAGCATTTGAATAATTGCAAGTAATAAATTTTCTTTATTATTCTTCTTAGACTACAAAAATATGTAAATAAATGCGATACAGTACTATCGGGCGTTAGATACTAATTGCAATATTTTATACAAAATGCCACAATTGTTTTTTTTTGCTTATATTTTTGTTTCAAACAAACATGTTTTGTCTTTCGATACAGAGTGATTGAGCGATGAAAGCTTTGTATTATTTTTCACACGTTATCATAGTAACCTGTTTACGTGTTCGATTATAGTCGACCTAACTTCATGAAATGGCTGTAAGCATGCTCTGTCAAATGTAACAAATGCTTGATTGTCCTGTATACAGGTCGCGGGTTGGGGCCTGATCGACGAAGAAGTTAACGTGACCCAAACGCTCCAAGTAGCTAACCTGCCCTACATAGATATCAAGCAGTGCCTCGACGAGGCACCCCCGGTCTTCCGAGAGTACATCACGAGCGACAAGATATGCGCCGGATACGTCAACGGTACATTAATAATTAGAAAGATTTGTACTACAGTTTAAAAAATTGAAAATTTATTACTTGAATAATGTTGATGAAATTCGCTGCTCGAAATTATAAAGAGAGTAATCAAAACTTAAATAAGAGCTGAGCAATATAAATAGCTCAGAAATAGAAATCCAGACTATAAATTTGAATCTAAGTATTTTGCTCTACGATCACAAAAGTATCCTCTTCGATTCCTTCACGCCACAACCTCTATTTGAATTTCAATATTTCTTTACATCAATAGTGATAATAGGATGGTGAGGAAATGACGGCTGAAAGGAATATACAAAAAACATGACATTGTGGTAGTTTAGTAGGTGACTCTTTAGAATTTACTGTATAGACCTAATTATTTTTTTACCTCATTTTGGAGGAGCAAATGAGTATGTGAGCCGCCAGAGAGTAGATGTTCGTTGCTGTCCATGGACATTCCAATCCCGCAGGAGTCAGCAACCGGCCTCTTGGATAGGAATAGAATAAATCTTATGTAAGGGGATTGATGAACGGGATAAAGGAATGGAAGGACGAGTGAGCCTCCGGAACTCTCGCTCACTGGATGCAACAAAAAGCCTGAAATTGGTACTTCACTTTTGTATTATTTGAAAGAGTGGTATCTCGAGTCGACTCGAGTGGAACCGACTCATTTTGTAGGTAACCATTCTCGAATGCCTCATTTATTTTAAGTTCGGGAACTGCACATGACAAAAGTAATTTTTATTGGGTTCGAGAGTATAAATGGTGATAAAAAAACGGCCTAGATTCTAAGAACATGAAACCGATGAACTCGTATAAAACAGTTGATGAATGCCGATGAAGCAAGCTAAGACTTACGGTGCAGTAAAAAAAAATCACATTGATGGGACATCACTTATGCACGTACGCGCTTGCTTACGAAATTGGCCTCGGCTTACTAACACTATGTTGTAAGATGCGTCAGCAAAGTCGTGTTAATGAACTTTCTCGTATCCTTCAGGCACCGGGCTCTGCGCAGCTGACAGCGGTGGAGGTTTGGCGTTTTCAGAGGTTTATGGTGGGGAGAGGCGTTACTACTTAAGAGGGATAGTATCACCAGCTCCCGAAAACGAGAAGGCCTGCAACGTGTACGCCGTCACAACCTCCACACAAATACAGAGCCACGAATTGTTTTTAAAAATGTACTACATCGGTTCATGACTGTATGTATTATATACATCAAGTCGATTGGCCGAAATGCCTCTATTTTTGTATCATTATAGTTAGTATACGATTAAGAAATTAAATAACAAAACGCTACGTTAATCGGTGATAATTGTTTCTAATATCCATTGACAAAGTTTGTTTCACACCGAGGCATATGTGGTTAGAAAACAAACATCAAAGGAGTACTTATTTTCAATACCCATTTGGTGACTTCTCAAAAAACATTTTTACAGGTATCGGTGCTAATTAAATATCAGAATTATTCTATAAATATAAAAAATAAAAATAAAAACAAGTGGTGTCGTGAGACACCAGGTAGGAGCTAAGTTCCTTATTATAAAAATATTAATTTCAAGTTCTATTCGAGGAATAAAGAAAATAATTATTCGGGTATACATTTTTAGTTATGATTTTTTTGTATTACTTTTATTAATTTTAATTGTATAGTTAATAGTAGTAATAATTAAAATGATGTCATAGAAATGAAAATTGTTATTATAAACAAAATTTAATTATACTCAATAATCTCATAAATAGAACAAAACTTAAGTAATAAAAAAACACGAGCCACGCTTAGATCATGAAACGTTAGTGGAATGATATAATAATAATAGCAAACTGCAATAATAATAACAGTCATCACGTGGACTATACATTAGACCCTGTATAGCCCTCATACATAGACTATTCATAAAAATCTTATGCTTTTTTTAACGTTGCGGACGTTCTTTGCCGGCTAGGGTACCTCTCCGCAACGCCCCATAAGGAGCTTCGTTCCGAAAATTCAGAAACTATCACAAAAGTGTACGATCCGATACAAATGAATCAAATTGTTCCGTAAATCGTTCTTTTACTTTCACGAACGTATTATTGCTGTGACTTCAGCGAGTTTTATTTATATCTTCATGAATTTCAGTGTTTCATTTCACTTTTATTCAGCGGTGTAGCTGGCCTGGGTGTCACCCGGGGCGGATCTGAAGTGACACCCTAATCAAAACTATCAAGTCGAAGAAAACTCTAATCATAAACAATGTTTTGTATTTAGTTGTGCATTGTTTGTGAATCAAAATTTGCGGTTGGATGAACTCGAGTGTCACCCCTAAATGGATGGCACCCGGTGCGGACCGCCCCCGCTGCCTTCTCCTAGCTATGTCACTGCTTCCAGTTCTACCATATTGTAAAAGACATTTATTTTGTAAGTGTTTGATAAATAGATTAGACATTCATAAGGGTAAGCCAGACGAGTCAAATTCACACAAATTAATTTCGTTATGCTAAGATTTTATTCTATGATAGTAATAAATAACTAAATTACATTAAAAAGGGCGAGTTCAACTTAAATAGGGAGGGTTCCGTATGTTCAATACAAAATTTATCATATTTCCTTAAATCTTAACCAAATTTGTTTATGGTAAAAGAGTATATATGGAACTGGATTGTGAGGGAAATTGGTGAGTATATTGTCTATTGTTGAATTCTGTCTTGTCTTATATTCTTGAATACGTAGATTAAGACCGATAGATAGAAGGTATTTTGATACTGATCGATAGAAGGTATTTTGATACTTCTCATGGTTTAACAGTAAATAGACGTGAACAAACAGATTCCCCTGTTGTATTTTATCCAGAGAGTGGGAGTTCCGGTGGCCCTTTTCCTCTTCAGTTAGTCCCTTCCTCCTTTATCAGATATCCTGTTTCTTTCTAAGAGAATAACAACGCACTTCAGATTTTTCCGAGACGGTGCGGGACCGTGGGCGAAATAAGCGAAAAAAAGTTTTATTTTTCTATTTTACTCACAGAAGCACAGAAGCGTAGAAATGAGAAAATCCAACGTCGACTACAACAATGCAATATATAATATAAAAAAAGGAATAATAATATTATAATATACGGTGTATTCCCGTATAAGGCAAATTGTCCAAAAGAGTTCTAAAAAACACGCAGAGACGTTGTGACGGGTTTCTTGTTTTTAGTATTTCAGTAAATCGAGATTAAAATGAGTATACCGTAAAAACATTGTGATTGCTCAATGATAAACTACTGTCTGTCTGTATGTTGTTTTATAACTTGAGAACGGTTCGTCCAATCTTGATGGAAATTGGTATACAGTCAAAACATGTCATTGCACAAACGAGAGGCTACTGTCTGTTTCTATATATGTATGTTCTTGTATAACTTAAAAACGATTTCATCGATCTCGATGAAAATATGTACAGAGTAAAAGCTTTTGGTTACGCAAATAACAGGTTATTCTTCGTCTATCTTTCTGTTTGTATGTATGTTTCTTTTTTACTTAAGAGTAAGTGATAAACTGTATGTACATATGATATACCGAGAATTATTCGTTTAATACCCACCCTTGCTCCTGGTTTATTCTAGTCTTGTTTTTTTCTTAAACAATCTGAACTTCTTCTTTCGTTCTTACTTCTTAATAATTTCTTCCAAATCTTAAACACCCAACTAAATTAGTGAGAAAACAATTAAATTTTTAGCAAAACTGATACAATATTTTTTAGTGTTTTTATTGAACCCTTAACCATAAAAATAATTCGGCCTACATTGTTTTTGTTGCTTTAATCATTCTCCATACCAAATTTCTTTGAAATATGCTAAATTATAACGGATCTTATTAATTCTCATGGAACCCTGAAAATATATAGTATATCTTTCTTTTGACTCTCAACCATTTTGATAATATTACATTTTATTGAAATCTGTAAAATTATACGGCTAATTAATAATTTTCACAGAATTATTAAAGTATATTATAGGTATATGTTTTTATTACTTTTCAGCTATTTCCTTTGTAAATTTTATTAAAATCGCTAAACAATAAGGATTGTTAATTATTCTTACAGAACCCTAAACCCAAAAATTCTTGCGTTAACTTCTCACTCTTGTAGCTAAAAAGTTGTTTAGTTGTTCACGAAACCCTAAAAAAATATCGTACCTATATGTTTCTTTTGACTTTAACTTGTCCACAGAAAATTTCAGAAAAAATCGGTAAAATTTTAAAGGTTCTCATTTATTTTCATGGATTTATATAAGGTACCTACTGTATTTCATTCCATTGATTTTCAACTATATTTACACTTTTTTATTGAATTATGAATTAAATTCATCGATTGAAATTGGTCATAAAATGAAGGTGCTTAGTGATTGTCAGGGAACCTTAAAACCCATCGACAATTCTTATTGTAAATAGTTTGTTGTACCAAATATTTATTACCATAATAAATATAAATTGCTATAAATCTACAAGATTTAAAAAGAACAAAGCGATCACATCCTTACATTAAGTAATTTCAATAAACATTTATTTAAAGCGATCAAATTTACGTTTTCAACACCAAAGCCTTCCGCGCTTTATACGAGAATTATTCGTGACAACGAACTAGCGTAAAAAACAAACCCGAAACGTGACTCAGTTTCGTCCGTACTCGTTAGATAAAGAGGGGATTCCGGTCTATTCAGTATTGCCATTTTATTGTAAAATAATATTGCCATTCGCATAAAATGCAGTCAAGGTCAAAATAAAAATAATAATTGTTACTGTGTATATCTTTACAGTTATATAGGAATAAAAAATGTCACATTAATTAAGATCTCATTTTAAATATTTTATGATGCTAGTTGTAAAACACGAAAAATGTGACTGTCTTGTAGATTTAATATATTTGTATGCCAATGAAATGCGACCGCTGAATACATTTTTCTTACATTTAAATGACATGTGAAGTATAATTACAATGAACGAAATGTAATTTAAATTAAAAATTCTATTATAATAAAAAATAATAATAATAACGTGATGACAACTTCCTTACACCAAAGTATAGAAAACACCTAAATTATTCTAATACAAATAATGATATTTCGAGTACACGGTAAATGAAGGTTACCGTGTTCTTAGAATCGAGTGTTGAACGGAGTATGGACCCCGTTGTAGACAAATTATATGCGAGAACAATTTTTAACTTGCCTCTATGAAAAATTAAGAATTTCAAACTTCGGATATTTTAAACAAATACGATGGTTTTTTTGAAAGCAAAAAACAAAATTTTTGGAATATCTGACAGATACTTCGTCAGAATCGGTATCGAAAAGGAACAAAAACCAACGAGATTTTCAATGGATGAAATATTTACATAAATAATCATAATTGTACGGAACCCTCAGTGTCATTGAGTCTTAGTCACACCTGCCCGGTTTTTTTAACATTGGAATCGTTTTTTCGGTCACCTACTGAGGTGACCGAAAAAACGATAGGATTGTCACCACACCACATGAAAAAGGAAATTCGCTGCGTTATCACGAGTCCTAAGTCTATATGAATTACTGAGGTGTCCAAACATGTCTATGGACAAGCATTAAATGACTGTCAAAAAAATAAATAATATATCTTTGAGAAAATCTCAAAAGTCCGCCTCAAATGGACGCCTTAAAAAAGGTTTTAAAAGACAAAATTATGAAAATTTTTGTAATTACGATATTTTTGAGTCTACCTTTTCATGACTTATGACTTATGTTGAATACGGAGGGAAACACATTATATATATAATTACAAAAAAAATCTGTTAAATATATATATATATATTTAACAGATTTTTTTTGTAATCACGCAAAAGAAAATGGATTTTATTTATGAAATTAGTAACAATTTGGGACTTATATAGACCTACCGAGTTAATAAATATTGTTTCGAGGTCGAGTTTTGTTTTAATTTCTTTTATTTTGTTCCTTTTGGTATTGAATTCGTTTACAACATACACGAATGTCGCGTACGGCTGGAGATCTGTGAATTTTTCACTAACTGCACTATGTTGCACACGATAAAATGTAATTAAACGTAAGCTATTACAATTTAATATAGTAATAACAAAATACATAAATGTTAATAACAAAGTAATTACAACAGCAAAAGTCAAGAATTAAGTATAAGGAAAATTTGATTATTAAAATAATTTACTAGCACAAATATATTAATAATTCCTGTGCAATAATACGCAAATGTGAGTTACATACCAAAACAAGCAACTTTATTTGATTACACGGTACACGTGCTTGTGGCGAGAACAGTCATCCAGTGGTATGAGGTGGGGCGCGGGCATGTGGGACATGTCTCCGCCTGCTGCGCTCGCGCATCTGACGTCAACTTTGCTTTGTATTTCGATGCAATACGACTACATTATTCATTCTAAATCAGAGCCGATTAACATTTTGAGGTGTACTTCAAGCTCGATCGGATCGCACTGTCGAATTCAATAGGTTGTTCCGTAAATTAGTGATCCTTGCCGATATCTCCAAGTAGTTCAAGTAAGTATTTTAATTGTTCGTGTTATATGTTTTGTGTTTCAATTATGTTTATACCTCAAATTGTCGAGCTGAGAATTTAAGCCCTTTTTCGTTCCCTTTTAAGGCGCGCCAGCGCCTTACGAGCTATAACGACTATTGCACATAGCGGCGCGGGCGCTCGCATATGCTTAATATTTATTTAACTCATTTTGATCTCAACATAATTATATAAATAGTAGAATAATGAAATTATAAGGATAATAACTGTTGAATTTTATGCTTATATATTTACTAACATTTTTTACTCATTTTTTTTTTATTTAATATCACAAACGTTATGTACATAATAACAAATTTCAATAAATAAGTTCATATTAAACCAGGTAGGTTTAAGATTTTTTTTTTTGTTATTAAAAACACATCAAAATGAATTTTCTTCCTCTTTAAACGTAGGTTCACTTATTTACCTTAAGCTCCACACTTTATCGATAGAGCATGTTCCTAAGGCAATAACTGAGTTGAATACGCTTCAAACATTTGTTCTGCTCGCAGGAAATACCATCATCACGATCTTGATGGCTAGCGTCCTATCATGGCCCGGTGCGTAAGCAACTTTACGTTACACAGGATAAGGCTCTATTATTTACCATCAACGATATTTAGAATGGACTTCAACAAGGGGATCGTAGAAAAAAAAGTGTACACCTTTTTAAAAGCCAGGCAACGCCCTGATGATCCTCTTCGGGATGCGGGTGCCTAAGACCGGAGGTGACCAGCGATGGCCTGCGTGCTCGTTTAATTTTTAAAAACCCTATAAGAAAAATGTGGCAAGCACACGAGTCTACAAGCCAACTCTAAAACTTACCACCATTATACCAAGTTAAAAGCCCTCGGAAATCTGCTTGATATAAAATTTTAGATCTCTTTGAGTTCAAAAATAGATTATTTTTGTACTTTTTGAGGTCTCCAAACTCACATCTATTTTTATATGTTTGTATGCCGTCAAGCGAACAAACTAAACTCTAATAAAATATTGTGCTTTATGAGATTAAAATAGATAATAGATAGACAGTAGAAAAATAATTATGAATAAAACAATTTTTTTTTTAATTTTCTGAAAGGAGAGAAATTGAAATATATATTTTTGGTGTGATAGCGCATAATTTCTTTTCTCTAAGAATTTTTTTTCATACTTTAGAATTAGGAAAATTTGTTGAAAACATTTTGGTTGGCCTTGAGGAAAAGACAAAAAAACCAAAAAGGTTGAAACCTTCATTACAAACGAATCAGCTTTACCATATAAAAAGCTGTTTGTTAAACTAGAGATACGATTAGAAAATATATATCACTTCAGAGAAGTATTTAAAAGTTGTTAGATACTTACTTACGAAAAAAGAAAGAATTAAGATAAAAATAAATAACTCAGTGGTGTGCTACTTGATTATGTAATCCCTCTAATAAAAATACTGCAAATCTTACGACTTATAACTACAGGTCTGGGCTAGGAAAAAAGTAAAAGGATTAATTACCATATTTAAAACTCATCTTCTCAGGTGTATTTTTAAAACTATACCTTTAGTGCTGAAACCTGATACACAGTTAAACCGACAGAGACTAATCCGTTCAAGATATAAAGCATAAAACAGCTTTTAAACGTATGTCGATAGAGTTGTTACTTGTAAGAAGTAGCATATTTTTCAGTACTAGCAGTAGAAAAGATTAGATAAATACAAGTTTTAATTGATGGATATTTGTGTACGTTTACTGGAAATTCTATTCTATTCAGCGAACTTCTCAAACCAGCGTAAAGGGGGCGATTCTCGGGCCATGTGGAAATTGTCACATGAGACAATTTTTAAATGTGAATTTTCCGTAAAATTCCTTATACAAAATGAGGGTACATGAAGGCCGGTCACAGAGAACAAACCTTTGTAAATTATTACTTCAAGCAATATAAATTTATTAATAATTAATAGTGTTGAAAACGATTTACAAAGATAAATACAGAGTTCAAACTTCCAGCTTGCAGCTGGTAACATTATATAATAAGATAAAAACATATTCTGTTAAAAATATATAAACTCTTCTTGAACAGAACAACTACTATAAAGAATGATATTCTTATCGCATATAAAACCAAACCACATCCCTATACATCAGCGTATAGGCTAAGCCGCTGAATTAGGCTGACGTCAATGGTAGCTCTGTACTGGACGCCACAATATCCACTGCGTACATCACCGGACGTGAGCTAGTTTTTGGCATAGTGGTTCATTAGAAAAAGCGTAGGGTAATCAAACAGTTAAGTTGTCTTTTACACAAATTAGAACAGATTAGTAAAGCAAGTACTAACTCGCTTCTGCAAAGCTAAAAAAAATTAATATTACAAGGTGTATGCAGATATTATAAGATGATTTATTATATTATAAGTTTAATTTCGCCCTTGCTTCGTACATTTGAATATATTCACACCTTTTGGTTTAAACATCTACTTACACAAGCGTTTTAGACAAAAAAAGAACTACATCTGAAATATTAAACGGACATAAGTTCTATGGTAAATATAAGATGATTCATAGGATGATAGACCATAAACCCAATATAGAAGATTGTTTATTTTTGTAAAACGCAATGATGGTTAAATATAATTTTATGATTTTTTTTTAATTTTAATGTTTGTCATTGGTACAATCAGCATTACTGCACATAATATCAGATTGGACAAACATGGTGCATTACGGTAGAGTATTACATAGACATGTTATTTAATTTTACAATTATTATATACTCCAGTAATTCGTTGTCTTCCGAAAATGTGGACATCGCTTTGAAAATTGCGTAGAAAGTGAAAGTCAAAATAAAAATTAAAACTCTTAGCGGAAGATTAATTTCTTTTATCTATGTCCTGTATCGAATAAGAAGCAAAATTTCTTTAGATTTATTTATGAAGTTTTTGTTATTAATAAATTTTAAATAATAACAATAGTATACAGTCTTTAAAAAATAAAGTTTTTAAAAATGTACACACCAATTGGTATATTCAATATATTTGGTTAATTTTACAGATCTTACGACAATACTACGTGTTGACCATCGCTATAAAATTGGATGTGTAAACTCAATAAAAGCAAATTAATAAATGGAATGAACATAAAAGATGGATTTAGAAGAATTACATCGGTTAATTTGTCTTATTGTAAAAGAATATGAAAAAAATAGAAGAAAATTACACGATAAAGAAGATGAACTGTATGCATGCAGGCTAGCAACAAGAGAGTTATGTGAAGACTATCAAGATTTATGGGAAGAAAATCAAAAACTAAAAAGAAATTTAGTTGAACTGAATAAAATTAAAGGCCAAAATAGAGTCTTCGAAATAAAACGTCAGTGAGTTAAAAAAACAGAATGAACAATTTAGTAAAGAAATAAGTAATTTCAAATAATATAATCCCAAGGATGATGTAAAAGTAATAACAAAGGACTTAAACAATAAAAATCCACTAACAGCTGGCTATGTCTATGTAGCTGTAACGGATTCATACAGTAAAAAGCATCTTTTTAAAATAGGATCAACCTGTAGCTTAAAGCAACGCTTAGCACAACTGAATACTGGAAAAATTTCGAAAGACCGTTTCTATTACTGTTGGTATCGAAGGGTTTCCGATAAGAAAGGCACTGAGAAAATAATTCACCAAATACTGTATGATTTTAGAGATTCTCCATACAATGAATTTTTTGAATTGCCATTCAATTATTTAATAAGAAATATAGAATCTATATTTGACAAAATGAGTAAGGGGGATCGGTTTTTTGAAAAACTGAATCTCAGCAGCCAAATTGAAAGATGCCTTTCGTTACGAGGAATTAAACCGCCAGAGATGAAAATTGAAGAAAATGGCGGTTTACCGGATGAGGATCTTTTAGATGGAATGGCATATTTGATAACTTCCTACGGTGAAAATAGGCTCTCAGATGTAACTCGAACGCAGTTACTCGAAGACTTATCTAGAGAATTAAACATAGAAAACAATAATAAGCACTATAAATGGCGGTTATTTAAAGAGTACTTTAAGTGGTAATCAGGTAAGGATCCCATTCGGTATGAAAACTATGAAATAACAATTAAATATTGAAACTAAATCACTTACTATAGTCACTGCTCTAAATATTTACGAGTAATTTAAACATTAATATATTTTGAATCACATATCTTTGCATGTAATTGATGTCAGATTTATTTATAAGTACAAAATGTAGTAGTTCATTCTTAACACATTTTTGAGTTAAATTATATTAATTAACCATTAGTAATACGAGATTGTTTTATTTTTCACTGCATTTAGAAATTTGTCCGGGTGTACAAATTATTATTCCTTCTATTTATGTTATTGCCTATTTTTTAAAATAAGATTGTAATTTGAGCACAGAGGATTAATTATTAAACCCCATCTCAACCAATTTCTATGAAAATAATAATTATGAATATATATAATGTATTTTAAACCCCGAACGTATAAATATAACATATTTTTGAATGCTGGAAAGTTTCTTTAAAAGCTTTAGGTAATATCTTTATAAAAAAACTAAGTTACTAAGCCCGGAACCTTATCTTGATGATTTTTACTTTAATAGTTTTTAACCCCACTTTTATGGGTTGAGATTGTAAGGTTGTATGGGTAAGATTAATTTAATCGATCAAGCCAAAGAGAGAACTCGATAAACACGTCTATTAACGTTTAGTTTTTTATTCTCATTAAAGTTGCCGGAAAGTTCATTGTATTTTAACAAACAACAGACATACTGTGATATTATGGTAATTTGGACTTGGGCTTTATAACAAGTCGACCTATGGTTTGTGCTCGCTTTGGTTGATGTCCATTGACCATCAATCATAAGATGATCATAAATATCAATGATATACAGTATGCATGGTGTCAGATATCTAAAGTAACTAAACACAACAACGCAGCCTTAGAATATTATGGTCTCCTTGATTCACGATTCTTTGAAGTTCACTTTGATCTAATCTAAATTTGCCAGTGTGCGTAGGCTTTAAATATTGCTTTACTTCATATCATTGATATTCATCATCATCGTGAACCTATCAATGACATTAAGGCAATATTTCAAATGTATAATTTGATTTAAAGTAGTTCTTATAGACGAGTTTAAGGAGGAACACGAGATCCCTTTCATTTCTCGTCACTCCATTAGCCGTACGTAGTCGAGCTGATTGACGAAAGTATCGAAAGTAGATATGCATCGATCTAATTGAATCAACTAAAGCTTCAGGCATTGAGAAGCGCTCACATGGATTGTCGAATAAGGAACTGCCAGCGTCGTGACTAAAAACGTCAAAGAAGTATCCGAAAACCCGCTGCAGATATGCCTCAGCCTACGGCTGGCATATTAACCTGTGTGAAGGATACAGCTTTGAGTGTGAAGTCGAAAATTCTGATAAGGTTACCGATGACACATTATTACCCGGAAGCAGCACAACATCTAGGCCGAATAAGGCTGATACAAATAATATTGCATTATTCGGGCAGGACATCCTTGCCATAGTGACAGCGTTGCAGATTAAGGTCCTGGAATCAAAAGTGGAATATTATTGATTTCTCTGCACACGTAGAGGGAAATCAATACTTTTCTTGAGGAGGCTTCTGTAACTGGAGCCGGTACTATGCCACCTAAATTGGGTATTTAGTCAGCAAAAGTAAAATTGCCAATACAAGCACCATCAATTCAGATGCTGTGCGCCCGTGGTGTGGTGTTGGCCTTTTATCTTGCTGCAAAACAGCAACAAAACATAAAAACGGCTAAACATATCAAACACGAGCTTCAAAGTACCATCGACTCTAACAATATCACCATCCAATTGAAAAAAGTACGTAAGGTGGGTTCTCTAGATGACTTCCACGGATACGGCGACAAGTTGAAGTGAGCTGCCTCTCTACATTTGGGTTACAAAGCCTAGACAATGACAGTCTCTGATCGGTCTTAGAAATATGTCCGGCAACCCAAACTTCGAGAATGTAATCGCTTGTTTACATCAACAGAATCTCTGAGAATCACACCCCAAGTGGACTAATCAAAAAGCTCAAAAATACCTGCAAGCTGGCACGCAAGAAATCTCGAGTAGACGAAAAGATCAGCACTTTCGTGCTGGAGTATATGTTTGAGCAGAGAGATCTGCTCATTAGTCAAATGGATTGTATATGAGCTGGGAAGTCATCGAGACCTGTAACTTTTTGGATGTATTCTGCTATAAGAAATGAACTAGGCACTGCAAGGTCTCATCCGAGTCGGAGGTAACGTACTGTGTGTACATGTCATCGATTTGGTAAGCGGGATGCTGCTATATATTACAGCGGTTATTTATTGTCTGTGTTTGCGCTTTGGGGAGAAACATGTGGCTGCTATGACGAATTATGGTTTATGGTCGCGCGCTCTGGTTTGGGCAGATTAATATGGTGGGATCGATATTGGCCTCTGCTGAACTCCCGATCATAGCCAAGAATCTAGATCTCTACGTAATTCTCGTTCAAGAGCAACACTGTATTGTGTTGAAGTTGTCGCAATCGCGTGTCCGTACGTCGGCAAGCATGTTCATCGTGGACTGGACATTACGCGCCGTTTGCTCAATAGATGGCCATCTTGCTCACCTAGAGTGTGTTCTGGATCTATTGGAAATTATAATAGGCGTAAACTATAATGCTAACTCGCCGTTTTAGAACTACGAAATAAATCAACGTACAGAAAGATGATATAAGACTACCCGTCGGTAGCAGAGGATAGAGGAGTTCAACTATAATAAAAATCTTATTATACGTAATGTAGAAAGTGAGCAGCCAACAACGTATGCCGAGCAACTAGTAAATATAACATTGACCCTTATCTAATTATGCACAGAATCAAAGCTGTTGAATAGAAGATCTTGCCCGAGATGAGAGTAAGTGATCACCGACTCCTTATATGTATATAGTGTCCATGTCACGAGAAATCGGGCTAGGATTGAGACTGGTTTTAATCACTGATACATTTTAGAATGGTATCCATGAACTTCAACAAGCCTACGTCTATGGTGTGCAAACAAATATGAAAAAGATTATTACTGCAACAGCATACGAATGCTTGTGGACGCAAGGAAGAAGATGAAATAAGGGCTATGAATGGTAGTCTAGTAGTCTAGGTCAAGAGTTCAAGGCATTTTCTAAGATAAGGAGAATAGGGCAATGAAATTGGAGGCGAGATAAGTAGATAAAAGAGTACACTAGATGTGAATATCATACTGAGCAACTGAAGTATAGAAGGATGATGTAGGAGGTACATCTGGCCCATTTAAAAAACTTAGTTGATATGGGCAACATCGACCTCTGGGATTTGGCTTATCGAGATACCTCAGGGCAGATGAGACAACCCAATTAACGGGGATAGATTAGTTTAAGCACAAAGATAATATAGTACATATAGTATGCGGTACCGGTGGGGATCAAAGAAGTGTACGCTAAGTATGTAAGGAAGGGGTGTATCTGGATGTGTGAAAGAAAGGCTGGCTACTTGTCCTGCTTAACGGCAATAGCAAGCCACTGACAAACCTGAAAGCCTATTGAATATTGATTAATCTTTTTCCTACTTGTTTTAAGCAAAACTTTAAGCAAATAAGCACTGGGGGTAGTTGGGGCACCTAGATGCATTTTTTTTAGAGTTAATAATTGGCTGTATATCACAGCTATTACTAAGGAAAATGTTTGGATGTATCCAGTATCTATCTAACTAAGTGTTATAAAACAAATTTACCCTAAAATTCAACCAAAAGAAACATTGAAGCCTATTTATCAAGTAACAGAAGTCGTATCAAACTGCTCCACTCGTGGGGTACATTAATAAGTCAGCGGCAGTTTGATTCAATTTGATTCAATAACAAATCAATCAAAATTTATTGGAATAATTCTGTAAATAAAACACATTTTTAAAATTTTACAAGATATTTATTAATGTAATCAGTATATTCGTATTTCGTCATTTATATGTCATTTATCACCTCAGAGTTTCACATTAATTTTAATATGAATTAAAGGCTTTTTAAAGCTGTTTATATAAAACAAATAAAGAAATGATATAAGTAGGTATTTCAAAAATACAGTTTTAACTTTCAGAATGACATAATCAGTCTTCAAATAATTTTGATAAGCCATTTTAATATTGTAGAAGTAAAACATGAATCTGTTTTTATTACAATCACTTACTGAAATTGAAACGTTATATGGAGACAAATTTATCATAAAATTAAATAGAGAAGCTGTTCCGATAGTGCCTTTCTTGACTGTCGGATATCGTAATTTCAGCACAATATCAGAAATATCAACAAAAACCTCTTTCATATCAGCAAATACAAAATTTCCAGTTCGTTTACATTCCAAAAAAGAAACATCAAAATCATTTGCATGACCCTTTTCGTATTTGTATATAATTTTTCCAACAAAATATTTTAAAGCTTTTTCCTTCCCACATTTATTATCTTAATTATAACGTAATCCCCTTCCTGAAGATCAAACCCACAAGAGGGATGGTATTAACATTGTCATCATCAGACAATTTCATATTGGATTCTTCGGAATTTTCACTGGAGCAGTTCGAAAAGTTTAATTCCTTAGGGATAGTGTTCTTTAGGAATAACCTTCCTAATTGACCTCTGATGGGATTTGTAACTATGCTCAATATCTTCGGAGCAGTTAAGACCGTCGTAATACTGGTTTATATTGATTGATATTGATTGATTTTGATTGATTGATTTTGATTGGTTGATGTAGATGGATGTTGATTGATATGGACTGATGTCGATTGATGTTGACTGATGTTGATTGCTGTTATTTTGTGTTGATCGATATTGATTAATATTAATATACATAATAAGTATAAATATGAATATCTAATAAATAAAAGAAAAATGGACCATGTATGTCCGAGTATCAATTGAGAACGGCTTGAACGATTGGAATAATTTTTATTTGTTGTTGTTGTAAAATCGTCTGGAGAAGATTAGTAAATAAATAAATTCTGAAAAGTTAATATTTTCAGTAGTTTTTTTTTAATGAGAAGGAAAGTGACGTTTAGTTTGACAGTTCTGTTACATGTATTTATGATAACAGAAAACTAACCAATGAATATTAAAAGTCTGTAGTTTGTTTATATTTAATAAATGTCAAAAAGTCGTCGGAATATCGGTCGGCGTACCAATGACGCCCGTCGGAGTCGTCAATATCGACTCAATGATGAAGCTGAGAACACTGTGAACAACGCTTCGAAGCAAATCGATTATGAATTGCTCAAGCACGATTAGATATAATTCCGAAACAACAACAAAAGTCAAGTTCTTCACGCTCAGTTCGAGCTTACACAAAAAGAAAATTAGAGTGTCGACTAAATGGGCAACCTAAAAGGATAGTTCAATATGAACGTTTGGTGTTCAGGTACGATTCAACAATAAATTATGCTGCTGATGCATCGGTTGACTTCGGAACAATGAACACCTCATGTTAATAATGTGATGCATTAATATTTTAACATGAACCACCAGGATTATGTTGTTTAAATGGAAAAGTCAAACTACCAGAACTGCTACCGCCACCAAAACCACTAGAATCACTGCTGTCTGGTCAAGGAACTCAATCTAAATATATTTTTTTTAAATATTCAAAGGTATAATAATTATTTTCAAATGGCATCATTTGGGGTGAATATAATTAGAAAACAAGGTTTTAATCCGACTTTCAAGGTAAATTATTTTTGGAAAAACACGTATCATACAGACAAACATTAATTACTAAATTAAAAGAAAATTTGTAGTTATTTTCAATGACGCCTGGAAGCAGACAGGCTAAATACGTATAATAAAACTGTAACCGACCGATATATGTAACTTGGGAAATATTTATGAAAAACTAATGTAGAAGGTCTTTATAAGTGCAATTGGCTTTAGAAGCCAAACAAACATTTTTAACATTTCTGTCTGTCTAATTGTATGTTTATTAGTTCCGGAATAACAAAATAACTACTGTTCCGAAACGAATACGATTTTCAAGGTGTGTTGCTGGAGATCTAATTTAAAAAATGAAACGTGTACCATTTCCATACACCGCCTAGAAGCCGAGTTACATGCAAAACTATCTTGAACTGGGAACTGTAATTGAATATATGACACTATTTTCAGAATTTTGTGGGTGTATGGTTTTAAATAATGTCATGATCTCTTATTTACTTCTAAAGTAGATTATAATCTCTTATTTACTCTTATTAGACTTTTAAAGATTGAGACGAGCGTCGTCATCAGTCCACATAAAAGATCAGGGAATTCATTCTACGTTCACGCAGGGGGAGCTGCGGGCGAAAGCTAGTTTACTTATAAAATAATTGTGAAAGACTGTTAAATATCTTTAACCACTGGGTGCTGGGCGGTTCGCACCCGCGCCTTGTAGTTGCTATACGATTACTGGGTGGGTGCATGGTCATAAAGCAATGCGTGTGCCGCGTTCGAAGTGAAACACTGCGGCTGGCTTTTCTCATAAGACATTTTATGTTGCGAAGATAATGTGGCGTGAACTTCACAAATAACTCGATACTTTGCCATATAAGTATAATTCACCTTCATCTAATGCATTACCTAAACTTTTCATAAAAATATAGTACTGTGCGCCTAGCCGCTGTTTTCGCCGCGGAATGCACTACAATTCGAATATTATTTAATAATTCACAAATTAATATTGCCCTATCTACCGTTAATGAAAGTTTTGTGCTGTCGCCAACAATTTCATGTGATGTCTACGATCGTAATAATAAAAAGCTTACAATATGTTTGTTTATTAGACAACAAATTGACTTCCAGCTTCATAACTAAAAGTTTGCATAGGTACAAAACTTAATTTATCAACCATCACGACGATATCATTAGTAGAAAGGTTGAACTCCCAATCTGATATGTAAATAATTATTGTGATGTCATTACATCTTCACTTATTTGTTCGTGTGGAGCTAAAATTATTTGCTACAGTGTGCCAGCACCATCGTTATTTACTACAAAATACTATTTAATATATGTTTGTAGTGTGTATACTATATAATGTATCTGTCTACTGTCTACTACTATTCAATTGTAACCTATATCACTGTCCGTCTAAAGTATGTATAATTCTTGGAGTGACCATTGGACTACTATGTTCTAGTATCTAACATTTCTTCACAAAAAAAAAAACAAATCGACATTAAGAACAATCAATTCGGATTGTTAATTTTGGACCTCGTTCTAACAAATTTTAATTTAAATCCAGCCCCCTGCAATTATGACATTTTAACATATGAAAATAGAATCTACAATAAATATAAAAAACCTTGAGTATGAATATGTTTCTTTTTACATATAAATATCTAAATAAAACAAAATATGTTGACAGCATTCTTTAGATAATCTTATGTTTGAATGAGTTGGCCGCTTTATCGTTTCTATTCCATTAAAGGAGTCTACGAACAAACTCGGTGATTCCCAACAGCAGGTACACTTATACAACTTTCAATCAAATCATCAGAGATTGACTTGGAATATTTAATCCTACGTACACCTGCGACACTGCCATTGGACATGATAATTTGTGTGAAGGTCTACAGCGAAGTGAGTAAGTTGAGCGAACTTCCACTTAGATAAATAATAGGAATTAGCATTAATAAAAGTCCCATTCATTTATGTTTTTTATTCCCGCATGGCTTTACTGACTGACAGCACCTAGTATGTTTTCTGGTGAATATAGGTAGAATGAATATTACACCATACAAAAGTTAGTAAGAAGATAAATTGTTTGTGACTTTTAAAGTTTAGTGTGACTGTTTATTTATTTTAATTTATTTTTTTTGTAATTGCTTATTGAATTAGGTTTATTGTAATATTGTACAGTAAAATGTGTACAAGGGTTAATTGAACTGGGAGCAGAGAGTTTGGATATATTCATTACTATACTTGATATGAAAAGTTGTGTAGCGTTTTATTACGAAATGTTTAATTAATTTTTAATTTCATTAAAAGTTGTTGAAGTTATGCAATGCTTTCGGCCTCTTGATGAATATTCTTCTGATAAATAAATCCTGTTTTAACAACAATGTAAACCCAGAATCGAAGACAATGAATAATACTGGTCATATTTTTTCGTTATCCTTCGCTTACTTCAAAGTAATATAATATAATATTTTTTATATAATAAGTAATATAATATTTTTTATTTGTTGTATATGTAAATAAAACAGTTATGTATTACTAAGCATGAATGTCCTAAATAAGCTCATTAAGGTCAATTTGTCAAAATATCGTTCTCTGTCAGTGTTAATGGTATTATAATTTGTGTATCGTATACGTAATTTTTCAATAAATTTTCAGCTTGATTGTTTTATCGAAGAAATAACTGTGAACGTCGACATATGGCACGATAATACATTGACTCAAACGATATCTTTCTTGCATAGTTCAAAAGAATTTGAATTTGCCTTTTTGTAAATTATCTCTCAAATAAAATCAAAAACATCTTTATTTCGTAGGTAATGAAATAACGCTTGAAATACATCATTAGTGACTTCTTTTCGACATAAGCACCCATTCTAACTGCTATTTTACCTTAGAGGAATGGGTAAGAAAGTCAAAGGTTGGTCTTTTATGTCTATAGACAAAAAATATTGAATGATAAATACAATTAGTACTGCACTTAGAAATAACATGAAACTGCTTAATAGTCGAGCAGTTCAATTCCACGGGTTTTCTTTATTAGCATATTCAGACACCCTATAACAGCCCTTGCCATATAACTTTTTGTTAATAAAACGTTTAAATTCCGCTAATATTTTCACAGAAACATATATTCTCTATCAAACATTATAAATAAAAACTCCTGCCACATTTCACCGCATGCAGAATATTAAATAATTCGAAATATTATTGCAAAATTTCACATCAAAATTCTTGGACACTTATAATATTAGTAACTCTGGGGGTAATTGTGTACAACTCAAAAGAAAATAAAATGTAGAAGACATAAAAAGTCACTACAAGCACATATTGAGATATATTAAAATAAAAATTAATGAGGTACCAAATTTTATTCCTTTCTACTAAATTCTACCAAACTGAAACGTGCCACGTTTTAGTTGTTATTTTTTTCAATAAAAATGTAATTTTTCTGTTTGTATTTAAATTTATTATCTAATATTTTATAATTTTATTTTATATACACTTTAATTGAGATCTTCTAACAAAATAAACCAGTTTTGCTTTTTTTAATTATGATTACTATCAATTCTAACATTTGGAATCGTATGCTTTCGTAAGTTTATTTCATAAATACATTTCGTAAATTTGCAAAAACAGACATTAAATTGAATTCTTTTTGGTGCATTTAATAAGGTAAATTCAATAAAAAAAAAACAATTTTTATTAGTTTATTTAAAAAGTTAAGCAGCTGTGTGTTTTGAATACGTCGGCCCTACACTACCGCGTTTCACCGGCAGGATAATCCAACATGTTTGAGATTGATTTAAGTTGTAAATAAATGTAGCTGTTCATTTATTTCTGATACATATGAGTGACGACCTTATTGGTGAGTAAAGTCAATGCTGATAGAAGGACAGGCGGACAGACGGCAGCAGGTTGTGGCAGGTCAATATAGATGTTCCACACACGGAATTCTTGAAGACGAGAAGGCGTCGATAAAAACGATATTAGCTTCACAGCCAAACCGCCTTATCGAGGTTCTCCTTGATGAAGTGCTGGTGCGCCAGGAGGTGCGTGAAGCTGGTGACGGCGTATACGTTGCACGCCTTGTTGTTGGTGGGGGCCGTGGAGATGACGCCCCTCAGGTAGTGGGTGGCCTCGTCACCTACTCCATCTGAGAAAGCGATGCCGCCGCCGCTGTCACCTTTGCATAGGGCAGTACCTATACAAAAATAATGTTATCTGATATTGCTGTTCCTAGAGTGAAATTTCTAATTGTAATTCATACGCCTGTTTCGAATCTGATGTGTGAACTGAACCATAAAGAAGCAATTTTAAAGAAAAATACGTTTTAATGCACTACAATTAAAAAAAAATATTATTTTTACATGTAATACAGCTTTACTTAAAAAACACGTGTGTCAGTTCCGTCTGCGAATGGAGTATACTCTCCATTCTATTTACTTTTCGTTAAAAATCGATTTAATACATCAGATAAATTGTGTGTCGCGAGGGAGATGTCTGATACTATCTTATAGAAAGTCTGATAATTAAAAGAAAAAAAAAATTTGGAAAAAACAATTCTAAGCGTAATGAAAGCTTAGCTCCAAAAAATGATTTATCATCTAAAAAAAAGGGACTTATTATTTTATTATTAATTTCAAATAGAAATTGAATTAAAATAGAATTGAAATCGAATCGAATTCGAATCGAAATCGAATTGAATATAATTCTTTGAAGGACGAATACTAACATTTCAGCAAAAAATGTAAAAACCCATTTATATGGTCATAAACCCTAAACACTCGTAACGAGCCTGCTTGCCTGCAGCTGCACCAGTAGTAGGTACAAAACGCGCGTTATAACATCTGTGAAGAAATTTCTGCACCTTTATAGACATTAGATTTCTGAGTTTTTCTTTGAACGTTCAGCGAAGTCCGTTATATGAAAAACGTACAAATACATATTCGCACACACACACACACACACGCACATGCTCACGCATACGCGCACCCGTCCACACAGCAAATGCATACATGCGCGCGCAGACATACAATAGTCTCTCTGAAAATTATCAAACATTATGGATAGAACCTTAAAATGTAAATTTGCGATGAAAAATCATTTTTCAAAAATCCTAAAAGATTTTTTATAACAATTCACCCTTTTAGACCTTAAGGCTTTATGTGATAGCGGAGGTACCTACTTAACAATATTTTCTTACAATTGCTCACTTTAGCAATAACGAGTTAGTGCGAATATATAAAACGTATGACCGTTACCTCGTACTAACATAAAGTTTGTAACATTATCAATTTTATAAAATGCATTATATTTAAAGTTTTTTTAAAAAACTAAATTAATTACCCAGTCAAAAAGAACTAAATCAGTCAATACTTGTAGAAAATTTAATGCTTGGTTTCGTTTCTTTATTTTTTTTAAATAGCGAAAGTGATATAAAAAAGTTATTTCTTAAAAATAAAAAGGGAACTAAGAAAATGCTACACTTTCCATGGTGAATCGTTAAAAATTCTTTATCAAATTTCTCAGAAACCTCTGCTACATACCGTTAGTGTATCCGGCGCATATCTTATCGCTGGTGATGTAGACCCTGAAGTCTGGAGCGGCTTCGTTTATGCACTGGTCTATGTTAATGGTCGGAAACTCAGCTGTTTGAAGATTTCCGGTTTGCGTACCGATTTCATCTATGAGACCCCAACCTGCGATCTGAAATGTTTTGTCAAAGGAAATGCGTCCGTTATTTTACTCAAAACGATTTATTTATACTATAAGGTTTTGTTGCATTAAACAAAACGAAAACAATATCGATAAAACTGAATAAATAAAAATAAAATTTTCGATTATTTCTTTTTTCGATCTTTATTATCAGTCTGCTCGGAGAACAAAATTGGATTATCGTAAGATCAGATTTTAAATGTTGAATTCGGCGCTTAAAAGGACCAAAGAATGTGAAAAAAAGAGGAATTTCGAAAATATCCAAACATTACTACACAAGGAGAAAAATAATAAATTAGAAATTGTATATACCGCACCAAAAATAAACCTTTTCCAAAGTTTTCACTATTTGTTTACAACTATCGGATGTCCACTTTTTTAAGTAGGTCTCCTTTCTAAATTACCACAGAGTATGATCTTGAGCCATTAGTAACTAGCTGTGGCCCGTGATTTTTACCAGGTTATCATTCCACATCGTCAGAAGCTCTCCCACGTTGCAACGTACAGTTCGTGATCCACTCTCGATAATCTTTATACGTCAGGGGTTATATCAGCCAAATACCTGCCAAGACCTCCCATTGCCATTTCAGTTTGTTGATTCTGTGAGCTGTTTAGTAGTTAGTCGTATTCTTCTACAGATTTCTCCGTTTTAGATATTATCTCGCAGAGGAATCCGGAGTGAAGCTTTTTTCAACACACGTCGTTTATAAGACATATAGTAAGGAACCATTCCTTGCATTCCTACTTCATCAATGTTCATACACCTTCACGTTTTAACAATACGTCCAATATACAATAGCCCCTTAGCAATGCGGCATATTAAATTTGAATGTTATGTAATAACTAATAATCGAAAGATCTATCCTAAGTAAACCAATTTGTCTTGGATTTTGATTGGAAATCAATCAATCAATCAAATCAATAAATGTATTAATAGTTGATAGTTTTCCTATCTGTGATTGAAAAATTGTCAACTCTCACTGGAGTGAGTTCGACATGGACTTTCGTCAAAATTTTAGTTTAGTGCATATTAATCTTTGCACCGACTTCTTGAAAAATTCTATTGAGATGTCCGAGCATGGTATTGAAGTCCATTTATATTGATACCCGTTTCCTTTCCAATCCGAAAACTTGAATACATCTTTATATGCAGTATTAAAGAGTTCTTGAGGCATTATAACTCTCTGTGTCATATTCCTAAGCAGCATGATCGGTTTTGTGCTTTCTTTTCTTTTGCTTTTATTTGCTACTTGTTCTTGCACTGAGATATTGGTATTGTTATACAAGCACGAGCAATCTGACATAGCGGTAGTGAATGAGTGAATCAAAGACTTCTTCATAGTTCATATAGACATGGCGGCCGATTATACTCTTCGGATGTAGTCTAGGTGCAGAAGTTTTTTTTTGGAAACTGGCTTGTTGAGAAAGCTGGAAGTCGTCGAATCTGCGAGTAAGACGCTTTGCAATAATTCTCAAAAACAGCATATACATGGCTAAACAGCGCGATGGGTCTATAAATCTCAATCAGGTGCTATCTCCTTTTTTGAAAAAGAATACCTCTTTACCTCTGCTTCAACTCTTGCAAGGTTTAGGAGTTGTATTTTCCAGTTTATCAGAATTAAATAATTTCTAGAGGATTGTAAGATTTAGTTTTCCATCCGCCCTTAAAGGGTCGGCCGTGATGGGGTATAATACGCAAAATTTCATTCCTTTACTCTTATCCATCATCAAGTGCAATTATAACATTCTGATTAGGAAAAAGACCTATTTTTTTAAGGCATATCATAGAATTACATTTTATCATTATATTTTTTTTATTTTTTGTATATCAAAATACGTGTATATTTTCCCTTCCGTTTTTATTTGGTAGTATCTTATTTTTCAACTATTTGAGAGTCATCTCAATGTTTACAAGTTTAAAATAATGTATATTATTTGTGTCGTATTGGATTATATCTCCGGTTCTGACGAAATAATTTTGCATTTATCGATGTTCAGCTTTATCCTTGGTTATACCTAACAGACAGATTTTTTGCAAACACTTTAGAGCTTTTATTTCGCTCAGTCATCTTTTTCATATCATTTATATGACATATGTTGTTTTGCAAGTGTTACAAATATGTCCATTGATGCATTTATGACCGGACATGTTAACTGAAAGCTGTAACGTCATATCTCATCTTCGCGTAATTAAGCAATTTTTGACTTCACTATTTTGAACTCCGATCTTAAAGTATTTCAAGACATATGCATGAAAAGTTTTAAGAAAATTGCTTATATCATCAACGTTTTCGCATTGAACTATGCATTGAAAGCAATTTTGAAGCTCAAATTGAAAATTTTCAAGGCTTTCATTGTTGATAGTTGATGTACGGAGTATAGAATTTATTACATGGAACCTATTTAACTTTATGCTTAAATTCAATGTACTTTTAACCATGCACTGATTTTTGTCGGTTTTTACGTTAATGATCACGGACATATAATTGAATATTTGCCGCTTAATTGTCGCTTAATCGCTTAATTGTGGTCGTCATAATCGAGTCTATCTCATTTTTTGTGAAATCGTCATGATAGACCCACTTTCACTAAGATATTACCCAATCATTGACTCTTTTGGTTTTGTTGCCCAATTGCAAAATACCCCATTCACGACCTTGCTTTTTCGCTTACTCCTACCTTTTTGCGCTGTTTTGCATTGAAATCCCTCAAAGAATGTGTCGATATAGGTGCACAAATCTGTATGACGTACAACGAATACCGTTTAGTAATTCTGAGATCAAGGTTTGCTACCCTGCTTGGCACACTTTTGATCTTAACTAAATTCTTGATGAGAGATTTGTGAATGGTACTTCTGACACCACAAACAGCCAAGCTGTTGTCTTTTAGATAGTAAAATAATTTGTTGGAATGGAGATTTATCGTGTCCTCTCTCTGCTTTAGACTACGGAAAACATAACAAAACGTCGGCACAACTTAAACGCTGCTTCTATTACCCCAAAACTATTCCCATCGGCCTTCAAACTGCGTGCTTTGGATGTTTCCAAATGGAGTTGATGGGAATTTAAGCCAGGATTTTGGAGCTGGAATTTTTAGTATCACAATCCCCGCTATCACCGTGACCTTGATCTACCAATGGCTGCACATTGGTAGATCAAGGAGGGTGCCGATGTCTCGGAGCCGCTTGTCTAGTGTGGTCATCAATGAAGGAAGGTTTCCATAGTCTCCATGCTCGGCTATTGCGAGTCGGTGGCCGCAGTTGCGTAGAGCTGCTTTCATTTAGGTGAACGCTGCTACCCGCTACCATAATGGTCAGGTTAGTCCTCTTGCAGGCTGTTCCGCTACATTTATTTTTAAGAATTCATATTATTACATTAATAAATAATAATACACACATATTTTATTTATCAAATAAAATTGAAATTGTGTTTATCAATGGAATTATAATTAAAAATAATTATATATTTATAATAAATATTTTGTATGTGCAATTCACTGTTACTGGAAACGCGCAACCCTTAACAATTATGTTTTACGTTGCATATAATAATCAATATATGGTTTATTTCATACTTTGTATTTAATAATCGTTTTACACTATTGTTTTAATATTGTCTTTCTCGTCGATACTCCTTCTGAATTGTGTGCCATATTGTGGTGCGTCTGTATTAGTAAAATTCATAAAGTGTTAAGTGTGTTATCCTATTCGTCGCTGCTATTTCAAAATCCTGGCCTATCAATGTAATACAGATCACTTGTACCTTAATAAAAAACGCCCTGAAGTCTAATAAGTCTCATACTACTATACATTTTCATGGAAGAGTATTCTTTCTCCGACTGTAATTCGTTAAAATTTTCACCTTGTTTGAAAAAGAATTATGAGAGCTGTAATGCATATAATAATTTTATTAAACAAATAGAAAATAAAGTGTTTTGATATAAAATAAATCCTTATTTGTCTGTATTTATTGAAGGATACCCCTTAAAACCGTAAGAAATTGTCCGTATTCGTATAGCCCCTTATTTCTATGGAGATGCTATAGAACTATTAAAATTCTAAATAACAGTTATATTTAATGAAAATATTTCGGAATGTTTTCTATTTAAAAACTAGAATAAAATGACTGTCCGTCAAATTTTTCGTATATTATGGATACTTTTTGGTCAAAGCTTTGCAGATGTGGACACAGATCATACTTGAACATTCGATTCGATAGCTGTTTCTTATTCAAGCCTATTTTCCCTTTCGATAATGACGGCTGTCTATATATTCCTGTTTAGATTGAATGCTTCCTCCGACCTCATAGCCTTTTTACGAAAATATTTGATCCTAGTTCCTCTATCCTTCATCGAATCGGTCGAGTGAATATTGCGTAATACATAAAAATGATTCGATGTCTTTCGATGATAATGATATGAATATTTTCACAACGCAGGAATTTTTTTTGTATGAGCGAGTCATAATCACACCAAAGTCCATTTATTATATGGTCTTCTAAGTACATAGAAACAGACAGAAATACACGCTTTTGCTCCAGATTTCAAACTGCAAGGAATATCTATTAGATCAATTACCCGAAAATAGACTCACTTTACCCAAATTACCATGAGTCAACTGTTGCTTGTCAAATTTAACGTCGAAATCGACACACAGCGGCACCACGTACTCGGTGTTCACGTACGGTCTGGTTAAAAACAACAAGGCGATGTCGTCCTGGAAGTTGGTCTGCGAGCCCCGAAACCTGGGCGGGATTATGATCTCGCTCACCTGAAACCAAAACACTTATGAATGGGATAGCAAATTTAGCTTTTTTTTTTTTGCAAAATGAAAACACCAAAAACTAAGGAAATAATGACAGGTGCTTTCACAATGCAATCTTTTGCTTTCCGCATTAAAATCTGTCTGGCTAAAATTTATTTATTTAATTTAACTTGGTTCCGCATGCATCGCTACAGAATAAATTTCTTCGTATTTTCATCCACTGATAACGCCAAATAACCGTGATAAACTATGATCCTTATTCTGACATATATCTGAATATATTTACGTGGATAGGTATAAGCTTTTGAGTCGAATTCCGATTTCTGTACAAATGTTTACTCAAATTTAGATGTCGTTTCGCGTATTTGCTAAGAGTGCAACACCGGTATTGCAATAATGTGAGGTGAAAATTAAAGAGAAACGAGTATTACGCAAAATATTCAATAATAATGCGAAAAACGTGATCAATTTAGAATGTGTGGTTGTTAGTTGTGGTGATTTTTGAGACATTCAAACAAGTGTCAGTAATAAGAAATAATTATTAAAAAAAGCGTTTGTCAAATAAATTCGTAATGTTATTTATTATGATGGTCTATCACTAATGTGGCCGTTTCCATTTTTTGTCAAAACGGGACATTGAAAACAAATCCGCAACTGTATCACAAAAAATAGAACCACAGCTTGTTTCGTATGTTACATGAAGTAACGTACAAAATAATCAGTGACGATAATGGTGACTCGAGTCATAAAAAAACGCTGCTGAAGCGCTTAAATGGCTTACGCCAGATAAATCATAAGAGATTTATGTGTTTTTATCCGTTGCATAATTCATTTAAAAATCACTTATCCTTGACCTTTACCTTACCTTTACACCGGGACGGAGTACGGAAAAAAGGGACAGTCCCGTTTAAAACGGGACGTATGGTCACTTTATCTATCACTCATTGCTTTTAGCAGTATGATATTATTTCATTATGTGAAAATTTGCATTATGTGAAAATAAAAAGAAATCAAGCACAGAAAAAAAACACGGACTCTGATACAGTAAATCAATACTTCCTTAATAATTTCATTATAATTTCTGAAACATCAAGGATTCAATATACAAGCGTTGATGTCACCTCGCGTTTTTGTCAGTAAGCAAAATCTAAAATAGAAGCATTATATGTCAACGCTTGCGCATTCTAGCATACTAACACACGATAATGATATATATATATATATATATATTATTATCAATACATAATAAACTCTCAAGCCTATTTCCAAGAAGGGTAGGCAGAGACTATAGATTTCCATATGGTACGACGTTCTTTGCATATCTCTCTTGCCGATCGACGTAACTGTAAATACCAGATTTACAAATGAATAAACAAATATATATTCAGGCATGCACTCTTAAAAAATATTGTATTAGCCTCAGGTTTCGTCTACCCGGAGTGTTGTCGTTTCATAAAACATGCATTATTTATTTGAAGATTTCGGAAGCTTTAAACAATCATCACGTATTTTAAGTTCCAGAAATTATATCTATCGAGATATGTCTAGAGTCTAATAATCATTTTTGTTTCACTATAAATACCGACGTCGCTCTTTTGCGCCTGGTCATCGTTGGGGTCGTCCCACGGCCGGCGGATCTTACCGGCCGCGACCGCGAAGCGCGAGGCGGGCCGCAGTTTGTCTATGTCCGTCCAGAAGCAGTGCGCCGCTGGAACCAATTGTTGATATAATTGGTTGATATAATTGGACGGCGACGTGCAAATGATATCAAATTCATCCAACTGTGAAATCGAATTCAGGTGATTGATAATGGACATTTGATGAAATATGCATCAGGGAAGCATAATAAATTAAATATATATATATATATATATATATATATATATATATATATATATATATATATATGTATAAACCGATTAATAATTATGATTTGTAAATTCTACAAAAGAAATTTAAACGCGAAAAAATATTTTTCATTAAATATTTACAATACTTAATTGATCAATTACTTCTTTTGGATTCGGTGCCAGCAAAGGCAAATTTGCCTATGCTTGTTTTTAAAATTATCAAAAATTTAAAGTGAAGTGGTTTTTAATCGACTCGGGTGGGTCTCTGGACCGTTTTGAGTCGATTTTGTTTCGGCCTATATATCGGCGGGAGGATGAGTTGGGGGTGCTAAAGTGCTAAATTCGGAGCACCCCCGGCATTCAGTCCCTGAAAGAGGAAAGCGATCGGGAGGCGTTAAAATCAAATTATTCAAAAAGTTCAAAAAAGATGGTGAAGATCCTGAGGGTGTGCATTATCAGTAGGCTGCCCCGCGAACCGCTTTAAGTAAGCAGCCCAAGCCGACGTTATTTTCGTGATATCTCTTAACGCGATTTTAAGATTTTCACCAAAAATCCTACCCTCAAAAAAAATTTTTTTTTTTCTAAAAGTTGTGAGGGGGACGTTATTTATCCTCCTGAGTGCCCCGATAAGGTTTCTATTTTAGAAAAAGCCTATTTTTGAAGATGTCCAAAATTTAAAGAAAAGTGATTTCCAATCAACTTAGAAGGGGTCGCTGGAACGTTCTGGGCCGATTTTGTTTCGCTCAAGCCTCACGCTGTTTTCTTTAATGAATTTTGAAGTAAAATGGCCTGCGTTTCACTTTCAAGTAGATATATATATATATATATATATATATATATATATATATATATATATATATTTGCAATTAGGTTAAATAACTTTATTTTATGTTACGTTAAACTTGTCTTGGCTAGCGCAGACTTCATAAAGAAGTATTCGATTAATCAGGTATTGTGAAATTTAAATTAATTATAGTTACACGTGTTGAAATGTCTTAGGTAGGTTCGGTTCTGTAGGTTTCCGTAGATTTTAGAAATTCTTATTAACAACTTTTTTAATAAATCATAACAAAAATTTCTTTTTATGCCTGAAAATAGATGTAATTAATCTACGCTCTCAAGATAATCTTCATTATATATCATACTAGCTTTTAAGTAGGATTCCACCCGCGTAAACAATAATCGGTATTTCATCTTCATTAAAAACTTCATCCTAAACCTGATCGTCCTGACTCCCGATTTCAATCAGGCTTTTCTCTATTCCTATCGCTCTGCCTCTCTTTTTCTTTATCCTTTTCACTATCGCTTTCTTTTTCTCTCACTTTGCCAGTCCACGTCTCTATTCCCTCGCCCTTTTCTCCATTAGTTCTCACCTACCTCCCCCACCCTACCCTCTCTCAGTAACAGAAGAAAAAAATTAAGTATATTTTTACAACTCATTTGCAAACCGTCATCCAAGTGAGGAGCTAGCAAACAAATGTGGACTTGTCCACACAATTAAAAAAAAATTTTTTGTACATAATGTTTTTTAAAGTAAAGCTCTGTGTATTTCCAGAAGATTTTCAATCAGTTCCGGCTTCTTCCCATAGAAAATGAACTTCCAAATTTGCTTTTTCAAACAAAAACGGACTTGTATTATTGTAATCGGGTGAAATTTTGTTTGATTTTGGAATTTCAATCAAAACCGCACAAATCTTATAGAAAAATCATAGTATTGATGGATTTTCGAACAAAACATTACTTGTCCATTGAATTAACTACATGTTATTTTTTAAGTGACAACCCGTCTTTAAATACGGCAACATAAAACTAAAAAAAAAATACAAAACAGCTGTGCAGATTTGTCCACGATTAGTCGTTAAAAAGTTTTGATCGCATTGTTTTGTTTGAAAATGGATGTACAAGTGTCAAGTGTTGCTGACATTAACGATGGCACACGTAAAAGAAAGAACAAAGGACGAACTGCTTCAAATATTAGAAATTCAAAGTAAGTATTGCAAAGTTTTAAATAATTAGGTGAGGTTAGTTTCAAATTTTTACTTAATTAAAACGTATTCTTTTGTTTTAGATACGCAGATATTGATCCTGTGGTTTTAAACTTTGAATCAGTCTGTGATCATAAGAACGGAAAATTTATATGTCAAACTTTAACAATAAACGAAATTGTATACAACCGCAAGTTGTTATATGAGAAAATTAGCAAAAATTAACAAGATGTACACTTAGTGCGATTCATATCACTGTGTCCAATCGAAAGAGAGAGGTCGAGGGACACATCTAAGAAACCTCAGAAAAATAAATATTTTGTCACATACTTTTTTTTGCGTGATTCTAAACGTATTGTTAAAGTGTGCAAAAAATTTTTCTTGGCTGCACTTGGCTTACTTAAGTAAGCAAAGAGTAAGCACCATTGCAAATAAAATTTTTGATGGAAAAACGCCACGTGATAATCGAGGAGGAGATAGAAAGAGTGCCAAAAGTATAAAGAAAAAAGAGGGTGTGAAAAGATTTTTGGGTACATTGCCGGCAAAAAAGTCACACTATAGTAGAAGTAAATCGAGGCGAGTTTATCTATCTTATGAATTGAATATTACAAAATAATGGAAATTGTACAATGCAGCCGTTGATGGCGATTTAAAAGTTACAGAAACAATGTTTAGAAGAGTTTTCGATAGTGATTTTAATATTGGGTTTTCTTCTCCGTCTTGCGATGTTTGCAGCACCTGTGAACTGTTGAAAGACAAACAAAAAAATTTAAAAATCCAGAAGAATTGCAGTCACTAAAATTACAGTTTCATGTTCACAAAATACGGGCCAAAAGTTTTTTTGAACTTGCTAAAAAGAAACCAGAAAATTCTTTGACGATTTGCTTTAACTTTCAGCAAATCCAATACGTGCCAAAGACTCCCATTCAAGAATCTTTTTATTTAAGGCAAATTGGGTTGTATGCTTTCTGTTTTACAGATATGCCTACAAAAGAACCAAATTTTTTTATTTGGACTGAAGATCAAGCCAAGAAGGGATCAATAGAAATAGCATCTGCTCTGACTTATCTGAACTCTGCAGATTTATCTGGAGTTGAAGTTTTACGCCTTTTTGCTGATGGAAGCGGAGGGCAAAACAAAAATTCGCAAGTGGTTCATATGTCGATTTTCTGGCTTAAAAGTCACCTACTAGCAAATGTGGCTAAAATTGTTTTAATTTTCCCTGTACGAGGCCACAGCTTTTTGCCGGCAGACAGGGTTTTTGGCAGGGTCGAGAAAGACCTAAGAAAAAAGTCTTTCATATTGAACCCGGAAACCTATCGAGAGGTTTTTGCTAAATATGGGAAAGTGCATAACCTGGCTGAACATTGGAACCTTTATGATTTCAAACAACTGGAAACCTATTACAAAAAGGTAGAAACCATCAGAGATGCAAAACGCATGATATTAGAAAGAAGATCAAGCCTGACAGAGTCTCGAAATCCAAACAAATAGCATTCATCTCAACATCTCAACAAATAGCATTCGGATTCATACCACGCTATCCAGGCGTCCACGTGATGCCGGAGACAGAGGATGTAAGAGAAAACAAGGATTTAGAGGAATAAATCAGGGTCTAGGTAACTCTTGTTTTAGTCAAAGACACTGCAGCGTTAAAGTGTCAAATTTTTTTAATATTCCTGAAGACGAACTAAACACGATGTCATTGTTAAAACCGTCACAAAACCACCAGTCCCTTCTTTGAAGAGTGGCAACTGGGAACCTAGTTAAGAAGCAGAAAAATAAAGATGTGGATAAAATTTTGATTTAGCAGTTTGGAGAACAATAGTCAGAAAATTCTGAACTTGAATGGTTCAAAACCATTATTTCCAGTGAAAGCTTAGAAGAAATACAAAACAATATCCTTGAAGATGACTATGCCAACGTTGACGTAGAGCAATGTGATTGTTTCGAGCCTGATCAGCAAGAATTTGTGTAACAATGTCTTTATTTGTGATTAAAATTTAATATGAATAATTCGGACTTTAATTTCAAAACCGGACATGTCCATTAAATTTTCATCAAAACTAGAGTTGTCCAAACTTTCGATCGAAACTGGACTTGTCCATTACAAATAAAAAAAATTAAATAGGTCGTTCAGTTTTTTGACATTCATGAAACGGCTATGTGTTCATACTATAATAAAGGTTGCATGTACAAAAAATTAGAACTCTAGCTAGTCTATAACTACTTATTTTAAAAATTTACCTCTTCTGAAAAAAAGTTTTTAGGATAAGTACGCAATTGTTCGCCAGCTCCTCAAGTATAAGTACTGTACACATACCGGAAATTACCAAGTTGGAGGCGATGACTGAACCGCCGCATATGTGTTTGAAAGGCTTGAAGTTCTTATCGTAGATGGCGACTTGCCAAGTTATCTCTTTGGGATTCGCCGGTCTTCCTTTCGCTACAGCAATTTCAGTACCAGCAGTTGACACACCACACTCTGTGAATAAAATTGGTATTATTTGATATTGTTGTCAGATATTTCATTCTCTTTTCGTTGAAAGAAGGCCAGAAAAATGTAATCATGCATAAATTGAAGAACGCACGCACTCAAATAAGTGCGTATACCCACGCTCACAGATGACAATCGTAACCACGCCCACGTACACACCCACATCTGTATACACGCACATACGCCACGTAGATCCTCGCATATGTTCATGCGCCATTACGCACATAGATACGGACAATTACATGTATTATAATGTATATGCGTCCATACAAATATAAATGCGTTTGTATGTAAACGCCGACATGAACACATGTATTGTAAACATATATATATATGTTCGCGGGTGTACGCGCGCACATGCATACGCACGCACTGGAAACCATAAATTAATTAAAAGCTTTTGCCTCATATTGATACTCACTCACGCAGTTAGGTGTCTTACTGGACCACGCGTTGTTGAAGCAGTATACGTCTTTGTTGCCATAGAGGACTCTGCGTTTGGAGCAAGAGTAAAGTAAGTGTGCCGACTCAAACACGTTGCCGGGAACAGCGTTCGGTTTGTTCACCACCGTGTAACTGCCGCCCGCGGGGTATGGGGGCAAGGTGCACGTGCCTGCTGATGATCTGAAACGTTGCTTAAAACATTCAACGAGGGATGTGCGACCTCTGCTTTCTTATAGCATTTTCGAAGATTAAACGATCATGTGAACAATTGGATAATAAGTCTCCACCGCTCAAGGACACTTGCAACCCTAGAGAAATCACTAGTGCGTTACCGGCCTCGGATAAGAATGGGACATCTGATGGAGGGGAATGAGCTTATGGAGGGGGTGTGAGGTGATGAACGGGGAAGTGAGCTACTGGAACTCTCACTCACTGCACGAAACACAACAGCGGAGACAAGTACTTCACATCTATATTATGTGAGACTGTATTTGATAATTCACCGGTAAAGCTGCACCATTTTCGTATTGCAGCCAAATTGGTCACAGAATGGCTCCGCTACATGATTCCATACTACACAATTGTATTGTAGAATAATCAAACAAGGATACTTGTAAAAGAATGAAGACTGTAATTTCAAACAATTACTACTGTCGTAGAGTACTCAGTGCCGTCATATGGCTAAGTAAATCCCTTTATTTTGTAGGTAACCAAATTAAAACTTGAAATACATATTTTTTTTGATATTAAAATTACCATCAGTTCCAGATGCTTATTCACTCTGAGAAAAAACGGTCAAGAAACTCAAGGTTTGCTCTTTTGCTCAAAAACACAAATGTTAAATAGTAAATGTGTATAGTACAACACACAACAAGAAATAACCTGACGATCGAATAAACTCGAATACAAAATATTCAATAAGTTTAAATCCATAAAATGGCAAATTTTGAATTTCAGCTGGAGTTATCCAAAACCGGTAGTTAAAATAAATCTATGAACTGTATAAAATTATGAAAACAAAAAAATCATAATGCCCTTAATACCCGTTCTGATTTGTCCCTTTCTAGACTTAATTAGCTACCAAAACCTGACGAATGGGTTTATAATATCAAACAAAAGCTCCCTCCGAAGTCGGCACATTACGACAGGAAACTACGGAACCCTACGCTGCGCGTGATCCGACACTCACTTTTTTACGTTATATTTGCTTAATGAAAATTCGGGTAAATTCTATACACACTCAGGTATCTTATTAAATAGTTAATCTAGTGTTTTTTTTATGTTCACATATGGCATCGTAGCCCTTGTCGTTACCTGACATGTTATATTATAATACTAATACTAGGTATAGAGTATACATTTAAGTACCTACTTCTCGCGTTTTATATATTGCATCCAGATGCATCGCAGCTGCCTAAAGATGGAAATTTTCATGTGCAACTGCCGCGCGTAAAAACCAATAGATGCATGTAACTTTCGTAGGCCCGAGAAATTAACGTTTTTACAAATTCAAAACGACTATATTTCATAGTTATAAAATAACACCTCTAATAAGTTACATTTTTTTGTGAATTTACACTTTATCACTCATAAGGCAATTCTTCCTTAAGTAGAACGAGCAAGTGACTTCAAGCCGCATCATGCGTGTTCAATACAAATACAAGACCATTGTTGAAAGAAATGGCTCGATAAAAAGTAGAGCCGCTTATGCCCATGGATGGTTAGTCTTCTACTCTTTACTTATAAAACTTTTAATTTTAGAGCTTTTTATCAATACCGTGTGGAAAATTATTTTTAAATTTTAAATTAAAGTTTTAAAGTTACGTGAACTGGGTGATTTCACTCGGATTCGTCACTGTTTATTGCGGATTACTATTCATACGAAACGGTGCATGGGTCATCTACGTGTTTACAAAAACATGAATTATCGTCATTCAGACAACACAAAATAATATATGAAATCGGATTGTTTTAATATTCAAAATATATGTACCAAAAATCCATTCACATTTTTAATAGTAATTAAATGAATAAACAATAATAACATTTTATAATTTATTAAACGAAAAATGTGATATGGTTCGTTTTTGTTAAAAGTGCTTTCAATAAAATTTTAATCATCAAGTATGAGAATTAATATTATTTAAAAATTATGAAACATGTCAAAAAGAGACGCAAATCATCACTTTTTTTAAATATAAAAGATTATTAAACATTAGGACCTTGCAAACTAACAAGTCATATTTTTGCTGCTCTCTTTAATAAAATCGTTTACTTACTTTTATTTTACCATTAATATAAATATGCAGTATTTAGTATATTCTATCCTCACATGTAATTTCATCACAAAATTAGTTAATATTAATTTAATTTTTTGATAATCCTGCGTCAAACGCTGTAGTGGTCTGAGACAACGATATTCTTTTTATGTGACACTAGCTTTTGACTGCGGCTCCGACCGCGTAGACATAAAATGATGAAATTTATTTTTTTCGTAAAATCCATTCTTAGTGAGAATTTATGTCCCGAAATGAGTCACGATACCAAATTTAAGTCAGTCAGTCAATCAGTGGTATATAATTCGCTTATGTATGTATTAGAGTGATTAATTTTAAGAGATGATTTTTTTTTCTTTCTCTCCAGCAGCAAAATATCATTATATGTGCTGAAAAAAATCCTTTAAAGGGCGAAGCTCTTAATTTTAATTGTAAGTACTTACTTTCAATTTACAAGGATTTCCCACTTGAAATACACGTATACTTAGATTTTTGCTTTTTAATAGCTCAGCGGCGTTCCTTGGTATCACCTCGCCCAAATTTAGGATTTTCTTTTGATCAAATGCTCAACAAAAGTGCCCATTTCGGCGAAAAACGCATTTCGCGAAGGTAGTATGGATCAGTAAATTTATTTTTTTTATAACATTCTTGTTTTTCTGACATTATTGCATGATCATCGAGACATACAGAAAAGATCTAAATAACAAACTTTTAGGAAATTTTATTTTCTACAAAAAAGTTCCTTTGCATTGACGCGATACGATCAATACTTTTAAAGATATTCATAATTTAAAAAAATTATTTGCCAAATATTGATAAAATAGCTAGTATTTTGTCATGTAACTCTCAAAAAAAGCTTTTTGATCGTAAGCAATTAGAATTTTTTTTTTTCAAGATGTATTTCTTCATCACATCATATCATGTAATTATTTCACATAGAAAATATTGACAATTATTCGCTCTACAAATTAAAGTTCATAAATGTCAAAACAAGAAATTTTGTCAAATTCTGATTCTTTCCAGTTCGACGAATTTTATGATTCGTTTCTATGGTATTGAGCTAAGATCTATTGAAATGATTATTAATACAGTAAATTTGGTGATGATGAAATAGTTTTTGAATAACTAACGCCTTCAACAGGATTTTTTTCAGCATGTAGGATAATATTTTGACTGCGAAAGCGAAAAGAAAAATCATTGCTCAAAATGAAACACTCTGATACATATATATATATTACTGTGTGACAAACTAATTTTATGTTGCTCTGATACTGTTATGGTAGCTTCTAATTTTTTTTAAACTTTTTATCCTATCGATCTGTGGTCTAACGTATTTGATAGTCTGTCCTAGTCGCTTTTTACGATACCTATAAAGCGAAGTGGTCTAACTCTTACTCTGTAAATTATAAAAGGAAATAATTTTAATTAATAATGGAAAAAAGAGCACTCACGCGAATTGTTGTACGTTGTTTGGGCCCCCTTGCGTTCTGTCAACGAAGGGATCTGGAAATAAATTTAATTTGTTTTTTATAACACTTAAAATTTAAGTCATACTTAAACGAAAATGTGTAAGACTTTTATCCAAATTATTATTTCGCATCATTCTAAAGAAAAAGAAAGGATTATTGAGAGAGTTTTACTTCGGTCTCCGATATAGTCCTTCTTTTGTGCAGTAATCCTACTTAGAAACATTAAGTATGAAACGCTTAAAGAGTAATTCTGAGCACCTACCCCTGGTAAGCTTGCAGGAAACGATCGACAATCGATAATGCAACCAGACCGGTGGAGGCGTTCTATGTTAGCGGATTTGTTTCCGAATCAGGAAGAATCCTAGGAAGAGGCGAATTGGCCAAAAAATGTTTACCTACTTGAATCAAATGAATGCGTTTAATGTGTGTAATCGGCGTCCTAGAAGAAAGTAATGCAGATCAAATCAGTAGCACTATAGAGAAGACTTAAAGAATAATTCCGAACCGATAGTGCAACTAGACCGGTGGAGGTGCTCTATGTTAGCGTATTTGTTTTTGAATCAGGAAGAATCTTAGGAAGAGGCAAATTGACCAAAATATGACTACTTGAGTCAAATGAATCCGTTTAATCTGTGTCTCATAGAACATGATTTATTATCGGTCACGGATAATGTCACAACAACGGTCATTAACAGCCGCCAACCGGCACTGCGCCAGTATGTTTAAAAGCTGTTCGGTAACAGTAGCTTATTTTTTGCTGTTAAATTGTAAATATATTGGTTACAAACTCTTCTGTAAAAATTAGAATAAACATTAGCTCATATTTTATATGTGTATCATAGTGAATTTCGTAACTGGTATCACAGTATAAAAAGTTCGTTGTTTATCCTAAACATTGAGATTTTCCCAAACAACCATTTTTAAAGTTAAACTTCTTGGGCAATAATTCGATATTCGATAAGTGGACCAGATCTGGGAATTAAATTTTAAGGATGCGTCACTTTTAAACGCATTTCGTGATATAAGAGATTAGAAAAATTTAAAGTAGGGCAAAGTGAGAAAGAAAGCTATGCATTCCGAGGTCACGGGAGTGGAGCAAAAGAGCGCGACTTATACATAAAAATACAAAACAATAGAACAATAGTTTTATATGTACGTGTCAGACACTATGTATGAACAGCTGATGTACCACAAGTTATGGAACTAATATTGTTAAAAGTAGCTTAGTTAGGCGGCACGCAAGGCACTGGAGAGTTATAATTTAATAAGATTTACTTCTATCACATGTGCGGTGTTGCACGCGCATATTTTGCTTAATCTATAGAATTGAGAGAATTTTTTGCGAGCATACAATTTTACTATTCAATTCATTCAAGAGACGCTTTCCAGAGATTCGTGTCTTTAATTTTTCCTTATACCAATTGATTTAATCAAAATTGTATAATAATTAGTTCTTTGCCATATCAGATAAAGATTCTTTTGGGTACTAAGAGATTCAGAATGTAATTCGCCACCAGACAAATATATTGGTAAGTTATTTGTCCCAATTAGTTTTATTTCCATTCATATGAAATAGTAGTCGCGTCATACTTTCAAACTAGAAGATACCTGGTCAAAATTCTGATCACAGGTGGATTGACCAATGAATTTTTAGTATGAATCAAATTTAATAATTACCCTTAGAAGTTCTATATCCGTATTGGACGGGCAGAACATCCAGACTTTCAATCTGACATAATCAGATTCTAGGAGGTTTATATCTCTGCAGTGGATGGAAATCTTATACAACATAAAGAGTTCGCTAAACTCTAAATGTTATTCTATTTGGTTACAAAAAAATATCAAAGAATAAAGAAAATTAAAGACTACTCCATGATCATCTGGTAAGATGTATAAAAACAATGTCAATATCTTAGAATAAACGTCAAAACAAACGTTACCCGTCCACTGTCTGATGAGTGCCGACGACTCGAACAAGCGACACCAACTCGTATTAAAGTACATCTTCTCGCTCTCGTACTTGTATATCTTCAGCGACCAGCGCCCCGCGGTGCACACGAAGTTCTTCAGCTCCACAAGATGCTCCTCATCGGCGTTCACGTACTGCACCAGGGAGATGTTGTCGAAGACGTCCCCCGGTCTGGCATTCGGTTCTTCGACAACTACGTAGCCACCGTTTTCGGGATAAGGTGGTAATTTGCATGATTTCTTCGCAGATTCGTTTGAATTTATTTCCGCTGGGGCTCTGCAAAAATGTTATAGTCACGTTCAATGACAAAGTTAAATCGTACTTGTTAAGGTGGGCGTCCCGCGTTAGATCTAACTTAACAACGTTCAATTTAATACGTCGACACTTAGGAAAATACGTCAAGCAGTCGCCTTACACAGGTAGTACGTTGAGAGCTAAGCCCTTTTGAATCCATTAGGGCAGATTGATATCATCTGAGAGGAAAAAATAGGAAAAGAATATCTAAAGAAAATAAAGCTAGGGCATCGCTGTGATAGGTATAAGTTTCGTATATGGAAAAATAAGATATGGATGTTTTTAGCTGTTCTTTTCATTATTGTATTCCCTAATCGGTGGCAAACTAAGAAATTTTAATTTTATCACCAGTGAAAAGGTGTTTGACTGAAAATGATTTACTTTTTTTCCATCAGATACTTTTCTGATTTCAAAAAAAGTAGGAGGTTCTCAGTTCTTCAAATCTTTTTTATTCACCCCACAACTGAGGCCTAACCCGCTTACATTTTTTTTACTTGAATGTAGGCCTTAAGCTTTCTTAATTAGTTATAAATTATTTTTAAAAATATCTTTATTCCATAAGTTATTAGTACATAGCGATTGAATTACATCATTATATTTTATAAATTCCCCACATGTTCAGAAAACAGTTTTCCTCAAGAAGAACGCGTTAAACACTCGAGGATAGTTGCTAGCTAGGTTATAATTTCTATACTAAAATCATACTACAATCCGGTAAAATATCAAGCTGATTATGCCCATTATCCTCTAAATATTTAAATATTATACGATATCATTTTTACACGATGAATATGTTTAATGATTAAGTCAAATTAATTTTATTATTTAAATAAAATATATTTATATTTTTATGTACTTGTAATACACCTTTTTAAACATACGTGATATATTATCGTCGTAAATATTGTAGAGATAAGTTTTATGTGCAGATTTTTTAGTATTGAATTTATTATATTGAAAAGTGACCACAGTTTTTCTTAACCATGTGTTCTATTTTTTGCATACCATACAGATTTTAGCATATAAACTGAGATCCCAAAGTTGAGATTTCCTTATATTTACTTTAAAGGGACACTCAAGGTAGTTTTTTCTGCATCAGGAAAGTTCTATGAATAACCGCGGCGCATACGCACAGCGGCATACCTCATGCCGATAGCTATGGAGACAGTCAAATAAAATAATTTCATAATTTCTATCTTTTGTCAATTTTGTATTATTTTAATAGCATAAGCATGAAAGTTAAGTATTTTCGTCAGCTTACTGATAGCAAGACCCGCTTAAAATTTGTTACCTAGAATGATGATGTTAATTTATATAATAACATCAACAAATCTAGGGGCCCTGTTGTATAATAAAATATTATTGGATGTATTTGTTATTGAAAGGTTTATATGTTCTGTTTACTTTCTGTTTAAAAATAAATCATTTGTAGCAACCGTGTATCAAGTTTCAAATAAGCAATATATTTTCGTTTCAACATTTTTTCATTTAAAAAATTAAGGGCCGCTTCTACCATACTGTCTTCTAGCAAAAAAAAGTCACTTTTAGAATTAATTTAGCAAACCACGTCCGCCTTATAACGAGTTTTAGCCCAACAGTCGCGTCAAAAGAAGTATGTGGAACGCAAAATTAATTTTAAAAGGGACTTTCTGTTAAGATACAGTCTAAAAGGAGGTGATGGAAGAGGCAAGAAATTAACCAAAGAAGGAAAACGTTGTATAGTCAAGGAAAACGTAAGATTTGCAGGTGAAACATTGAAACCATTTTATAATGAATGTTAGTAGATGGAGAACATGCATTTATATAACACACACACACACACACACACATAATTGGAATAGGAATCAAAAGAATATCGATAAATTTTAATTTATGTACTGCAAAGCGGGCGTGGAACATAATATTGCAAACATAAACATACACATACATCGAGTACGTTGATACATCTTGTTCTCACGAATTGCATAGGCACGAGTATCAATTTTATTGTACAAATTTTTTTTCGTGCATTCCTAAATTGTGTACAGTTGAAATGTGTTCAATTGTGGCCGAAGTCAAATAGTGCTAGTAAAACGAATGATACCCACAGAGGTAAATCCACGACGTTCCAGTATTCGTGGGTGTACACAGGCAAGCTAGCTGAAAATGTGTTTCATTTAAATTATGGATTTTTATTTGATTTTATAAAAAGAGGTTTATTTTCTCCGAAACGATAATATCACTTGGATACGACTCACCCACAACACATAATACGATAAGTAACATTTTTAAAACTTTCAAATCGATCTCATCTATTTTGATAGTTGTCGTTAAATTGTTTTATAAAAATAAAAAAAAAACTTTTGTTGTTTCACGCACGAAGTTGGCCGTACCTTTTCTCGGACGAGGCGCAAATATCACTGACTTGATAAACAAGTTTTGTATGAACACTGGCGGAGCCGCGAATTAGCATACGATAGGGTTATCAACCCTGTCGTTCCCTCGAATAATACATTACATATTAGGATGCCCTAGGCCACTACTATAGTATTTTATCGGTAAAATACAGAAGAATATGTACTTTAAAATTAGGCTGTTGCCATGCTCTATAAATATATATATATATATATTCGCGTACCTAATATGACTACGTCATATTAGTTACGCGAAAAACTTTTGTCTTTTAACAAGAATTTAATTTCATTTTTTCATTAAGGCTATCAATTGAAATAAAAAGTTGAGAGGCTCTTCCATCATATCTTAAACTGATTTTCTTTTTAAAGGAGTATTCGCCCAAACAATAGTTAAAAGGAAGATACGGAACGCAAATTTTAATTAAAAAAAGACTTTTTAATATCAATAAATATTATCTCTAACACGACTTCTTTCATACAAATATATTTATAAGCTCTATACCAAATTCCAATCAATTGCCCTTTACGGCATAAAAGTGTTAGACATGTGTTTTATATTGATTTATGTCTCTAGTATTTTCAATAAATCAATATACAACCAAATATTCGACTGAAATCGATTGCTTGTCGAAGCTTACACTGATACCTCGAACAAGCATATATAACGATCTAGCTTATCATAAGTGTATCAAACGGTCCGATAACAACTAAAAATAAAAGAGTGGCATATTGAATAAGGTCTTTTATATACTAAATACTTCGTTTCAATTTGCCGTTCTGATTGTTATTCTATTCTGACCCCCTTCAAGTCTTCGACCTGCAATTTGAATCTTAATCTATTCAATATAAAAGTTTCGCTAAAGAATCAATCAAAATGTAGATATATTCGTTGACAATATACTAATTTCCAGTCATGGATTGCGTTTTAAAACATTTATGCGGCAACCCTAGGCTACATCGGTCGCATGCGATCTGTACGTAAATATATTGCATTTAGGAAAATTTACAATAAAATAATAAATTTACATTGACTGTCCACCACTGGCTTAAACAACTTGTATTTTGTATTATTTACTTGTATAGACGGTAAATAGCGCGTATAAAAAATGAAAAGGATTTGCATAATACTGATTTGACAACGTCTAGAGTTGATTCACTTTGTGTGGATAAAGTTTTTAAAATATGGGTGAACTCAAGAACTCAACCATCGTCGTCTGAGGTCATCGAATGGCAATTTAGTTTTTCCTCATAGGCGCTCTTTATAACGAAATAATAATAAATCTCTGGCCAATAAAATCATAGAATTATATAGTTTCACTAATCATTGTAGTATAGTCTATTATATAAAACGTTATAGAAAGGCAATGAAACATGTTATAAAATTGTTTAAAACGCCATTAAAATCAATTAAAGAGTAATACAAAAAAAAATTAAGAATTTGGTAAATACCATTTTAGTTAAGATAAAAAAACCATAAAATTGTTTATAAATTAAAATTACCGAGTTCTCGAGTAAATATTCCCAAGTGATCAATAGATGCCGCTAAGATTCTTTACATTTAAATAAATTCATTTCAATTTGATGATCAAAAAATATACACCTTTTTGCTATTTGTTTAGTATGGCGGAAAATGACGCTGGATTGTATTCGATGAAACGACTAGTAACTGTAGGAAACGCTTGATTTATTTTTGATCAATTCGTTCTTATATATTATCTTGTGAACAATGGGTTCACAGAATCCGACAATTAAATGTTCAGAATCTTATCGAATTGAAATGATCGTCAGTGCCCTAATCGTTTTTTAATTGTTTCGATTGTATTCCTTTGTTTTCGCGCCGGCGTCCGACACCGAGCACATCACAGAACGCATGCGTGCTTCTCTTAAATATTCCTGCCAGCATATTGCCAGCTGCCAACTGCCAGCCATTCGTCCCGGTGATACACGCCGGTTTACTGCACCGTTTGCAAGTCGATCCCGCGCACGGTTTTTGCGCCTAGGAAGTGCTCCCGCAAGTTCACGCTTCAAATACCGATCGTTATTTTAGTTATTTTGTGTGTTTTACACTCATAAGTGGTTTGCCATTGACTACGAAAGGGCGACCGCATGCTGACCAGCAACAGTCCTGGGGGCAGACTTGGACTTGCTCAGCGTCACGGTTAGCGGTCAAACTCCCTTATTGATGTTCAATCCAATGCCGAATTTGATTCAGTAAGTTACGTTACGTTTCCACGTAACGATTATAGGTCATTTTTGAATGGTAAATTTAAATCCAATGATTTAAGGACCTAATGCTCTCAACAGCAACCTTTTGATATATAACCGCATTTCGCGGTTTTTTGCCACTCCCTTCACTACTTGCTTTTATAAGCGTCGTCTATTGTGTAATCTATTACACAAGGTAGGATTTTAGCTATTTTTGTCTCTTTCCGGGGAAACACCGTCACCTATGACGTTAATACGTCGTGGTAACCCGAAAGGGTTTCATGACCTTCGCACCATTAGCACTCCTGTGCCTTTTGGCCGTTCAGACAAAGCCTATACCGCCTCTGGGCTAAAAAGACAGGCGCGTCTTAACGTTTCGGGGAGTTTTTAATCCGTGCGCCCGGGCGCACGGACTGCCCATAACGGGTTTTTCCCCTCATTACCCTTCGCACGGGGAGAAATACAAAAAAAAACTTCGTGGAACGGCCAGCAGATGCCGCGGCGTGCGTTTGCACTCTGGCATCGAAGCGGCGTGCGAAAAATGCAACTCCACTAGTCACTGCTAGGCGATAACGTGTGCGATGCAGCAATCTTTAGCTTGCAACTTCTACAGATGTGCCGTAGTTAATTTTAGAAACATCTTTATATTTTGCACGTACGTCGTAATTCGCTATATTTAGATACTAATTTTTAGGCGCGATTCCGCTCGCGTAAACCATACAACGAATTCTTTCATTTGTTTCGATCCATAACATTATTGACCTTGACCCGATATCAGAAGAATCAATATTCTTACACCAAAAACACATGTAATGTTGTTAATTTTTTGAACGATCTCACTAATACGCTTTTAAACCTGACCCCGGTCCTGCTTGCCATTTCGATCCCGAACCGTAGTTGAACTTGAACTTGAGCATTGTTTTATCAATAACCAATCAGTACACGTAAAGAATTCGTTCTATGATCACGTAACCGATGCCGTGAGCAAAAGTTTTAGTTACAGAATAATATGAGCTATTACTCTATAAGTAATAGCTTATATTATTCTGTTGTGTAAGCTATATTACTGTAAAGTTTCAGCTAATTCTGTTGAACTATTAAAGCGTTATTGAGTAACGAATATCCAGACAAACTACCTTTTACACTTATAATATTAGTAGAAGTATACTGAGGCATATCCTCTCCCAATCTTCTTCAGATTATGGGGAATGGACCTTGATTGCCAATGAACGTTGTTAATTATGCGGTCACATCGGCCGGAACCTCTTAACGTCTTCTCTTAGGCACAGAGCGTGTCTTTTATTAAAACTTTACTCAAAAGTTAACTACTCGATTCCCCCGTGACCAGGATAGGAAAGCTTTGTATTCTAGTTTGAAGACAAAGCTCGGGACCGCTCGGCCAACGCCGCTCATAAAGTTTCTTTATTATCTCATATGTTCGCTGCATCCACGGGCTATCACATCCTCTGCAGTCCCAAGACGCACCTTGAACTAAAGGTCACGATAAATGACTGACGACAGACTATTCTTTATTATTTAGTACTCCTGTTGGTAGAGGATTTCTTACATCATTCACGGCTCGTTTTAACGGTCAAGTGCAATATTTTGATGGTATGCGTATTCACCGGAACTATGGATATTCGTATAAGAATAATATAATATTTATTGTTAGAAGTAGGTGTACTAGGATTAAAATGTTTTATATAATATTTTAGGTATTTGTGCAAGTTATAAGATATTTTGTTATCAAGGATTTCTATACAAAATGTAACAATATTGATATAAAATAAACAAACCCATACGTTTTTATCATTTTAGGATACTTAGGTATTTTTGTTTACCACTTTAGTGAAAGCAATGCACAGGTGGAGTTCTTCTTTCATTTTTTAAGTTTATATTATAAGTCATAACGCCAGTGAGGCGGGCGGGTCATAGCCTAGTAATTATAAGGCGAATGCACTTTAGTTTGTGAGCTAATGCGAAATGTGTATTAATTTATTTTATACATTAATTATTATATATATACATATATTGATAGTTAAGATTATATATTATTATAAAAATCAATTGTAAGAAAATCAAACACCTATTCTGGTCGATGAGCCCGCACGGTTGCAAAAACTTACGAGCTTACTTCACGCTCGGAGCAGTCCGCATGTTGTGCACGGTAGAACTGCTCACTGGACATCACACAGCCGTTTGTCTTGGGTGGGGATAAAAATTGATTTTACCTTATATTTTATGGTATACGAGAATTTTAAATAATTTTGATTTTGTACCATCTCAGATGATTCATAATAAACGTATGGTTGTTTTATTAATTATAATATTACATTATTTTAATAATGATTAATATAAATGAAAAAGCGGTAGCAGAAAATTTTGTTTCTTTACATACAAATTTAAATACAATACAAATACAGTATACAGTTAAGGTAACTTAAACCGAACTATCACATGACCGTCTACCAGATCGCTAAGTTGAAGTAAAATTTCAGAAACTGCGCATGCGCCGATATATCGGTGAATGTAGCGATGGCGCCGACGCCACACGGCTCGTCGCTCGAGGGAACCGCCACGAGAACGCCTCTCAGGTAGTGAGTCATTACACCGCGGCCCTCGTCCACGGCCGGGGAGGCCAAGCCGCTGCCACTGTCTCTTGTACAGAGCGAAGTGCCTGTTCAAAAAATTATAATCACATTTATTTATTTGATTAAAAATCAATGTTTGTCTAATGTCTGTGTATTTCTGTGTATTATGTGCATATATTTACAAAATAACATATTATACATGTATTAAAACAACCATACGGTACCCTTAGTACAAGTCTCGCTGCTTAGTTTGGGACCAGACGGTGCTGTGTGTGTGTACGAACATATTAGTATCATCACTAAAACGCCTCAGATAATATTCATATTTTTGGATGACGTGAAGGTGAAACTTAAAATAGTTTCTTCTCAAAAGATCAAAAAGCAAACGGAATGTATAAGATAATAGAAGGAACTCTACGTACAGGCGCATAGTCCTCCATCCAAATCAAATTCAAAAATCCCCTCTCCATATAATAATATACGTACAACTCCCAATAAGGATTGACACAAAACTTTAGACAATCTTTGTACAACATTTCTTTAAAATTCGTATACCTTTTCTGAATAGTTTAGTTACATTTATCATTTGTCTACTTCACTCAAGCCCGTCATCCGCTATAACATTTAATTAACATAATGACTCCAAACATATTCCGCTTACACGTAGTTTTTTTTTTCCAACTATTCATCATTTCCCTTCAGATTTCTTCTATTTTCCTTTTTTGGTTTTCTATGTCCGACCGACAAAATTCGTTGAGATGTATTAAAAACGGAGTGGGACCAATTATACTATCCTGTGGGACTCTATATTCAATCCTTTTATAATCGTAGTAGCATTTAGTGAATCTGTGTAAAAAGAAAATCGAAAAATCATAAAAAATATGGGAATGGATTGTAATCTTATGACATATAGAACGCACATATTAGAAATAATTGCTGTCATGTTTTATTAAGTCACTCTTATTATAAAGATAGCCCATGCTACCTAATTTTGTTAGCGTAATAACTTTCGAATAGAAATTTTGCCTAAACAAGTATATACATATTATATTCTGTTTAAAGAAATATATATTTGTTTAAAAGATAAACGACCTGGTCAAGTTGAAAAATAAAAGATTGAAGCTTTGTCAAAATATTTTGTTGTTTGTAATGTACTTTGGGACAAACGACTTGCAAAAGTGACTCCGTATACAATTATGTAACATTAAAATCATGAATTTGGATACTTCATGTTGGCATTATTACAAATTACAAAAAAAAAGTGTAAAAATGTAGTCTAGTATTTTCTTCAGGAAAGTATTTATTCAGCTACATTTCACGTGTTGCATTTGGTAAAAATAAAAATGTTATTAGCTCATTTCAAATATATGTATATACAAGTAGTTTCTATGTAGTTAGTGGATCGAAATGGTATGTAGATATCAAATTTACATTTAAGTATACTTTGATTTAAACATGGCAGGTGGCGCTAGTGAAATGCGACTGAAACACATTAAAAATGTTAAGAAATAAACCCAAAATATTATTTACCGTTAACGACTCTTGCGCACGTCTTGTCGCTGGTCATATAAGCACGGGCAGCCGGAGATGCACCGGTAATGCACTCACTGATGTCCACGTACGATACATCTTTAGCTTGGAAATTTGTTGACCCATCGTCGACTTCTTCGTTCAGAACTACCTGAATCATATATATTAGAAGCTCAATTATAGAAAAAATCTGTTTTTTTCAATAAAGAATGAAAAAATTATCAATGGACTTAGTTTAAGAATACCTTAAAAATATAAATGTACTTAATATTAAAATGAGTAAGTACAATATGATTTGATGTAAGTATACTATTGTTTAAATATTGCATCGGGATTTCTACCGCATATAGACTCATATTAAAGTAATCGATACCCACTATACCGACATTCCCCGGTTTCGTCTGTTGCTCGTACAGCATCGCATCGAAGTCCACGCACAGGGGGGCCACGTACTCGTTGTAGTCCAGGGGCGTGGTCAGGAACAGCAGAGCAATGTCGTCTTGGTAATTGGTGAGACCGCCGCGGAACCTCGGAGGTATCGCGATGTCGTCCAACTTCAAACAATGGCTAATCTATTACTAATATCAAAAGTACCATCGTGACCGTGTCCGTTGCGTTTTAAATATTCACACAATTATGACACACAACACTCACGTATGCACACGGTCATTCATTCACACATGCGCAGGCACATGCACTCGTATCAAATTAAATCATCTTAGTCAGCTAAAATATACAGTAGTGCAGAATAATTTCATTCTTCGCATTGTGTCATTTGTATGTCTGGGTTAGGGTGCTAATTTAATTATTACAAGAAAACTACGGTAAGATTCAAATATAATAACATAAATAAAAATAAAAGTTTGATTTTGTCTATAGATAATATGATTTTGTCTTTAGAAACTTTAATCGTGCGAACTTGGTTTTATCCATCCATTACGCAAAGATACTCCATAACCGTTTTTTTAATTAACTAGTCCGAATGTTCACTCACGACATACTACCGAACAGTCAAATGTACTTTTGGATCTAGAACATAAATACAAAAACAATTTGTACCAAAAATAATATCACAAATCCACAAAAGAAAAAGGGAAAGATCTATAGTTGTAAATCGAAATATAATATAAGAAATTAAACTGACTTCGCTCTTCTGCGCGAATCCATCCCGACTGTCGTTCCAGTCGCTATGAGCTTTTCCCGCCGCGACGGCGAAACGTGTGGCAGAGATTAAGCCTCCCCTGTCGGTCCAGAAGCAATGAGCCGCTGAAACGTGAAAAAATTCGCTATTTTGACTGCCTGACTGATTTATTAAGGCATAATTAATAGCAACATGTTTAGGTTATGACGATTCAAATCATTTTAGCTATCTAGATCTTTAGGAAATATAATATTGAAAATCCTTGTGACAGGGTATTATTATTACTATATAAAGGTATAATATGATATGATTAAATGAGATAATTAGTTAAAATTTGACATATTGTGCTATAATGGGGTTTTGTGTATCGACAATTACATATCTGTGGCCTTTATTTTTTTTAAATTCAAACTAAAAAGGAAAATTTTAAAAGAAAGTGTGCTGTGCTGTTCATGATTTGAGACCGATGGCATCTCTCAGAGAAATATTTAAGGAAATTAATATTTTAACTTTAGCGTCACAATATACATAATCGAAATCCTGGATATGTCAAGAGATATTTAGAAATATTCGAATCGTACAAAAAAAGGAGTGACATCCATAACATTAACACTAGACTTATGAACGACCTTGCTGCTCATAAAACTCGTCTAAGCAAAGTTAACAAATCGCTTAAGAGGCAATGTGTGCATTTACATAATAAGAGTCTCAGCTGAAATTCAACATTTGCCATTTTATGTATTTAAACGTTTCGTTAAAAGAAAGTTATGTGTCAAGGGCTATTATACTGTGTTTGGATATGTCAATGAAAAAATTTGACCCTAAAGGCCAACTCTACAACTTCCCACTAATTTTATCCGTTTCATAGTTATTTCAAAAAAACGTTTTGTTTCGATTTCTTTCGACAACGATTTCTTACAAACGAATCAACTGATTTTGATCCGGTTTACGGCAATCGACGTGTTTTTAATAGGTTAAGAGCTGATTAGATTTTGGAATTGATCGGTCAAGCCATTTTAAAGTTATTTTAAAAACCACTTAAAAAAAAATTTAGTAGATTTTAGTAGAATAGATTTAGTGCTTTATTTTCGCTACTAAAGAAAGTTGAAAAATTTTATAATAATATGTTTTAAGATCTATTTAAGGCACAAAAAAGTCGAGTGAGATCGTTATCTATTGAATAACGAAATAAAATTATTTACATTAAGTAGGTACGTTGAAAACTCTAGATTTTAGTAGATTTGCTTATAGCCTAAACTCAAGTGTTGCAGAAATATATAAACTGCATGCTTGTAGGTTATCCTTGACCAACTTGACTGTCCTGTGATTAATTATTTAATAGAACTTATCACTGCATCATCTATCGGCGATAATTATTATAGGCAGTCGAGGATGTGCCGTCCTACTCATATTTCCTGTACCCGTGGGGAAGAACAGGATAGTCGTTTACTTATTATGTAGGTAAAAAAATCATCTATTCATTACAGTACAGCGCACGAAACTCTGCCGCTGTGAAATTAGTCACGAAAGTGTCGCAATGGCGTAAAATAGGAACGCGGCGGAGAAGAAATAGGATCGGGGCGCGTTGAATCTGCGCATTATATCATTTGCAGACAATTCAGGTGCGTTGTACCGTACGTATGAGTGGAAGTTCACCAGATACGATCAAATTTGTGGCGATGATGGTGCCTCCGCATATGCGCCTGTGAGGGCCGGGGTGCTTCTCGTAGACGCCGGCGTGCCAGGGCGGCGGCGCCGACGGCCGGGTCGCGTCGTGGGCGTGACCACAACCTGTGGACGATCTGGGTCATGTGAGAACGATATGCGTCTTACGTTTGAAAATACCCTTAGACTCTAAATGAAAATATATCGTAACTTAATACCATTTGATAATAAAATTTTCTGAATTATAAAGAGTCCCTTAAATTGTCAGGAACTTTATAATAATGGATTTATTAAAATTATACGAAAAGTATTTTTTTTTAGAAGACTAAACGAATAATTTCAGTGAGAATATATTAAATAATATATTTAGCTACTTTTAAATTGTAATATAATTAATTAATTATACCTTTCTAAAGACACAGTTGAAGGATTTTTGATATGTAAGCCAATTTTTAATTTTAATTATTCACCATAGAAGTATGATTACCATTACTAGAACAAAACTATAGGCATCTGACCATGAATTACCTATCGAATATCAGTTATTTTTCGTGCATATGATTGTCAGGTTTTCTTTTAATAACATTCTATTAAACAGGCTTGGATTGTGTTTGCGTTTTCGCGCGCTTTTATGTGTGTGTGTGTGTGTGTGTGTATCAAAATTGTCAGCTCTTTTCACACCGTTAATACAATAAACATGCAAATCGCTACGCTAAAAACGCAATTTAGGAAAATGTTACTCACGCACACACGTTGGCGATTTACTTGACCAAGCGCCGCTGATGCAGTAAACATCCTTGTTGCCAATCAATTGTGCGCCGGCGTGGCATGAGTAAAGCAGGTGCGCTTCACTCTTTCTAGAACCGGCTTTAGTCTCTGGACTGTTCACCACAGTGTACGTACCATCCTCGGGTTGACGAGGCATGTAACAATTAAAATCTAATTCCCTGAAAAGCGTGTAATTCTAAGATCCAAGGTTTATTTAGAGATAGCCAGTCAGTGGTGCCAATATTAGAGGTACGCTAACGCAATCAATTTAAACACTTTTAGTGACGAGCACTGAATCGTGTAAAGCATCCGTCTACTATTCCTGTCTATGACATAAATCTATGGCACGATCTAGCGATTACCGAGCTCTGGTCTGTGTGTTTGTAAATTAACGTTGATGATTCGTGGATTAACGAAAAAGCTAAAACTTTTAGAACTTTCTATTATTCTTCTGCAGCTTAATCTACATGCTTTACAAGCAGTTAGACACTTCGGATACCAGAGCTACTCATCTCTCGTAGTGCTATATGACGTGCTTATTTCACCATTGAATGCAAATAGATCAATTTTCAATGCAAATAAAGATGTAAAACTGACGCTCTCGTCAATGAAGTTAACGACGACTTCGGCAGATGATGCTGTGATTCCCATTTACCTTCAGAAATCACATAACTTTTTATACCCGTTGCTGCTAGTCTGCATTATATTATAAAAAAAGGTCAAAGGCATCAAAGGAATTCACTGAACTAATCCACTCAGATAGAGCCGCGGGCAACACTTAATTATATAAATTGATAATGCACTCTAGAAATATGAATTGATGTTATGGTAATATTGCTCACATATAAGTCTAAATATTATGCATAGACAATTATAACCAAACGTAAGATGAGATAAGTACAAAAAGCCAGCAAAATTTTGTGTTGAGAATATGATAATGATATAATAATTACATGTAAGCATCAAAAAAAGGTATAAAAAGGACTGTCAAATTGATGCAATGTCATAAAGGTCTATACACAAATATAAACAAGGTATCAAATACTACATGTAAGATTGATTAACTTTTTAGACGAATGAAAGATATAGTCCATGCATCGCGCTTGAAAAGATTTAATGCAAAGATAATGCGAAAACGGAGTTATTCTTGCATCGTGTGGTGTACACAACGGTTAAACACGGTAAATTAAATATAAGGGCTCATTCTAATCGAAATTTGTTCATTTTGAAGTATTTGGAAAGGTCGGGTGTGTTTGCTTTAAATAATATGCTATAGTAAATTATAAATTCCATTGATTTTATTTTAGATTCATATATTACAGATTACATTCTGTGATTATATAATTTCTTTTTAAGAGTGATCGTTGTTACTAAAAAAGACAAATTATAAATTCTGTTGATATTATTTTGACTAGTATATTATGTTTGTGGTTGTATAATTCGTTGTTAGGATTGATATTTCTGTACTTAATAAATTCATTTCCACATACACTTTTGTTAACGTACTTGGTAGTTAAAATCATTAATTAAAAAACAAAGGGAGACAGAAAAATAAAAGTTAGCTATAGGCTATATGAACTTCATGTTAGTTTCTAATAGTGTTAACAGTAATACCGAACTTGTCTTCCTAATTTGTCTTGTTTATGGTTCCTAATTCATCCTGGAGACATCACGTTGCATAAATATGCAGAAAGCAGGCATTAAGTTGAGGTCAGGAAGATGAAAAACTGAAGCCGATAGTCGTGGGATTTAAATTTTTTTCATGTCTTTGTGAGACACACGACATGTAAAAATGGGTTTTAGTCCGTAGGGGTAAGCGATTCATTTTCTGCTTTGGCATATGTTATTAATGCAGTTTGTTGACCGACATAGTCTGAATAAGGGTATGAGTGGTGGAATTGAATAAGAGGATCCGATTATAATATAACTTAAAGTTTTAGATGCAGACAAAATAGGAAGAGAATGAGCTGGTGTGGGAGTTGAGATGACTGACCCATTGAGACAGCATTGAGACAGCAGCCACAACCATCACGCAGCCAGAAACGCATTCAAAGACGCCACTATTATAACTATAAAGTAAGACCATACTTAGGAAAACGGACGAGTTGAGGAGTCTTCTATTTTTTCTAACAAATCTGGAATACCGTCAATTTTTTGAATATATTTATTAATAAAATTTATAATTAAAAGAGCCTAATATGAAAGACGACGCAAAGGGATAGCTGGTGACAGTAAGAAAACACTGTATTTTTTTGTTTGTTTTTCCTGTAGATTCATGTTTCGTTCATTGTGTTATAGTTGTCATCGAGTTCGTAGTGAAAATTTTAAATTTAATCATTTTCTAAGAAGGTAAGATGTCAGGCGATTTGAATATTATGAAAAAAATAGTTTTTTAGAACAAAGAGGAAAATAGCAGAAGCAAATAAAAGAAAAATATTACACTAAAATTAGTTGAACCTCTTCGAAGCTACAATGCTATAGATAGACACACAGTTATGAGATACACACATCAAACATATAACACTCGACTGTTTATGTCGGGGGTTAAAAATAATATGAGTGTGGATTAAAATGCCTGAGTTGTCTGTCGAACGCATCCTGTGCCCCATTGTCTGTGCCCAATGTTTCGAGTTGCAGGCGATGGTAATTAGAATGTATGATTTTCGTATAAGAAAAGGAGTTTTAAAAGTAAGTATCAGCAAAATTAAAGTTTAAAAATGGGGAAAGCAAGACTGAATACAATATACAAATAGGAGGCGAAAATATCAAACAGGGCAAAGAGTTTGTCTGCTTAGGTAGTTCGTGTAAAAGTAAGCGTGGTAGATATTTTGAAACGAGAAAAAAGACAGACAATAAGATTAACAGGGCCTTACTCGTTATTATTAATAGTAAAACTGTCTGTCCACAAGTACTTTTAGATATTCATAACAGATTTCCGGCCTGTACGCTTATGTACGGTAGTGAAAGTTTGGTATGTCAGAAGAAAAATGAAAGTAGAAACAATACTGAATAGTGGGATCATTTAATATAAGGGAATAGTGATGACAGAGAACAGTATGATTTGTAAGAACACGTGGTGGCTTCAGTACAGAAAGTAATGTTTTGGCGATTTGGCCATCTGCTAAAGTTAAATAAACTAACAAATTTATACAGCCAATATGTGTGATGACAGTGTCGACAAGGGCGATCCTTGAAATTATTATGCAAACCAATTTAATTGAAAAATTATAAAAAAATATAAAAATTATATATTTTAAGCACTCGAAACCGATGAGTTTGAAGGAAGCCATTGACGAACGTCAGTGCAGCAAGAAAGACATGCAGAGAAATCTGCGGTCTCTGTCTACGTCCCTGGGAAATAGGCGTGAATTTATAGCAATAATGTTTTAATACGTGAAATTAAAATGTTCATACTGAAAGACCAAACAAACATGTATAACTTTTGCCTATAGGGCTTCTGCGATCCATTGGCTAATATCTACTCAAATGAAAATCGTTAAACCAAAATTTTTAACAGTTAAAATTATTTATTTCATTGAAAGATAAATACCGAAGGTAGACCAAAAGTATTTATTTATTCTTGTTAGTGACGCTAGAGAGCTGTACTACAAATACTGTAATTACAATAGCCTGACCTTTTTACAACATGCGAATGTCATAATACATAAAGGAATGTTCGTTCAACCACAGATAATATAAGAAAACTTACCAACTTTCCACTAAGTTCCCGAAGTTTATGGAAAGTGGCGGCGGATCAGCTGAAATAACACAAGTGTTATAGATCAAGTTTAAAGATTAAAATAAAAAAAAACTGACACGTAAAATTTGATATATATGTATCTATATATATTCATAAAGAATGTTTTTATGTAATTTATTTTAGAATTTGTCTCTGGCTTCTTCCGGTTTCGGTAGTATTCAACCGAACTACCATATCGCTTCTAAAAATTCTTTCACAAATGGAAAGCTATCCTTGAGTAAAACGGTCTAAATTTTATTTTGACAATACTATTTGCTTCGACTCCTTAGAAATCGAAACCGTGACCGATAACCGTGTCGGGGTTGAAATCAGGAACGGTACCGGGACCAGAATTGAAAGCAGGAATGATACAGATGGCAATATCGTTCAATATAAAAGTTGAAAGATCTCATTATGCGTCCACGCAGGCAAAGCCGCATTCGGTAAGCTCATAGATTATAAAAGTAAAGAATTTGTCACGTATGTGTTGTTATGTTATGTATGTGATGTGTACGTGTCACCAATTCTTCGAACTGGTCGGCGCAGTAGATTTGCAGCAAGTTAACTGTGGCAGACGAACAGATAGACACGAGTGATTCTATAAGGTTTTGGTTTTTTTTTTTATTCAGACGTTCAAAAAGGTTTCACCTTCCATACACCCTTTGGGTGCATGAAATTCTGAAAATAAATAACTAAACCGTCCAAAAACGAAATACTATAAAAAACATGGTTTTTTTTAAGGACATGAAATAAAGAAAAATATGACTTGGCACACAATGATCTTGTATGCTTAAATATTTTTTTGATTGTTTGATTCTGTGCTGAAAATTAAGGAAATTATATGCCTATTTTTAAAATATCATCGTACTTATAATTCGTCATGATTTTTGTAACGATGAAGCATTTTTGTGGGAGCGCGTAAATTATTTGTATCGTTAATGCAAAAAAGGATAGAGTAAAAAATGAAAAAAAATAAAATTTTTGGATGTATTTGTATTTTTAGATATTGAAAATGGCTATTGTATAAAATGTAAAATTTAGAAAAAATACTTGAAAATAAGTATAAAAATGTCATTAAAATTGACATGTTATTTGTATAATTGTTTGACACTAAGCAATGTCAAACAATGAGTTACTAATAAAAGACATCGGTTAGTATGCTAACATTTATGCAATATTCTATGCAGTTTAGTTTGCAGAATTTATATAAAATCAGGATTATAATCATTTTGTAAATATAACATGTTTTGGTTGAACAGTTATCGCCAGCAGTAACGTACATTGACAAAAAACATTTTCATTTTTAAAGTAGATACCCAGAAAAGAGACACATACTTATTACTCATTCAACACACACGAATTATAATATCATAATATTGTAATGGTAAATATAACAGTGTAAGCGAATTTTTTCATATTAAAATACACAAACTTGTTATTGTGTTACAAGTTAGACCTAAACTTTCATTATGTAATATAGCATTACAACTACCAGAAAGTGGGTGGTCACCGCCGCCCATGGACATTCGACATCTCAGAAAACTCATTAATGCTTTGCCGGTCTCTGTGATCCATGAAATTCACTCAGGAGTACAGTTTCCCGAAATCGTGTAGCAAATCTTTAAAGGAGAGAAGAATAAAGGATATTGAAGGATACAATGTGTGGGAAAATGTGCGTAGGGTAAACATGTTTTGTTAATAATCGATTACACTCCGCACCGAATTTGCGTACCGCGGGCTATACAAGAATTTCGATTCTTATGAAGTACCAAAATAGTGTCTATCATCATGAATAGCGATGTTCTCGCCCAACACTGCCCGATCTAGTTCTGGTGACAGAGGTGGCAGCGTGCATACTGATGGCTGCCACCTTCTTCTCCTTCTTGTATCAGACGTCGGGTGATCTATACTGCACTCAAAACCTCATAAATACTCACTGACGCACTCGGGCGGTCCGCCGTCCCAAACGCCGTTGAAGCAGGTAGTATATGGATTTCCCAACAAACTGAGATGCCTAGTGCACCAATAGCTCAAATACAGCGCATAGCCCTCCCCGGATTCGTCCTTCAATTCGTGTGTCACTTCGTATTTTACGTTCGGCGGGCTCGAAGGGATGATGCATAAATTTGTATGCGGTCTGAAAAAAATTTAGTAACGCTTCTATAAGGGACCGGCGACTAGTCTTGGACTTATACCGGTACACAAAGACTTGTAACAAGCTGTTCTTAATGTCAAAATTAGCATATTGAATAGACATAGCTGTTCGAGCTGTATACGATAAGATAAGCAAAACAGGATGTTTTTTTTTAAAGACATTAACAGTTGCCCTACGTTGTGACGCACATCGAATAGATACTCGAATAGATAATCGACTATTAGTGCAACACCATACGATTCACATAAACCACCGTAAATTTAAGCTGTATATTCACATATGTTATTTAAATCGCTATTCATATTGTCTTCCCTGATTATATAGTTAAATTATGAACTATTTAACCCACGGTTACTTCTCAAATCTCTCTTACCACAGCCTGTCTATTATTTAAGGTGTGGTAGAGTTCTGGTAATAGGCAGACGTCATCTGCTCCGATGGAGACAATCACATATCTTCACGTATATTTAATATTTCTTTATGAAAGTCGCATTTGTAATTTCAGTAGTTGAGGTTCTGCGTTATACATATGTGTTAGGTAAATGTTTCCCACGTGAGTACAAATTTTAATCCTCTGTTTTACTTTCTAACACGAATCACTGAAAAAAAGTTGGTAAATGTAACTTTTTTTCTTGTAATGAATTGCCTTAATATTAATTTCCACGTCTCTAACTACAACAAATCGAGATTTCCATACAAACGTACGTTTTTTATTTTGTATCTTAAGAATTGAATATTTTAAAAACACTGTAGAAATATACATTTTTTTTATTTATTATCAATGGGTTTTTTTATTAATTTTTATGTTTCTACATTCAGAAAAATCCATACGAACATACAATTATTTTTACTCCATTAAGTGTTGAGTTTTTAGAAATCAGGTATTACGTTATTTCTTGTCTACGACTAAAGAAATCTATTGTACAAAATGTTCATTTTAACTTCAGTAGTTTCGACTGTGCCTTGATGAGTCAAGTTAGTCAGTCAGTCGACCAGGTATTCTTTTTTATAATAAAGTGTACAAAAAATAAAAGTAACAAGCGTAGTTCCAATAAAGTCATATTAAATAATTATTAATTAATATAGTGATATTAAATAAATAGTTTTACTAACACACTTTATTTTATAACTAATGTAAAGTATGCAATAACTGTAGAAATTAGTTGTAAAAGTCGAGGCTAAGTATTGGTCAAGATATTTGTGTTGAAGGCGTAGTCAGCAAAAAAATTACAATAAGCGCCTCTTTCAAAATAATTATATTAAAATTATTCATAAATTACATAACAATTATTTATACTTAGATTCCATCAACCTGATATTTATCCAATACATTTCATTAACTAGGCCTGAACATTTGTCTAGACTTTGCTTATACCTTGCTGGTAGTTTACCAATATTTTTTACCATTTAATAAAGTTACTTGCCTAATTCTAATCTTATTATTTTACCTGTTGTAAACCGCATTCATAAAATTTACATATTAATGACGCCCTCTTATGTTATTATTTATTTTATGTAAGTTACATAAAAAGCAACGTACTCACTCTGACTTTTCAGTGACCGCTGATCTTACTGTCGAAGATATGGATGGCGGATCTGAAATTGGGGCATGAACATTTTAGTAGAAGCTAAAAAAATCTGCTTTTGAAATCACATTACAAAAAATAAATATTTTTTAAGTAAGAACTTAACACAACAATCATACTATATAAAGAACACTGGTTCCTATAATGTATTAGTTTATCGGCTATGATTACTGGTTCACTCATTCATACTTTAATAGCTAATAATATACATGCTTATTAGCTACGTGTTACATGTAGTTGTATCACTAAAAAACTTCCTCGTTTTCCTCATTAATTCCTCATTTTCCTGTTGTGTATACGAGTCTTTGGATTATTGTAAACTAAAATGTGAACAGAATGAGCGCTAATTGTATTCATAACTGATGGTTCTGTACCTCATATAATTTAAAACATTATACGAAATAATGAACGATATAAGATCTTTATTGAATAAAATTGTAGGTAATACACTATCAAAATATTTCTGTTATTGGACGTGGAGATTAATATGCTTTAGTATTAGATTTAATAAAGATTATTACAATATGTGTGATAAATATTTCAGACATTGTTGAATCTGTTCAATTCTTACAATTAAAGCTAAATCTAATCTGGTTTTTTTTTCTGTACTCGGATTTTACATATACAAAAATATAATATACTTAAAAAATATATTTTACCAATTTTGGTATAAAATCTGGTAAGGGAAAACGATCCTAAATAAAAAAAAATAAAAATACCTGTCGACATTTCTGGACAGAGCGACGCGCACGCACCACTATTAAAGTACTGATATTCGCTTTGGTATTGTACCAATACCTCAAACCATTCGCCGTGAAAGCAAGCCAGGGCGTTTATGTCGACTGGCTGACCCCACTCCTCTGTCTTATATTGCACTAGAGTGGCCCGCTGGTAGTTGTCTCCTGGACCAGCTCTGGGCTCTTCCACCACGATGTAGCTCCCATTTTCAGGATAAGGGGGCAGCGTGCACGAATACTCCGTCGGTTTTTTCGGTTTGAACGGATTATTTGGAGCTCGAATCCTGCAAATAGACAATATTACTAATTTATTATTCATTGTAATTAAAAAAAAAACAAATCAAGTGGGAATTTTCTATATAAATGATTTAGAATTTTGATTTATGATTTACCGAAATATTAAAAAAATATTTTTTATTGCAACGTGAAAAACTTGGACAACGTTTGATCTTCAAAATCAAACTCGAAGTTTTTTTATTATTTTCAATGTCAATAGCCCCAAATTATATACTTAGTATACATACAAGTAAACAAAAGTGTTTGGAAGGTTATGAACCTAATGTTCAAAATACATTTTTTTAAATATCTCTCCTAAAATTGTTCGATTTTAATACAGTTAACGGTATTTAGAAAAGATTTTTTTGGATTCAGTTTAAAAATTTTTGGAAAGGAATTGTTTGACATTCTAAGTCATTAATATATTCCTTGTAATATATTTTTTGAAAATTTCTCAAAATTTAGTCAGCCGTTCCAGCTCTAAGCTTCTCAAATCAAGTCAAAATCCGTGCCCCATATCTCGTGTGTTCATTCAATGATATCAAAAAGCAAATTATTTATTTTGATTTCACGGTTTTTTTATTATTAGCCTAATTTAAAGTCGATATTCATATTATTAACATTTTAAGTTAAATCGTACCTTGGAAAAAATTTAAAATATACTTACGGAGGTAGACGTGCACTTTCCGGTTTACCAAATGTACTTAGATGCACTAAAAGAAGTGTGTTTTAATATACACGTTCATTAAATATATTTAATAAATTTCTGTTTAACATCAAAACATTTTTACTGTCTATGATACTCACCGAGAATTGTAAACATTAATATGCAACACATTTTAGTATATTATTATAACTAATTGTATTGACACTACAACTTAAATGACAGAAAACTTGATTTTGCTTGATATGGTCAACAAAAGGAAATGAAATCGATGTATTTATTGTTTATAATAAAAAATGATTGCCTTATCCGATCTAACGCTCGTAAGGCACTGAGCGCGATGGGAAGGCAAGGACGTGAGACGGCGCTCACGTCGACAAAAAACACAACTGGCGCAAAAATGAATACATATACTACGCCAGAACCAGAAGAACCTCAATATGATTTATAGGGATCCTTATGCCCGATGAAAAAACGAAAACCTTATAGGATTACTCTCGTGGTTGTCTGTCCAGTAGTCATAGCCTATTTTCTCTGAATCAACTGGACGACAATCGTTCCAACTTGTGTATTGTATTGTGATTTTTAGTATTCGGCCATCTATTACTCCTTAAAAAACTGCGTCAAATGCCGTAAAATCAGATCAAAATCTAATAACGTGTTCGAAAGATAACGTATTTGAAATATTACAAGAGTTCCGAAGAACGGTTGACCTTGTAGGCCATCTTTAAAACTTTCCGTTATGATATTTGTCTTTGAGCTCCTTAAATTATAAACATTGTCTATGAGTTTTGTTACCAAAAAAATTGAAAGGCAGTTGACTTTGCAGTCAATTTTTGAAACTTCTTACTACTTTCCAGTACAAAACGTTCAAAAATAAAGTAACAATAAATTATTAAGTTTATTACGCTCAAGAGATCGATTTTTGTGCTTTTTCAAGTTTAAAAATATAATTCTAATCTGTTTTGGGACTTGAATTTCAAATATTTATATATAAGCAAAACCGTTTTTTGTTTAATTTATCAGCTACTGTATTTCGAACGTGTTGTTCAATTTGTATCTGCTTTATGGCATCCGATACTGTTTTATAAACAGAAGAAGATGACATAGTACCGAATATTAATCATCAAGAATATCACGTTAAAAATAACGTATTGACACTACAACTTTTTCTTTTTTAAAAAAGGGATTTCTCAAAAGAAAAATCCCTTTTTTAATGGTTTGTTGATCATATTATTTATTAACCATAAACAAATCATTTTTTTAAGCAGAAAAGCTATCAGTAGTTATATTTTATAATTTATCAACATTTTTAAATAATGCATAGACCCACAATACACCACACACACACACACACATTCATATGTACATAAAGACATTACAATGGAAAATGTTCAAAATAGATTTTTGGGATATTTAACGTCAAGTTTTGCTAAAGACTGTTTTGGTAGCTCGGACTAAAAAAAAACTATCCAAATCATAGAAAATTTTCAACTTTCATTCTAGAAAGTTAAAAAACGTTATTTATTTAAATAATGTCACAATGATATTTTTCGAGCATGTTTTTCTAATCTGCTCTATGGCATTTGATGTAGTTTTCAGAAGAAAAAATGACCGAGTACCAAACATCAATCCATCAAGAACTTCACATGTTTTATGCTTCAGATATTTCAAAAAAAAACCCTTTTTGAGATATCTTCTCCATCTTTATCTCTTATAAATATTAACTCAAATAATCATATCTTGAGCTTTAAGGGTCCTATGAACCCATTTTGACCATTTTATGTATGTGTGTGTGCAAGTGTGTTAAAAAAATTACAAAAAAGTTGTTTTTTAATGTTCCTCAAATTATTTTACCAATAAGTTCCAAAATCTAATTGGTTTTTCTGCTAAGAAAACAACGTAAGTCGTTACTAACTGCAACAAAATCCATTGGCTTGTTTTGAAAGACATCGTTAACAAAAAATTCTCGAAAAACATTTTTTTAAACTAACTTTAACATTCTTGGCGGATGGATGTTTGGTGCAGGACATCTTTTACTTAAAAAAAAAAACTGCATTAGATTTTTGCAAAAGTAATAAACATTGAACAACGCATTCAATATATATCGCAGTGCTAAAATTTAAAAAATAGAATTTTATTTGTTTAAACGTAGTTGTATGAGCTCTACGAACTGAAAATTTAAAATTATGTTTTTGAGCTCGGATAGTTTGAGAAAGCATAAAAATCTGTTATTTGAGGTTAAACGCAATAACTTACTGTGAGGTGTATTTTAAAGACAGAGCTCCAAAGTAGCAAAAAGTTACAAGATTAGCCTATTGGATAAACTATTCAGTCGATTCTTTTAAAACCAGATTGTATTTTTTGGCACAAGTAGCTTATAAATACATCTGTAAACATTATAACGGAAAGTTTTAGGGATGGCCTACAAGGTTTGCCCTTTTACAATTTTTTGACTACGTTAAATGAGTATTTTTATTTTGTAAGAAGGGCAAGCCAAGCGAGCCCTAACATTATTCCACAACCCATATATTCTTGTGTTACACTTTATGAAAAAATTACCTTACCTTAAGATTTGGAATTTAACGTAGTAATTGAATTTCATGTCTAGATTTGTATTTGTATTGTATTTGTAAAGCATTAATATGTTATTTTATGTTTAATATTAAATATTAAAATATCAAATATTTTGAATATCATAGAACAATAATATGGGATAATATTTTATCAACCAAACTATTAATATATCACAAACCCCATCTGCCGAAAATTACAGAACTAATGAGATGTAAATAGATATGAGTTGTTTTGCCTACTAGATTGTTACTTACGCCATCTGTTAAAAAAATTATAGAGTTAACATCGATGTGTTCAGCTCTAAAATGCTTACTTACAAAATAGCTACACGGTTTTTAGATTAAAAATAAAAATACAGTAACTTTATTGTATGTGTAGTTTACTGTGTGATATATATTTTTACTACTTTTAATATTATGTTTTTACACTATTACCGCCATCGATAATTACAAAATTAATAATAAATATATATCCAAATTACATAATCTAGAGATGAATTTTTGTTTCTATTAAATTATGACATTGTACATAGAATTACAGTATTCTTTTTGTTTACGTAGTTCTCATGAACAAGTTTTAATATATGTTTTTAAGTGTCATTGCACTATTGTCTGAAAATTATTTCTTGAATGAATTATTTGTGTGTGTGAAATGTGAATCCTATATCAATAGCTCATTCTATTAAAAAAATCTCTCATAACAATAATTACTAGATATAAAATTATAGTATGAAATCATTGTGATATTAAGTAGTTCTTTAATATCCGTGGAATTCGTGGAATCCGTGGAAGTAGTGTTGCAGATGTCGGAGCTCTGGGCTGCATGGCACAAAAGCCGCTCACATGAGCATCTGCAAACCGTCCCAAGCCCTATAGAAACTCTGCACATTCATGCGCATCCAGAAAGCATTTTTGTATCTACTGGACAGGTATAACGCACAGGTATACGCACCCTCACCACCATTTTTTAAACTTTGTTAGGGATTTCTGTCTACTTTTTTCGTATTTTGCATAAAAATTGAACTTCTTCGCTCTATCATTTTCAGATTGTTTAAAAGGATATTTTAATAAACGTACACTTATTTAAAATTAAAAGGAACTTTTTTTTTATAATAAATAGAAACGTTCAATAAATCATTATATGATATTAATGTGATTACATCTTTAGAAATGACAGTTTGGTTTGTCCTTGAGCGAGACATTTTACGTAAAGCTAACGTTGCAAGCCTGTTTAATTGAACATTCAGTCAAGTGCGAGTCGAACTAGCGTAGAGGACGCTCCGTACTATAAATCATTGCATTAATCCTCGGAGAAATTAAGCAAAATATTTTATATGCAGTTTCTCTATTTTTATCAAAATATGAAGAAAATTAGTTTCGATGTTAAGACAAGGGGAACGCTTGTTTATCAATTTTTTTTTTTTGCAATGTATGTTTATCTGCCCTTTATTTCCAGCTTTATATAATTCTTAAACCTTAAACCTATTTTTCCCTCTACATTTCCTCTACCTCAGTTTCTTATTGGTTATCACTTATTGAGTTTTCCATACTTACTAAATATTTCGCCACAAAACATTAAGAATTTTTCTCGTTTTTCCGCACTTTCCACTATTTCCGGTAAGGCTCGAAATCCGGACGTGTATCTCCTCTTTCAACGCCACACGTTCCCGAAGGAACACATCGCAATCCTTGAGCTCGTGCGGCACGTCCTGGATTTTCGCGGGGTCTCAGGCGCTGTACGGTGATTCCCGCGACTTGAAACCAAACGGGTACTGCGCGAACGCACCGTGGCCCGTAAGGATTTATAAATAACTTTAAATGGGTAGGGGAACATTACGCAAAACTAGATTCACGTATCTAGGTATAATGAATCAATAATATGGATAAAATGAGTAGAGTTTAAGTGGAATATATTGTAATAAGATAAGATACATAATACAAAATCACGTAATTAATTAAATAAAATAACCCCTACCATCTCTTGGGATTGAAGACAAGCATGAAAGCGAACAGAATGGACCTGATTAAAAGTATGCTACAGGCAATTGAGGGCCGTGGTCGCCACGCTGCAGGCGAAGAAAATAAAAAATAATCGTTCTGTTATCGTATATTTTCTTCATTATCTTTTACAATATGTACTGCGTAATTGGGTCGTATATCATAGTATACACTACAAACCGCAATTTTAATTAATCGGATCAGGAGAGAGCAGGCTGCAACAGACAGACAGGCAGATATATAAAGAAAATAACTTTGTTTATTGTTACATGTCACTTTTTCAAGCAGTATATATCTTTATATCTTTCAGGAGAACAGTAAATCCTAAAATAAGGCTGATGTTAGGTGATTTACGCTGAAATGCTACAAGTTACTGTATGAAATGTATACTTACTGTATGAAAATTTAGTGTGATCTGTTTTAACAGAAAAAATGAAAAAATTTTTTAAACACTAACACACTTTTATTTCATGGAATTTTTTTCAATCTACCAAATCGCATCTTTTAAGTTGTCCTTCAGGAAGGTCTCGTGCCGTAGTACGTGTGTGAAAGTGCTAAGCGGCACTAAGTTGCAGACGTTGCCGTTAGAGATGGTCACTGAGGCGATGCCCCTTAGGTAAAAATTTACACGATTTGCGTCTCGATGCCGCACGTGGAAGGACAGGCCGGCGCCGCCGTCTCGTGCGCAGAGTCCGGTACCTATTAACATAACATGTATAGTAATCACATATATAAACGAATATGATATTTTTTTTTGTATGTTGTACGTTGTTTGTAATGGATAATCTCAAAAACCGCTTAATCGATTTTAAAAATGCTTTCACCTATGAAAAGCTAGATTATTAGTTAGTAAAGGATTGTAATTTATTAAAAAAAAATTAGAGATCCCTACGAAAATTGCAATGATTTAACCATGTATTTAACAAAAATTACTTATAAAAGTCATTATTTGGTGCGCTCTGCGTAAACTATTAAAAATACACAAAACAATGTAATACATCTTTATAATACTTATCATTACTCGTAAAAAAGTTGGCGAGGCTATATATATCTAATTATTTTATTTGTGTTGTATTTAAGTTAGCCGCTTTTTGTTCAAATTAGCTAATCAAAATATGGCTAAAATCGAAAGAGATTCTACTTCATTCATTATCGTGATATTAATCCTTTTCCAATTAAATAGTTTTTTAACCAAGGTTAGCTAAATATATGGAAATTCCTTTTTAAATCATTCAAATCCAACCATTCGTTTAAAAAAAAAACCGCGATGTGAGGGAGCAGCCCTACGCTTAATCTATTAGTTACTAACACATTTTATTTTTTGTTAACCACAACCAATTTAATAATAGTTTGTACTTTAATTATATTCTTTGTTATTCAAAACTTTAAAACGCTCTTTATATTAGATCGGAATCGAGAGTCGAGATTGGAAAGTATCACATCGGGAATGGAACTACGATCAAAATCGAGTGTGGGACTAAAATTAAAATCAAGAAAGTGACCGAAATCAAAATGAGGAACAGTACTGAAGTTAAAATCGAGAATAGGATCAGAATCGGAAAGTATCCGAATCAAATCCTACCAAAACCGGGAACCAAAAGCGAGATCACAATTGGAAACGAGAGCGAGACAAATTGGCATCGCGACTAGAACCGTAATCAGAATCGAGAACGGAATACATATCTAGATCATCATTAAACCGTATTAAGGCGGTGCATAAGATGAAGGAATTCATTTTTTGTGCACGCGGGTGAAAGTTAGTATATATATATATAACACACACTTTAATTTACCATCTGTCCGGACTCATGGAAATAGATGGAAAAACAAAATGTGTTCGCGAGGCTTACCTTCGCACCGTTGTCGGTTCAGTCAACGTCGCCTGTCCCTGGTCTAAGCCTAAGAAAGTCTAAGGTCCGCAAATGACTTTACTTTCACCTTCTCTGATTTCAGTTTATAATTATAAGTTGGATTATTTCTCACTAACAGCGTTTTGTTATTTTTACTGATGAATGCGCCTGCGCATCGAGCGTCCGCTTAAATATCCATTTTGCGTTGTGCAATACGTTATATATGACATCGCGACGTAGTGTATATGTATAAATAGAATGGATTGCACTTTATTCTATGCATAACGTAGGTAGTATGCATTGAACAATTATTATATACAAGCTAACTGTTCGCCTAAACCTACAAATTATTCCTTTCATTAATTCACTGATGATTCCATTTTTAATAGATACAAAATATTGCGATAGCTATACCTAATCGATATAATGAATGATGAGGTTGGAGAAGGGGATTTCTATGGGAATGAAAAGTAGGACCGAGACCATAATCGACGGCGTGATCGGGATTGAAATCGTTACTGAAAGAGACATTACTCGAGACAAAAAACGAAGACATTCATAATATTTCGAGATGGGCGGGCAAAGCAACGGACAAAAGGCTAGTATACACAGGATGAAATCGATCATGCATCTTTCCGCAAATAATCGTATTCTCTTCCTTTCTTAAAATAACTTTTCCTAAGTAACTATAACAAAAGTATATTATTGAAAATATGCTTATAAATGATATAAAATAATATATAGAAAACCATACGAAATGGTCGGTCAGACGGCGCCAACGCGCCCCCGCGCCAAGCACAAGCCGTGGCGTTGTAAAAGTCACCCAAGGTATTATTACATGAGTGTCTGATTTACCGCATATATTCCACTCATTTCTAAACAAACAAGGCAAACTAAGGCAAATTATCGATAAACAATAAAGTACTTCATGCAACTTATGGACACGAAGGCAGCAATGTCATCTCTGCAAACTCCCCAACAAAAATCATGTCTCCATAATCGATAACAGTGAAAAGCATTGTTAATAAACACTTAAAGATCAATCATACGCAGTCTTACTTTCAAAAACGTCATTATCGTAAACGTAAAACTTTATAACAAAACACCTAAACCTCTAAAGCCATCCGTCCAGTTGTTGATCGTGCAAGGACAAACGGACCCACGGCGGATTCGCTTGACATTAACGGCACCCGCTGCATGCGGGCCTTTGAAGACGGGATAAGAAGGCTGTCGCTGAACGCGAAGGTCGATCTTTGTAAGTTTATTCGTTCATGTACTGAGCTATTTTTCTCAGAAATTGATACTTCAATGACTATGATGGTGTACAGATCGATCAGTGACTCGTAATGGCCATTGACAGCCAAAACGTATTCACCTATTTTATCTCCCGCGCATATCTTGTCGCTGGTGATGTATGAGTGGAAAAATGAAGGCGTGTCAGCGATACATTTGTCCCTGCTCACGTAGGGCAGCCAGCCGACTTGTAGTACTGAAGGCGTACGGTCTTTTTCATCCTTAGGACTCCAACTTGCAATCTGCACATCATAAAATAACCTCTTGTAATAACTTTATTATTTTTTTTTAATCAGACACGTAGTAGTTGACCTGGCGTGGAGAGGGTTCCTCACTATAAATGTGTTACTTAACAGGTTTTATTCATAAATATCGCTCAAATTTGTTTGTGCTAATTAAAACGGTTGAAATGAGAAAATGGAGTTTACAGGCACAATTCTAAGAGTTTATTTAACAAATTATTTTAAGACTATAAATTTCATATCTTTATTTATAAACTGCAATCTATAAGCAAAAATTCTTTGAGCATCTTTTTGAAAATCGTAAACTAAATAGTTTCGGAGACAAGGGGAAAATGGTCAATTTTCAAGTATTTTATTAATAAAATTACTTAATGTAAAATTGTAATATCGAGTTCCTCACAACAAGATCTTTCAATTGATATGTCCCAAAAGTTTTCACAGTGAAATATATCGTCATTTTATAATTCACTATAGACTACTTTTTGACCACTTTACTACTCGTTCGGAAGACAGTTTTTTTCAAGAACAAGAAAAAAATATGAGGTTAGCCGTTTTCAAATTGTAATATTTTATGTAATGAAATATATGTATCGATCTATATATGTAAAGAAGGATGTGTATATTATGAAATCGATAGACTCAGAAACTATTTGACCGATCATTATGAAAATTGATATGTATATGTATTTTTTCATGGAAAAAGTTTTTATGCTATTCCCATTGACGTAGCTCGCCATCAGGCGGAGCTCTTCTGTATCGACTTTTCCTTTCTTCAACCGATTATCATGAAAATCATTATGTATATATATTTTATTACGGAGAAAATAATTATGCTATCCCCATTGACGTAACTCACCACCAGGTGGCGCTGCAATGTACCGACTTCCGTATTGTTTAACTGATTGTTATGAAATTGTTGGTTGTGTAGAACCGGATACAGTAGAACCTCGATAAGTTAAAGTCCAAGGGAAACACAAAATATTTTAAGTTATAGAGGTTTTAAGTTATCAAGGGTCTATGTTAGGGATAGTTTAATATAGAGGTAGGTATGTACATATGTATGTACCCTTGTTCCACCCTTTATCAGCGTATGTAAGTGTTGTTAGTTTTCTTTTTGAATTCATTTTAAGCCAGTTTATCACACAGTAAGTAAAGCGAAGTTTCAGGACAATGATCAAAACTTATGATCCAAGGCTTACTTATGTCTTAAGGCTAACCGCCGCAAAGCTTTAAAGAATTTCGAAGAAGCAAACAATGGTGACATGTATTGTTTACGTTAACAATTTAACTAGTGAACACGTGCAAGCAATAAATACCGAAACCTTTTTTTTTTGCGCACATTAGCAATTTAACTAGTAAACACGTGCAAGCAATAAATACCGAAACCTTTTGTTTTGCACACATTAACAATTTAACTAGTAAACACGTGCAAGCAATAAATACCGAAACCTTTTGTTTTGCACACTCTTTCAAAATGACTCATTGACAAACAATTTTATGTTATAGAGGTTGTGGAAACATTTCTTTAAGTTACTGAGGGCCAATACAGAGATTACTTATTCAAGTTATAGAGGTTTTGGGCTCTGATGGGAAGGGAACATATTATATTTTGAAGTTATAGAGGTTTTTAAGTTACCGAGGTTTGAGTTATCGAGATTCTACTGTATACAGTTTAATCTCTAAATAATAAAGAGGTCATTTAAAATGATCGTGTGTGAAAAATATGAATAAACGCCACGAACGCTTTTAAAACGGTCTAAATATCGTAGTCCACGCGGGCGGAGCTGCGGGGAAAGCTAGTACATATATAAATAACTTATATAAATTTTATTTATATATTTTTTGTGATATACAAAAAATATATAAACAAAAAACTTAAAGAAACAAATCCGCAAGAATTTGACCTGGTTACGTCCGTAAATATCTTGCGCTTTTTTTTTTTGTAAGTTGCCAAAGTGCATCCATAACGACTATTTATTTATTTACGTTACTTGTCCGTATTGAAGTTATAGAAATTCATATGTGTACCAAATAACAACTTGATCAATCAATAGATGTGTTTGAAGGAGAGACACTTCTTCAGACCTATCACATTAGAGATTCTAAGAATATGATTCACTTAAAGGAGTTATGTATTTAATAGTTTCTTGGTAAAAAATGGAATATTCAAAGTTCAGAAACTCTAAATTTGAACAAGGTCACACAACATATTATTAGACAATATTAAATAAGGTTGGTGATAGTCACTTTTCCAAAGCTGCCATCCGCGAGTTGCTGTTCGTCGAACTCCACGTCGAAATCTACGCAGACGGGACTCACGAAGGCGTCGAAGACGAGCGGCGTCGTCAACACCAGCAGGGCGATGTCGTCCTTGAAGTCGTTGACGGAGCCGCGGAACTTGGGCGATATCCTAATTTCGGCTACCTTGATAAACATAACAAGAAAATAATTGATTGATAAAACCCAAATAAGAGAAATACTGAGAAAGTGGAACAATGAAAGGAAGCAATGCTTTGAGATAAGCGTGAAAAATGTTAAGTGCCCCATTAAGCATTTATTAAGTAAAATCCGAAATCGATCCAGTTTTTTATCAAGTCTCAGGTATTAAAACGTGGACCATGGTGACTACCATAAACGTAAACCACCTTAATGCTTCAGATGTTGGTATTATGGAAAAATTACTTTGTCTATAATCAATATTATAAAATTGTATTGAGGTATTGTTGAAATCAGAAATAAAATAAACGTGGCCTAGGGCAAAAACTCTTGCTCTAGACGCTAATGTTAGAGAGCCGGCAGATTCTTATTTTTTTTTTTTAGAATTAGCTCGTTTCACACTTACGAACTATTCTTAAATGTGTATTTCACTCTTTACAAATACTTCATTTCGTCAATAACGTTTTTTTTTGCAAGGTTTCATTTGGTTTCCAAATTTGTTGTAAATTCGCATATAGTCTGCTTTTTCTAATTGTTTCATACGAAAATTCATTAGGAACCATAACTATTACCAAAATCGTTTTAATATAGAAATTGTTTTGTAATTATTAAAAATGTATGTCGATAAAGAGATAGCCTTTGAAACATATTGCCCATTTTTTCATAGTGCTGATGTGGTTACAGAGATTTTTTTTTTATATTTATTTATATTAATAAATTATTTTCTTTTTTATATTAATTTGTGAAATTAATTACATAAAGAACTTAATTGTACTTGTATGTTTTTAATTCGGACATTTTGTCGGAAAGAAATGTTAATCTTTCCTAGTTTTTCATAAATTTTGAAGCGAGCATACAAGCTATCAGAGTAGTTAGTCACTTCCGTCCATGGACAGTTGCAACTCCAGAGAAGTCACCATTATTTTTCTGTCATTCGGTATAAAAATAGGAACCTGAGGAACCTGATGGAGGAAAAAGTGTGCTGATGGAAGGAAGAGTATACTAATGAAGGGAGATTAGGGTATTGGAGTGGGGAGGAAGCCAACGAACCTCCACTCACTGGACGAAACAGAACAGCGAAAGCTGTTACAAAATTGCTATTTGTAAACACAATTGAAGCGTACGATTATATTATTTTTTTGGAACTCTGCAATAGTTAGGCATATTTAACATTATGTTAAACTACTTACATCGCTCTTTTGCGCGACAGCGTCGCGTTGTTCGCTCCAATGGCGTAGGATTTTTCCGGCAGCAACGGCGTACCTCGAGGCCGGCTGCAAGACCTCTTCTTTATTCCAGAAGCAGTGAGCAGCTGTAAAAATAAAATTATCGTCTTAAAAGAACATTTATATGGTAAGTTGGATTCCAGAATGGGACAAAACGTTCGAGAACACATTGGCTGAGACAGCACATAACCTCCTACGGTCCTGCCAATTTTACTGTTACTCTGGCCAAAATGCGGAAGCATCGGTGTACACGGATATATTGTAATACAGCAGCATTTGCTTACTTTTTTTCTAATTACGATTTTTTCTGTTCCTTGTCAGTGCATGAAGTTTTTTTTCTTAACAGGGCTTAATAACACAAATTACAGATCTGTTTTGTGGCAGATTTTTTTGTAATTCTATTCTTGTCTGACTAGCAATTTGTTCTAATATATGTCCTGGATCAAAAACAGACATGTACAAATAAAATTTGTTAATGCTACTAGAAGAAATATATGACGTTAAAGATTAATAAAAGCTATAAAATACGTACATGTGGCAACTAAGTGGATAATTTTTTACCGAATAAATTCTAAGGATTTAAGAATCTCTCAAGAGAGGTGAAGAAATTTATGGCAGGTAGTTCTATAAGTAGTTTGAATATGATGTAATTCGTCTTACTCATTATCTTCCTTAATCTTTCCTTGTAGGCTTTCCTTTTGTATTTTCCACGACTTGCTTTTTAACTTAAGAATTCTTAATTAATAGCTACTTTTACAAGCTAGTTTTATAGTCTACATCTTATAAGTATTCTGTTGCTTAAAATTAGTTTAAAATGAGATCATGGGAAATGTCCTTAGACCTATAAAAGAAGTAGTATTGCTTCACCGATTAAGACTTTCCTTATTGAACGGCTTTTATCAGACTTCTATCCACCTTCAATTTCTTTTTTTATAGAATTTTAGTATTATAGCAGCTTGAATGTTCGTTTGTCTGTCAAACGAACATTCAAGCCATCAGAGAGTAAGTAGTCACCGCCGCCCGTGGTCACTGGTAACCTCAAAAGAGTGACCAGTGCGTTGCCAGTCTCTTGGAAACGAATGTGATAAACGAGGGACTGAGCTGATGAAGGAAAGAGTGGATGACGGATAGGGGAGTGGGATACACGATATTGATAGAAAGGGCCTCACTAGCACTCACTGAATGAATTCCAATATCCTAAGCTATTACTTAACGTCTGGTTTCTGTGACAGTTGGCTACGGCGTATCTCTACCGCTCACGTACATAGTTTTCGTGTTTTATCTTACTAGTCTTGTAGTATTTATCTGTCATCTATGTTTTTCCTTCCTCTAGTCATGTGTTACATGTAGTATATATTTGTAATATATGTATTAGAAAAATATGCCAATATTGAAATTTTTATAACTAATAGAGATAATGAGTCAACCTACGTCTATACAAATGACCAAACGGGGACTCTTGTTATATTATTATTTTGTGTCTTGAAGGAAAATTTTAGCTTTGGGAAAAATAAGCAGGTATTCGCTTTACAATATCGGTTACGATTTACCGGTCACTACAAAGTTAGTAGCTATGATGGAACCGCTGCATATCTGCTCATAGGGCGTGTACTTCTTGGTATAGATGCTGGCATGCCACGGCATCTCTTTGCGGAGGGCGACCTCTTCAGTTGTCTTCTCGCCTATTTCCGATGTGATAGACCCGCATCCTGTCTCAACATAAATTTATTAATGACTGTTATACATATTTAGAAATATAAACGAACGTATCTAATTTAGTAGAATTTTACTAAAAAAAACTACTAAATAACAAACACCATTCTATCAAGAATCGAAAGTAGAACTTATCATATTTAAAAAAAGGACTCGTTCACTTGTCTACGAAGTTTGCCAAATGCGTGACAAATAATCTTTAATAAATATTAAATACATCTAATGTAACAAATATGGAAATGAAGAGTTAGATGCATCTTATGATAAATAAAATATTTTTCCCTTAGGGCACACTCAACAAATCGTAGAATAATTACTTAGTAATGTAACAAAAAAATATATACTTACTGAAACATTTAGGGGGCTTGTCTGACCACACACCGTTGATGCAGTAAACGTTTTTGCTTCCAACAATGTTCTTATCGGAATAGCATGAATACTTCAAGTGCAGAGCGTCCATGAAATCACCGGGCTTAGCTTCGGGCGAGTTCACAACCACATAACTACCCTCTTCGGGATAAGGAGGCAACTTGCAGCTTGAGCTGCTCCTGAAGACCAGAGCAGAAGACGAAGTTTCTGTATTCAGTGGGGAATTTAAAATGATAGAGTAAAGTGAAAAATATTTAGGTGTAGCGTCGAATGGTCATTTTGTGCCGCTTCATAATGACGCCGCATCGTGCTGCATCTTATTATGACATAGTTCGCTATGCATAATGCATTTAAGTAGTAATAACCCAATACTCTCTTTTATGGAACAATCTACCAGGTCATTTCTTGTCAGTTCTGACTGAATACACAAAACGATTGTTTTAACGTATTGAATACAAAAGTATAAAATTAGTATTAAACATTCTTTTTAACAAAAAATATTTTCAATACATTACGTAGCTATTATCATAAGCAATTGCGTAAAAATTCTCAAGAGATTCTCTCATTCCATACATTGACGGACATCTCATACAAGTGTATATCAACAGCACGCCAAGGAAATTAATGAATTTTTCAAGATTATTTTTATTAGTATTATTTCCTTCAATAGTAGTTTTACGCTTGATTACCATCGTTTATGATTTGGTTTGAAAAGTTCCTGCTCTTCTCAAATTTCCTGCTCTTCATTTTTGACAGATATTTGCCTTGTTAACAATTTATACATTTTAAAAGGACTATATATCCTTAAAATATTATGACGTGTTTTGAGTATTATTTTATAGCCTATGAGATGAATATGTTTTGAATTTGTATAAAATAAACATATTTTACGATATGGAATCTAACCCTAGGCAATCGGTTCTGTCCGCGAACGGCGTCGAATTGGTTTTACTCCGAGAATGTCAAAGAATTAATCAATAATATTCAAGAAAAAATACTTACTGCATTGCTTTTACACCCATTGAAGTATTATTCGTCGCAGTCTTTTCCGTTGACACTAGAAGAAACGAATTTGATTTGAATTTTTACTATTTCAGATTAATGTTCTTACTTTGAATTATGACTATAGGTCGAGATAACTTATATACGTATAAGACATGAAGAAACAACTATATAGAGAAAGTTCGTTTCACTAAACTAATTTTTTGAGTACAAAAATAGTTAATTTGATCATAAAAATTATAAAAATTACCAATCAGCTCTTCCGTTAAAAAATATCACTATAAGCACAAAAGGACTTACATTGATATTTTATAGTCTGTGAATCTTAAAAAGGAAGCTTTGGAAGTTGTCAAAGTTAGGAGTTTTAGGGATAAAAATAGATGACAACTATAATATACACGGTTGGTGACAGTGCTTATCGAAAAACACCATCAATTCGGATGCAATACGTCTTTAAAAATCCATTTCGTTTATTTCCATGCCAAATATTTCACCACATACATGTGAAGCAGTCAGTGATGAGTACAGAGTAAAATTCTATTAGGAAATTTTCGTTAACATAAGTTAACGTAAAAACATTAGCGTAGTTGTAATGATGCAATACTTTCGTATTACTGATGGTTCTATAGAGATGCTACTGAACTCGTTTACGAGAGGAAAGCCAAAAGACAGCGATCTCATGAAGCCACCAACTGATTCTCTGTAGATCCCACCACCTGATTAGTGTTCTGTTATCGACTTAAAATGTAATGTCATTAAAAAAAGAACAATCACACATTTAATGTTGTTAGCATATGCAATTAATATTTACCGTTACATTTTAAAACTTTAAAAAGAAAAACTTGTGTGTTTTTATACCATAGAAACTAGAGCTAATTACAAATTTTCTTTATGATATTAGTTTTTCACTATCCAAAATTATTAAGAATTAACTCATAAAATGAAGGAAATATTTTTTTATTGAACAGTGTTTTCTGTACCGTCATATTATTTGTTCATTTTTTTCATTCGATTTTATTTTTTTAAGGGTCTTTAAATGAAAACCTAGTAATTTTTAAAATTTATATACACCTTGAAATAACGGCTCCTTATCTATATAGTGTGTCTAACACACAAACACTACTGCATCGGATTTTACAGCACTTAACAACATTAAATCGTTTGATATAACTTAAATACTACAGTAAGTCTGATTAAAATCATTTGCAAACAATCGCAGAAACCAGACCTCGCCATATTGAACCGAATTATTGATCAAGTGTTTTTCAATTACGTAAAGTGTTACGCTATTAACTATAACATAAAGATATATTTTTGAACTTGATTTTGGATTTTAATTCAAGATAATATAAAAACAAAGGCTAATAGTTTAGGATTTATCAGAAGTGGTCCAAAAAATCATACCGTTAATCTCCTTTACAACCGGCGTTGCACAGACGAGCGGGCACCATGTTGTCTTCTTAAAACTTAATAGATTGCTCTCAAATTTCAGCACCTCCTTGTACCATAACCCATTACTGCAGAGCAACACATTCACTTTATAAATTTCTGTGCCCTCGATGAGCTGGTATGCGATTAGCCTGATTAGCTGGTTATTGTAGACGTCTCCTGGCATAATCCTGATGCCGGGCTGATCGCGCATGAAGTACCCCCCTCGAGGTGGATACGGCGGGAGTATACAGGATTTGTTCCCACTTCTGTAAGCATAGAACGGTAGATTTCTTACTGTTACGACATAATAGTAATCCGAGATAAAATATCCCTCCACACAATTTTTCCACAACTCCTTCGCAACTGAAAGAAGCACCATCTAGCGGTCAGTACAGTTCAAATTAATATCGCTGCGGTGCATATAATTTTTCGTGTAGGACATTGCATTTGATGGCTCCCAGGCATTGGATCAGCATCGTGTAACATTCGTAATTTCGGTATATTTATCAAGTCAGTGATCAAGACATTAGACCAAAATGGAGAAAGGAAGAGGGCGCGCCCGCAGTGAGTGAGACCAGGCCGCTTCTCCCGTGGTATGTTCCTTTTTCTTTCCCATTCTATTTCCACTGTTTTATTTTAGCGTTTCTCTATCGCTTGAGAAGAGATAAATGCGATCCAGGCCAGACACTAAATTATAAAAGCCGAAAACTGACGACGACGTGGCGGTATCACGACAATACCTAACACTTACTATGAAACTTGAAATAAATGTAAGGATGTTCCATGCGAGTGATTAGAAAAGCAGTTGCAATGAATGAAAACATGTAACAATTTAAAGACTTATCGAACACAAAGAATGGTCTGTTCTTGGCAAAACAATTTCTTTGATAAAATGGAACATTCTAGGTTTTAAAATTCGCAGTTGTGATGGTGAATTCTTGGAAAATAACAGTGATGGGCCGACGTGTAATGATAAAAAAACAATTCTCGTTGTCTGCGCTGACAGTTTTGGTCAACCTAATTCAAGCTAGTTTTATTTTTTATAGCCTGTTTTGTTCTTAAGTTATAAAACACAATTTTTATTCGTTATTTTAAATATTTTCTTGGCCTCGTTTTTTGATTACAAATAAACCTTTTTAAATCCTGAACAATAACATTTTACTCTAGCCCTTACTATACATTTTTTTAATACAAACCCGTAATGTAGTTTAACGCCAACTCACTTTTAACTGAGTAGTGACCTCACGATACTTCATATTCACTTACGCTATGTCTATGACGACATTGTGGAGGAGGAGGAGTTATGGCGCGTACAATTATTATTTTATAAAGTAATAGGTTTCAGTCATACGAAGTCCCCAAATGCTAAAGATTTTTAGTCAGATCAAAAGGTTTTGGTGAGGCAAATTTTCCTGGATGACCCTCTTAACAATACGTGACACTTTCATCGAACTAAATTCAATGGACTTTACTTGTTATATTTTCGTGTCAGATTTCTGTTACCCGATTGGAGAAATATAATCGACTAAAAACTTTTTGTTTCCATTTGAGGATTTGTTTCCATAGATCTTAATCGTTTTAGAGTGGTGGGGCCTGGCTATGGTAACTTAGCTACAGCATGTAAATGGGCGGGCTCAACCGGTGAGATTCCACGCTCTTACAGAATACAGACTTGAAGTAACAGCTTCCGTTTTGTCAAATGAGTGAGAGTTCCGTTGGCCCACTCGCTCTCTATCACCCTACTCCTCTTCCATCAATCTCCACCAAAGATTTCCTATTCCTACTCAAGAGACTGGCGACACTTGCTACAGAAGTTGAGAGTGACCATGGGCGGCGATGACCACCCACTCAATGGTAACTTGTGAGGTCGTTTGCTCCTCAGTGTTAGCTCTCCGGTTTGAGGTGCTAAAGTTTTTATTTACGTCATATATTTCGCCCAAAATATATACAAAACTGACACAATGAAGCTCATAATTTAAAAATTTAAACACAATAATAACAATCAACTTACGGTTTAGCTTCCACAGTGTTAGATACATTTGCAGGTGCTAGCGTCGATGCTGCAACAAAAACATTTTGCAGTTAAAACTATAGAATTTTACACTTAACTTTTTTTAACTTAAAAGCACCCTCTTCATATGCATAGTCTTTGTTAAAGCCAATATAATTTATTATTATTAATTTCCTATAACTAACTCCTGTGGAATTTTAAACTTTTCAAAAGTCCGTCTTTTGAAAAGATCAGAAATTATTTTTTTATTGAATTTACTTGAAATAGGCATAAAAGTAATTTTTTTTCCACTTACACTATCAAAAATCCAATTAGTATTTCTTTATTAATTTTAGCTAAATGATAATGGAAATGCTGGAAAAGCCGTAGAGTATCTAATGACTGGTGCAAAACCGTCATTGTACCCGTCTATAAAGAGAAAACTTGTTCCTCAGCGTCGTTGGCACACTGTATGCGAAAATCATTATTATAAGTGTTGTAAGAGAGACTGGACACGAGATCTGGGACTTACAAACAGAATTTCGAAAAGGGATGGGGTATATGGACTAAGTTTAGTGTCTGCGAAACAATGAAGAAAAGTTTTTGAAACAATTTTAGGTTTCGTAAATATGAATTTTTTTTATGATACACTGAAAAGAAATTGTCAATGGACAATCCTATACATTCATTGCGTGAGTAACGAACTGCACTGCAATAGGCACTGCAGTCCCTAAACAAGGACTCCAGTCTTCGCGTCAGAATAAATGGGGCATACACTGACTGGTTTGACATCCGAAGGGGTGTCAAGCAAAGGTGTGAGGCTTTACCTTAACTATTCATATATGAATAGCTGTCTATGTAATATAAAAGAGGATAAATGTGGAATAAGGATTAATGAGCTGTCTATTAAATGCCTCCTTTACAACGAAAATCAAGTAATTCTTGCGCCATCGGCGTGCAAACTATAAGAGATTGCAATTAAAATAAATTATTATTTTAAGTAAAGAGGTGTAAAAGTAAATATCAGCAAGACTATGGTGATGGTGTTTAAAAGGGGCGAAAGCACGACTGAATGCTATTTATTTGTAGGAGGTGAGAAAGTCAAACAAGTAAAATCGTTTTTATACTTGTGTAGTCCGTTTACAAATGATGGTAAATTTGATAGAGATATCGAAAGGGGAATGAATGCGAAAATAAAGTGTATGTACCCTTACTTGCTGTTATGAAAAGTAAAAGTATCTCACGACAAACGCCTTTGGCTATCCATAATGGGGTACTGATTCCTACGCTTATAAGCTGGGTCTAGCAGAAGAAAAATTAAATTAATATCAATGTGGTAGGGATGCAATCTTTGAGTACTATATGTATAGAACCTCTAAAAGATATAATAGATGTAGAAACGATGATGTCAGAGAGTGGTGTAGTCTGAAGGAAGATGTAGCGACTAGAGTAGAAAGAGGTATGTTGCAGTGGTTTGGCCATTTAGAAAGGATGAATGAAAGTAGACTGACAAAAAAAATTATAGAGCGAATGTATGCGATGAGATAGTCAACAAGGGTTACCTTAGTAAATCTTATGCAGACCATTTGGGTGATATATTAAAAAAGGGCCAAATTTTAAGCACCCCCAAAATTCACGAGCTTACATTAAAAGAATGATAGATGTCAATGAACCAAAAGAGATAGGCGAAGATCGTACCATGTGAATTCTATAGTCTCTGCGTACTCTTCTGGGAATTTATAATATTATTACAGGAACCTTCAAATGTTTTGAATACATTTTTTTTTATATTTGTTTAACACTCTTACATCTACTAACATAACAAGTAAACATCAATGTACATTTAGGCCCATAGCAAAAATTGAATCGATCTCATAAACCAATCAGCTGAAAATCTACAAAATCAATCAGTTTTGTATTCAGTCAGTCGCGTGTACTCAATTGTTCAGAGATATTGTCCGGCAAAAATGAAAGTTCTATTTCGGCCTCGAGCTGACGAGGTGCTTAATGTCGTTTCAGTATGGACCGATCAGTGAGCCTCAAAAAGTATAAACCACACTCGGCGCCTCAAAATGCATGCATTAATTGTAGGATATTTTCAATTGTCCCTGTTCCTTATAAATGATCCATCTATACACTTTGATTATAATAAAGTATTGTATGTACCTAAATATTTAATATGATTATAGCCGATTTCAAGCTTTTCATCTAACCGACGCTCAACAAATTCAACTTCTTGTAAATTCATTTGAAAGATATGCATTGAACATGCACATGGACTAAAAATGTAAAATAATAAAGAAATACTCAAATTTGAATGATTATGATAAAGATACCCACACGAACTTTCAAGTTTGTATGATGAGCGTCAATGCATGGTATTAAAAGATTACATGAAACATCATCACATAAAAAGCTTGTGTACGACATACATCCAAATGGAATGAAAAGATTCTAAAAAAGATATCCATATGAGGTTAAAAGTTTATATTACGAAGGATTTCTAAGTATTTTTAGCAAACTAATATTGCTTCTTATAGGATTGCATCCTTAATATATGAATAATGAAAATTGCACAATGAAACTTGGAACACCATTTCTATTTTCTTTTTTATTTACGCTATTTTTAAAGTCAATAATTACGCAAATTATTATAAAATAAACTATATCGTTTTACGTAATGACAAAACTGAGAAGATTGAGCTAGATATTTTAATGTTACCTACTGCAGACATGCAGTGTGAACTATGTAATATGTAAGTTCGAATGAACTGAAAAAAGATAAAATGTTAATTCACTCATCTCTATAGTTGGAGTATGCTTAACTAAATATTAGGATAGCGTATAGATTTGCAATACTGTACTTAATAGAATGAAAAAAAAATTGAATTTGTTATGGCGTGTTTAGTATGTGCCTATGATAACTGTCAAATGTTCTCAAAACTTCCATAGTTGTTTTCTAACATAATAGGTCTCAATAAAAAATATTTAAGTGCATGAAAATATTAAATCGAACGAACTCTACCTTCTGCATCCTCATTGTCCATTGAAGGCGGACAAAGAAACGGACACCAACTGCTATTAAAGTATATTTCTTCAGTTTCGTATTTGAACACGCTCCTGGACCACTCGCCGGCGATGCATTGGTAGGCCTGAATAAGGATGTCTGCATTATTGTCGTCGCTCTTGTACTGCACGAACGAGACATTCTGAAACACGTCCCCAGGCTTCGCGTTGGGCTTGTCCACGACCATGTAGCCGCCGTTCTCTGGATACGGAGGTAACTTGCACAACACTGTCTGTTTTCCTCTTGCTTCTAGATCTTTGTCGAGTATCGATCTCCTACAAATAATGCATAGTCACCAAAACGACAAATTGAATTATAAACTAATAAGAAATAACAACAATACGCTAAGAGGCTCATGTATATCAAGTTTGTCTCAAATACAGTACGGAGGCCGGAGTATTCATTAACCGGACTATAACTGGAGCAGTTCGTTTTAAACATTATTCATCAACTATTACATATAAGAATTCTAACTGGTTTGAAACTATATGCTTTACACCTGATTCTGCTTCAATGTGGCACTGTCTATCAAATTTCCGTAGGCACGCTTCCATCAGAGGCATTTGCTCTATAGATTTATTTTATTATTTTTTTTTTAAGTAAGTAACCCACCTTGAATTACTTTTTTTTCTAGTAAATAAATTTCTAAGAGTCCTATACTATTTAGTCACAGTATCTCCACTGAATTGATTTTACTTTCATGTTTCATCTGCCATACTCAACTTTTATCATGTTATACGTTGGGACGAAAGCTTCATTATGGTTAGTGAATAGCACTTAGAGGCAGATACTCAACTTTATTACACGCATTGGATGTACTTTCAATATCTCTATCACGTTTATAATTAGGGAAAAATAAACTAGGCAAATAGACAAACCTCTCACTCGTCCAATTCTCTCACCTTCTATTGTGCCTATTCATGAAACACTCTCATTAACTCGAAATATTTCGTTAATTGTATAAAACACATTAAATCCTATCCAGTTTATGTCGTTGGTGATTAAAAAAAATAGTTTATTTAACATAACTTCCAAATATTAATTTAGCTATATTATTAATTTAGTTATTAATCAGTTAATTATAACTGATTAAGATGGTATTTTGGAACATTTTTTTCTGTTAGATAAAGAACAGTATCTATTTGAATCCATGGAGGAATCACAATAAAGTTATTTGATTATATAATAACTTTTTGAATGCTACTGGAACAGAGTACAGGATATTTCATATAATGTTTATGGGCTTCTTTTAATATTACATCAGGGTTGTTGATTGCTTTATATATTTTTATGTAAAAAAGAGAGCAAAGTCAATATTTTTAAGTAACAACAAACTAATCAAAATATAAATGTTTATATTATCAATTAAATAAAAATAGAAATAAAAAACTGCGATGTCATTGTGGTACTGCGTCGGGTAAGAAGACATGTAATACATAAATTCTCTTTAATATGAAAATGACAACAAAGAAAATTTGATTCTTTATAATGCGTTTTATTTAATCTTTTTTTAAATGTCATTTCATTTGACCACATTTACTAAGCTTACATATTTTAACAACAAACAGAAAATATTGAGTGCCCTTTGCATCTATAAAGCTTTTCTTGTACGTCCACGCGGGGCTTACCCTATGCCATATTTAAAATTTATGTATTGTCAATTTTAAGTGATATATTTCAATTCGAAAACGAACCTGCAACACCAAATCCTTTTTAAGAAGCAATATGGAAATATGAAAGCTGGGATTTCGCTATTTGGCTGCATTAAAACACTAACCAAGGTAAATGTGGGTTTCTCAGATCAGCGAGCGACGTCTCTGGCAGCGCCACTGAAAAGAAAACTTCAGTCAAGCGAAACAGAATTAATTCCAATCGTAGCACGAATAATCCCTAAAGTGAAGTTTTGCAATGCGTTCGAGCATAGTGGGAAATTATCACTTGACTTATTATTTGTTCAATATTTAAGTGCATTACGGTGCCCTTAAATATTGTTACTTTGTAAGAAACTTTAGTAGCCCCCAAACATTAAATAACACGAAGTCGAATAGCACATTACAATATTGTGATGTGAAATGGTAATTTGCTTTTTTTCGAAAACAAATGACAAACGTAACAAACAAAAACAAATAATATACCAAAAAACGATTCCGTCTGTTAATTTTACCTGCTACAACCTGGTTAAGTATGATACTACAGGAGTTTGTTTTATTAGTTGGTTGTAAATTAAAACCTGTTTTCTTTCCATTCTTTAAAAAAAATAATGAGAAATTGTCAAAATAATTCACAACATCGTCACATGGGCAACTTAAATTTTTAAATTATTTTTCGTTTTGATTTGCTATTCAAATATAACGAATGAGGTAATACTAAAGAATTTTACGGCTTCTTACTCCGCTGTGGTAACTAATCATATTTTTTTTATACATTTGATCAATTATATTTCAATTACCGCTCATATAAAATAGTATTTATTTAAAGAGTGGCAGAGAACCAATGAGCTGTGTTTTGCCTTCGGAATTCCCAGACGCCAGATTTTAATACTGAGCACGAGCGAATCGACCGATGACATTTGGATATAAGAAAAGATTAAGTCTCACACAGAAATCAATTTAAACACTGTTACTGCTTCAGAGAGCAACTTAAACCGTTGGTCATGAACGCTATCCATACATTTATAACAATGAGACGATCAGCAATCGTCTAGCGTCGAGGGTCTACGTTCCTCAACACGAAATAAAAATATTGTATGAGGTGATGCTTCTACAGAGAACTGATTCAAATTTGATTCATTTATATAAAAATAACTCACCAATGGCAAATATTAAAATCCAGTACATTTTGTGCAAATCGTTGACTTTTTGCTAACACATGAGACAGCTTGTGGTTACAGTGTATATTTGTTGTTAGTCAATTATAAGGAAAATATTACACGTCGTCTTTACAGAGACAATGAAACAGTAAGAATCGTCTACTCTAGTCGGTTGTATTAAAAACACTGACCACACAAACAGGTTTTTGAGACCATACGGAAAACATTGCGTTAAGTGTGTAATGTGAAGAAACATGGAATTCCGTATATATTCAAAATAAAATGAATCTAAATGAAGTTACAAATTATTTTTAGCCTTGTTATCAAGATACCCATTTCGGCTGGCCGATCCACACAATTCGTGCATCATATTGTCTTGAAAGCTATTGCCAGTTGCGATGAGTAGAAACGTCATAAGTACAACGATATTGTTCCCATCACCGCTACATGTTATTTGATTTAATTTAAGCTATTACATAGTCGTTCTACACGGTCATGTTTTACATTAAAATCCTGAAGCTTATTTTAATTTGTTCCATCTAGTGATAAGTATCGCATGGCGTTGTCAACGCTGATATAAAAGTTTAATTTTGTAGATTACTAAGAAATGATCCGTACCAATATACTACGCTGCTCTCTTGTATTAACAACTTTGATTCAGGCATAAAATATCAATTCGTCTTTTTTGTCATTTCGCAGAAATCATCAATTTTCCATTTCATATATACCATTCCCATGCATTCAGAGTACCAAAACGGACTTTTCTGTTTCGTTCCTCCTGGAAACTAAGCATCACGGGTGGCAAGACTCGCCGTTGTAATGAAACCGATGATTCCTTCTTCTGTAGCATGAACTATCCTGGACGAAACGAGGAGAGTTTCTCTAACAAAGGCAGTACCCTCTCGGAAAAAAAATATTCAATGTACCTGATCAGGTTTTTGAAAAATTTGGAAAAGAAGTTGAAACGATATTGAGGTTTTGAAGTAGGGGGATAGAGTAGAAGACTGTCATTCCAAGAAAGAGTAACGAATGAAGAAGGAAGAAGACAGCTGGAGGACTTCGAATTCGTGTGCTCCTATATACATAAAACCGGACAGAGATTTTTTAGAAGAGAAATATCCTTGAAGATTACATGATACAATTGATATTATGTCCGATTATTATAAATGTAGATAAGTTCAGGACTCGAGCCGTTTTCATACTGATTGCATTTCTTAAGTGAAATTATGTTACTTAGGTATATGGTCTGTTCAAGGACAATACCCATGTAAGATACTTTAGACGTTAAGATATATTTCGAAAGCAATGCAATATTTGAAGTAACATTGCATAGAACTAATTTGTTGTTAAATTAATTAAATGTTTGTTAATAATACCACTTACATTATAACATAGAAATAGGTATGTAGTTATGGTATTTAAAGTTTTGATATTATCAATTTACAAATAAAAATTTAATTCAGTATGCACTTATCGTCATTTTCATGAAGAATAATTAAAATAGCAACAAACGTGTTTAAGGTGCATATTTTTGAATGTTTCTCATTGGTGTTCACAGCAAGGGGAAATAGACCTAAAACCAATTCGCTTTGTGAAATCGTGTAGTCAATTCATGATCATATTGAAATAGCTGTGAGAGACTTCATTCCGTGTCTTGTTATTCTGACGTCTCCGCGTTTTCCTTGCCGGGTTTTCGACCCGCCATATTTCCTTATACGTTTGTTATTGTGTTGGTGTTTTTAAATATACTCCAGTCTAAGACATTTATTATAAAAGAGTGAAAACTATTTCTAAGAAAAGGGCATAGATCGGTAAATTTTTTCAATATACTAGGGCTAAGATTTGTCAACATAAAAAAATCTCATGACATGATATTGTAAACCTAATTATATTGTAGTAGTAGGTGACATAGGGGGTATCCGACCTCCCTGCTTGCATATGAGGGTTCGCGGGTTCGCGTTCAATTTCAAATTAGAATAGAATAAAACATTCGAATCCGAGCTCGCGAATAACAATTGAGTAGAACTGAAGAGAAGTACAGAGAAAGGGGACGAGGGCTGATGCCCGAGTTTACAAGTTTTATAGTAATAAAGAGTGAATTGTTAAAATAAGTTGATAAGTAAAAGTTTAGAAATAATAGAAGGGAAGTTTGAAGAACTGGTTAATAAACATATCGATCTAGAAGGAATAACTCTTTAATTTCGAACACTAGAATCTTTGGTCTTCTTAAGAGACTTACCTCTCGTCGAGTTGAATAAAAACAGAAAAGCTCTACAATATATATGAATAAATTCATATATATAATTAGGTTTACAAAAATACACAAAAAGTATTAGTTTTTCATCTGAAACCGGTGAATGATGACAGATTCTCTCATGTTAGATTCGATGAAATATATTCGGATAAGCACCAGGGATACAATCCCTGGTTAGTTTGTATTGAAACGCTATCTTTATTCACGTGACTTACACTTTATATATATAATAAATTAGAACTACTGCGACCTCAGCAATTATCCCCTTAGCTGGCAGTTGTTTTTTTTTATAAAAAGGGTATTAGGAATGTTTTTTTGCAAGACGAATTGTTAACCTTTTCCGCGGCTCCATCTTCCTTTCTCCTTTCTCATACAAAGACAATCCCTATTTCGGTTCCATTCATGGTTTTGAAATCGATGTCAATTAATTTGGTTAGTTTATGGAGCACCATATAAAAAAAACTCTTATACTAAATATTTGTACATCCTCTATATGACGTCTCACTGCATTCTACAGGCCTATTTCACAAAGAGAGTACTCGATGATAGTCTCTTGCTGTCTCAATACGTTTCAGGCTTCGTAAGTCTTTGAGGGATGAAATAAAGCTTCAAAAACAATTCGATTAATATTTTTATCTGAATGAGTGTTGCAAAAATATCAAATGATACTAAGTTTTGGATCAAACCTGCTTGCATCACCTTTTTCATAGTTGGACGGTAGAATAACGAGTTAGTTCACTATGTAATTTAATCTGAATATGTTTATTCTACTAATGGCTGTTAATATAAACGAAATATTTATTCTGTAATTTATGTTAACGAAAGACAATATAAGTTATTTTCATTTACACAAATTCATTTAACCGTCACTTGTGTAGGAAAGCATTTTGACGTAGAATGTCCTAATAAATGTATATCCGGATTCTATAAAATAAATATATTCGAAAATGAAACAACAAACTGTACAAAAGGTTTATCACCATATTTTCCTTAATCACGTAGAACCTGTTTACAAGACCAGTGCCATTCGTGCGGCCGACTCAAGAAGCAGTCACCTGCATGCGCTATCGATATGGCAACACAATTTGTATGCCGTTACAAAAATAACTAAATGTAAACAAAATTACGTATAACAAAAGTACACAATGAACAGAGAAATGTATCGGCTCGTGATATTTGTTATGGGTGAGTTCTTTAAAATGTATCTCTTGTTTAAAATGTATATCTGTTACGGCATTTAATTCGCAATTGGTTGCTTTTAGCTTGTCAGCCCTTGACGAACGCTGAAGGACTACGAGATCAGCTCTTGCCTTGGTTAGTGTAGTTTCTTTTTCAATGGTTTTAAGAACACCCAACGAAAATACACCTATTCGTTAATAAATGTAACTTTTATAAGGAAAAAAAAAATGATTATTTATTTCTATTTACATGAAAGGACATGATATAGGAGTGTAAAATTGAGTATGGTATATTGTTTTATTTTTTAATGCATAAATCTTATTTTACTTCTTTTTTCATTGCACTTGGTACGTTATTATATTTTGCAATCGACGTAGGTCCACTTGCGCCACACATAAGCGTCGTTTTGATTTTAGTATTTATATTTTAATTAAAAACCGGCGATATATATTAAATTAGAATCACACGCAGAAAACTTTGAATTGATCCATTTCTTCAAAGCTTCTTTCTCCCTTTTACTGTATAATTGTAAAAATAAAGAATCGTATTAATTTCATCTATACAAAATATTATCTAATATATATTCTTTACTTTATAACGTTATTGTTATCCTGACTGTTCTATGTTATTAGCTATATTCATTAATGAAAGTAATAAGTTTGTAAGCATCGAAAATATATGGAAGATTTTTAATACATTTTTGAATGCCATTTTTCATATTTTTTTAAGTTAGATTATGAGATCTTATGTTTTCTCTGTGCCAATGCGGATTGGAGGTTATTGATGATGGTCGTCACTAATACGGTGACAAGGTCCCGAACCGATCACTTAGTAACTCTATGAGATACGGAGGGAGTGATTTTTAATTCGGCTTAAATAATTCATGGGTCGTTGCGCCTGTAGTCAGGGACCCTCGAATAACTGCAGCTTCTGAATCGATGGTAAAATACTGTCTCACCACTGACGAGACCTTGCTTCTAGCCAAATTTCAAAAGAACGGAAAGCAGGTTTTATTATTGTTGGTTGTCATGATCAATATTGAAATTAGCTACAGACACGGCATAAATTTTTGTTTTGATAAAAAATAAATCCTTAATACTTAAAAAATATATAATATAAAATATCTTAGTATTGAACGTTGATTTCTACCAACCATTACTTTTCTGTTCACTCAACAGTCAAACTATTAAGGTTGAATTACTATAGAAATTATTTTTTTTAATCAATTGAAAACATTTGACATGATAATTTGATATTTTATTATGAGTTTTGTGTGACAAAACAACTTGTGAACCACAAGACAATGGGTGTTTATTGTCGCCCATGAGCATTCGCAATCTCAGAGGAGTCACCAGTGCGTTGCCAGCCTTATCCGATGGGGAAGTGGGGTGATAGATTAGAGAGTGGGTTATCGGAACTCTCACTCAACAAACGAAAAGCAACAGTGGAAGCTACTATTTCTCGTCTGTATTGCACAAAAGTGTGGCATTTCACCGCTCAATCCGATCCATTTTCGTGCTATATGCAAGCTGATCGTAGGAGCATGGCTATATCACTGTAAAACGTTATTTTACTTTTTGAATAACAGCTGAGTATGTTTCTATCAATATCACAGAAACAATGTCAATTCAATAATATATTTAGGCTCGCAAGTTACTGGTGCACATATTGTGTCTGTTTTGCAGGCGTACGAGATTTGCTAGGCAAATCCACTCAGAAGAGTCAACAGCAGAAAATGTATGTAAACTACCACCGTATCCGGAACGGGGCAGGTACTTGGTGATGGACGAGCTCGGCGCCAAGCCGGGAGACGTGTTCCTCGAGAACGTATCTCTAATACAGTACGAGATCGATGATAGTGTCGATACTTTTAAGGTGAACACTATGAGCTGTTCTTCTGGAAATTGGTCGGAAAATGCGTTTCAGTATGAGAGTGACAAACTGTATTTCGACTCCAGTTGGTGTTCGACACTTTGTTCACATTCTGAAATCGATAATGCTACAGGTATGGACGAATGGATTCTATATGAATTAAAATTTAAATGTTTTTGAAATGAGTAGCACTAACTTTATTGGATTTGTTTATAGAATAACTATTATTGGTTTCCTTTCGTAGTATGATAAAATAAAATAATTTACATTATCGTTTATGTACATAACAAATAACTAAATTTTTATAAAATTTGTAATTATGTATTGACGTCGTATATACGTAGAATATAATATATATTAAAATAAGCTACGATATAATATCGTAGATTATATCGCAGCTTAATTTAATAAGCCTACTATTTTTTAATTATTGAACTCAATAATATTACTGTTTACAGATGCATAAGTTAATTTTAATAAGTCATTGAAATCAAGTATTATATCATTAAATTATTTCATTACGATTTGTATAAATTTAAAGTGTGTTATTGAGTTTGTGCATAAAAGAATGTGTCAATTTGTCGTACACTTTGACATTGTGCAAGTGCATATATTATTTTTATTTAATTATTTTTATTCTTTTTCACTGCAGGATTCTATAACTGTTGTACTAATTTACTGGGGTTTAAAGGTTAGGTTATTGGTATTCTTAAGAAAAACCATTTCTTTATGACCCCTAATCAACCTTCGTTATTAAAAAAAGTTTCAGTCGAAGTTTCAAGCTACCGCCGGATCGAATAGATTGTTGTTATTGCAATAGTTTCTCTGAAAGTTTCAGAAAGTTCTTTATCGAGATCTACACTGTTAATTCATCCGAAATACTTTCAACTTTATAGTCAGCCGAATAGACTCGTCTATTGTCTAATAAACGCTGATTATTTGTCCCAGCTATTAAGAACATTATTCGTATCATCAACAATGGCCTTGAGGTCCAATTTTATATACCATTTTTATATATAAAACCGACGTTCCGTTTAAAGAAGTAAAACACACGAATTTCTACCTGACCGCTTACTACGAGATTAGAGTGAACTACCCTAGTAAATTAGAGTGGTGAAGCTATGCTGCAGGCATTTTGGCTTTAGCATACAAATGGACCGGCTCGACGAGTGAGACACCACAACCTCACGGAATGCAAAAGTGAAGTAACAGCTTCCGCTGTTGCATTTAGTTCATTGAGTGAGAGTTCCGGTGACCTACTTTGTTCTATATCAATTGCTTCTCCACGACATATAACATTTGCATTCCAGAAACTGAAAACGTACCGGTGACTCCTCTGGGACTGTGTTGGGTTTGGGAGTGATCGAGAGGTGGTCATAGTCGCCATGACTACGACATGAGAAAGCTGTTGTTTCAGATTTTATTCACTCCGCTGCTAAAACGTACTATCTCACAATATTTTTTTTTCAGATTGCAAAATCTTTACGGTATACCTTTTATGTTGACTCATTAGAGGTTATAAATTGTCGTTAGAATAAGAAAAAAACTCAGATTCAAGCCTTAACCTCAGGCGCATCAGCCAATAAATTTTAACTTAAATGAAATCAAAACTGATTAATTTTTTCATCTGAGACTGCATAAAGCGATTTATCTAAGATATTATTCCAGCGTTGAAAATATGATAAATAACAGCCTTCAATTGGCAATAAGCCACTTAAATCAATATTTGGAGAGGTCATTAGGTTCAAACCCTTAAATCAGAAATTGACTGTGGACGATTACGCCTCTCCAGTAGGATGACAAACAAAACAAAAAGAATAGTCGAATGGTCTTCTGTGATAACCCATCGCTCGAATTCATATTATATTGACAATGTAGGTGCCATTTAAGATGTGTCCTTCCTAGAATTTGGTTTTTAACAATTTCTCATACAATAGTATATAAGTCAAATTTATTACTACCCTTTTTATGCTCTTAAATTTCATCGATTTCCGTGATCAATTTTTCGTAAAAGTTTTGGTTGTCGTCCTTTCGAATTCGGATCTTTTCTCGTAATCCCAAGTAAGCTCCCAAAATGATGAACGACGACGCTGCTCGAGAGTCATAATGGATATCATAATGTAAATTTTGACTGAATGCGAAATAACGTATATTTTTTACTTACTACCATTTTGTCCATTATATTCTGAAATAACATAGTAACAAACAATGTTTCAGCATCCGATTCGAACAAACAATATAAGGAGAGGACGGAAAATACGTGAGTATTTATCGTAAATAATGCAATTTTTAATAACTATTCGTAAGAAGTAATGCAATGGTTATATCGATTCTGACGGTTTTAATAATTAACTTTTAAAAAGTAATGGAGTATAATTTTTTTAGGTTTTGTATTTGAATTTTTTCAAGAAACTCTGAAAATATTTGGCAAATTTGAGATATAAAACCGCTTGGGAATGAAGTATCAAATAAGTAATATATATTTTTGTATGCTACAACTTAACGAAATTCGAGTTAACATATGCCCATTCAGTAAATTTGTATGTTTTCTATTAAGTGGTATACATAGAGCACACTGAAAGTTCTTCACTCCTGGCCGTTTATAAATGTTTGAGTTTCGAGCCTTATATTTTTTAAACAAAGTAAACTCATTCATTGGAGAAATTATTTTTTGGCGGGAAGTCGCATGTCAAATTTGTCGCATGTTTACGATTTTATAAATTTGCTAAATTATCTGTAAACCGTTTGTGAAATCTATTACATTATAAATATGAGTTATTGAATGTTGGCGTATCTATACGAAACGAAGATCTCCTCCAGCGTTTTGCACTATTATCTTCTTGTAGCTGTTACATGCTAAAATGGGCCCGCCATTTTTATTGTGTAATCACATCATGTCTTCCTTCGTCTTCCTCTTTTTTTTTGTATGGAATTTAGAGGTCTATTCTGTTATGTTTTTGTCCACATGATTTTTATTTTGTCAGAGCATGTTATTATTCAGTTCTACTTAAAATTTCTTTTCTTGGTCGTAATATCTTATATTTTTGATATGTTACTTATATCTATGGCTTTTTTTCTATCTCTTTTTGTATAATCCTATACGCTTCTCTCCATGGTTCTTCAACATATGAACAGTTTTTGGTTTTGTTTTTGCTTGTTTGCCCAGGTCTGGTATTTCTAAGTTAATAAGGGTTAAAAGCAAAATATACAACACCCGTATATACAGATGTTGTATATTTTCCTTTTCATTGTGACGTTACATTGATTATTTTTCATTATTTCTTTAAGAAATAGAAGAAGAGTCTAGAATTTCTTCCGTAAATTCAAAACCATTCTATCTTTTCCTAACTCTATTTGGTTATTGAGTGCAATTAATTGATTTAAGTGAGTATATGAGTTTAAATATTGTATTTTTCCTCTACTATTTTTATAAATTCTTAGGATCTTTACTATTTTGGATTTTGTTCTACTCATCGTTAGTCCTATCTTTTTGCTTTTTTTGTGCTAGATCTTGGAGCATGATTGGAAAGTTTTTTGTGTTATCTTTTATGAGTACTATGTCCACAGCCAATCTTAGATGACAAAAATTGGTTCCATTTAAGTATAGTAGGTAGTTGTCCCATTCTATTTTTCCAACGATTTCTTCTAGTACTAATGAGAACAGTTTTAAGAGAGGAATCGTCTTGCCTAACACCTATGTGTGGAGAATTACTTCTTCTGTTTCTAGCTTTATTTTTAATTGTTTATGCGTACTATTTTTATTGTTCTATATTTCTTTCTAATTCCTTGATTATTTAGGGCTTCCCAAATGTAATATATTTTAAAGAGTAAAATGCCTTGTCCACAAATTCCATGTATAGTGGAAAATTATATTCATGGCATTTCCAATGAGATGTTTTATTACATTAATGAGATATATTGTGGAGTCTCCTGATTTAAAACCAGTTTGTTATCTTAGTTGTTCTTCATTAAGTTTTTTGATAACATACAATATCTTCTCTGATTCTTACATTGTTTGTTACTCTGACCATAAGGTGGTTGTTATTAAATTTGTGACTATTTAATATATTCACATTTTGGAATGTTGAGGATTGATTACTTATTATGACGTCTATTTCATTTCGGTAAATTTTATCAGGAAAAACCCAGGTCTATGTTTGGCCACCTTCTTCTTGAACAGGCTGTTTATAACCGTCAAACTGTTCTCAAGAGCCATTTTTACGATTCTCTTACTATTTTCACTTCTCTTTTCTGTGTTGTAATTTCCTATTGCATGTTTATTACTTTGATTATGTTTACATATTTTGCCATTATTGTCAATGATATTTTTTGTGGACTTTCTCTAATATAGCTGAAAAGTGACTATAGAACGTTTCATTTATTGTTTCTTCTGCCTACCATGCGTAGCTCAGTGTTATGGTCCACCTATCTTTGTAGTCTTGTAAATGAATACTTAGTACTGCTATTCTTGCGGGTATGCTTTTGAACATCGATTTGGTTTTTAGGTGCTGCTTTTCCAAAAAAAATTGTACTCTGTTTAGTCCCTTTGTTTCACCTATGTAGAACAGGTCACAATCAATTTAGTTTCTGTCGTCTTACCTAGTTTAAACCAAGGATGTCCCATTCAATATTTGTTAGAGCTAATTAGAGAAGTTCAAGGTAATTTTCTGGTGTTCTTAGTGAAAGTATATTTAAAGTGGCCGTGTTAGTATTGGTTGTTTTTTTTTTCTTGTTGTTTTGGCTGGAAAGTATTGATCGTTTTCCTCTACCAATTGGTTGGGATGTATTTTCCAAAGTTGTTTTGGAAAAATTGTAGAATATATTTTGCTGGATTCCGGATGCTAGTGGATATTACAGGCTTTTTGGAGCTTAAGACAGTGAAGCTGATCTAGCTTGTTCAACATAGCTTATGACAGTGGGTTTATAATTTTTTTACTATTTCTATGGTAATTGAGGGTGTTAAAGTATTTTTTGCGTTTAATTTCTTATGAGTTAATGAGAACGGTGATCTTGAGTCCTTTGTTTTTCTTTTGTCTCTGATTTTATCTAATAATCTCTTGATTTTAAGCTTATTATATTTTAAAAACAACACATTTTTCTCTTTTTTTCTTCTTTTACCTGTAATTGTAAGTGGTTCCGTTCTAGAAGTACTTTTTTGAGGTTGCGCAACTACTCATTGTTATTTTTGCAATTACTTTATGTTAAATCTTGTTCTAGAAAGGAAATTAGTTTCATCTCTGACGCACACAGTAACAAATTAAATCTATTGGTGACCAAAAATAATAGTATTATAAAAAGATTCAAAACTATCATAAAAATATTAAAAAGTAAAACAATATTATAACACTTTAAAATCATTGCTCGTGTTGTGGACTCACTCTTATTCAATAGCCGACCAAATTCAATAGTTTCATCCATTGTTCACTGCACCATTGCGCAATACTTCCAGGACTACCAATAGAATATGCAAGATTCCTCCATATCCTGAGGGTGATGGGAGTTACTTCCACCCTTATTTGCCCAACCTGAAACCCGGGGACACCTTCGAAAGCATCAACTTATACTACTACATGCTTGACATCAGCGGCGTTTATGAGATAAAGAGTCTCTCGTGTATAAAGGGTCTGTGGATCGTACGTTTGTTTCACAAGGGCGCGTTGCTCAGAGTAAAGAAGAAGTCGCTGTGTGCGATTGCGTGTACGTCGCCGGTCGCCGAGAAGACATCAGGGATTGTCTTGAGTTGAAATTTGTTCAATTGCTCACTTATATTTGTGCGTGCGTGCGTCTGTGCGTTCGTGCGTCTGTGTGTGAATAATTTTGATGGGACTTTGCGATTTGACACAGTTTTTCTCTTATTTATCTATATAGATTTTTTCTCTGGAAAAGCAGGACAAGAACATTTTAAAACGTTTGTGCATTTAGCGCCATTTCATAGTGTTATGTTGTGTTATTAATTCTTAACGACATATAGCACTAACTTAAATGTGAATTGCAGATGGCACTAGGTAGATAAAATACATAAATATCGATGGTATAAGCATTTATTTTTCGTAATTAACATAAGCACTTTTTCTCGTGGGAGGTATCATTTTATTAAAGCAAATTGGAAAAACGTCAAAAAAAATTCGGTTGTCCAAGCACTGCTAAGTAATCTTTTATTTACCATAATAAGGGAAGTTTCAGAAATTTGAGGAGTGAGGGTAGGAGGGGAGTAGAATACGTAAAAAATGAATAAGTGAAAAATCTAAATTTTTCGCGTACATTATCCGATTGCGGTTTTGTTGAATACTCTACAGTAGGTATATATTTTAAGTTTGAAAATTGTTAAAAGGAATAGAATTTAAGATACAATATTAGAAAAATAAGAGAAGCAAAATGGATTTAAGATTAATACTACACTATGTTGTCACAGATGTTCATCAACATTTAATGTGTCATTGTCTAAATTTTATCTTCATCATTATGAAATATTGATGAATTTTAACTAGAAATATCTTTATGTTTCATGTTTATCAAGAAGCAACTTCAAAGGCAATTCGTTAGCCTTGCGAGGAAATGTAGCTTTTTTGTGCATGCTTCACCGCGAGTGAGATTGGTGGAGAGTGGAGAGTGCTCTGAAGGGCTATTCGACCTCATCCCTCCCGTTAGTTAGCGTCATCGGTCCGCTCACCGGAAATACCATCAATACCATCTTGATGGTTGGCTTTCTACTAATTTTCTGCTATGTACGGTGAGGCTCTGCAATGGTTTATCGTCAGTGTTATTCCCGACTAACATTGACATGGAATCTACGTGTCAGAACAGCCCCGAGGAGCTTACCTGAATTTCGTTGCCGCTGCATCCCAGGCGCTTGTCCGTGTCCAGCGCGATGTGTCAAGGCGCTCCGGGTTGTGATCGTCTAGTTGCACTATTGTGTTGTTTTTATTGTTTTCACTACCTCCAATCGTTTATCCATATAAATCTGTATTGAACCGCAGCGGCTCGCATTTTCCGTTTTATTTCACTCGTCTACGCGTGAGCGAAGTACCTCCGATCCGCCAGCAAACGAGTCCGTCTGACATCTGCCCGCATATGTCCCCTCATTCTAACGTCTGTCAGTTGTCTATTGTCTATGGAAGATAAATTATTAAATGAAAGGAGAAAAAATGGAGTAAACAAAGGGGTCTTTAAAAAAAGAGCGCGTTCTTATTTATACAAGCCGGCAGTGCAAAAGTGACTCTTCTGGGGTTACAGATGTACATAGGTGACGGTGACTATTTACTTTTGGATGATCTGCATGATCATTTTCCTCTAGTAATTTGTATATATTTAAACAAGCAAGTATTTTAAAAGAGATTTAAATAAAAAAAATAATTTGTGTGTAATTGATTAAGTCAAATTGTACAACATCCTCCGTTAACTCCGTTAACAAATGATTCTACTGATCATAACTATCAAAGTTTTCAAATACCTTATGCCTGAAAATTTAATTTTCTTTAACTTTTCAAACATAATAAACCTGAGTCTAGTACGAAATGCCCTTAACAAAAAAGGCAACCCAATATCATAGCTATAGTTGCGCGGGGTACGGGCCATGAGCGGCCGCCTTGTAACGGAACACGTGCAGCGAGAAGAGGCAACTCGAATGTATTAAAATACCTAATACACGAACGAAAAATAATCATATCGTATTTACATATTTATGAAAATCTCAGTAACTCAGTATTTCTAATATTGTGTTCTTTAACAAATATTATTATTATTATTATGTATATCAATTGTATAATAAGGTAATTACGTGATTATTTTTGATTAAACAAATCACCCCGTACTCTCAATAGAACAGAGCTGAGAAATTATTAAAAGTTACAGCTCTTAATGGGAAGTACGATAATTATGGTAGGGTCTTAATTATTCAGTTTGCGCTAAATTATATATTTTTAGTAGATTAATATTAATTTTATATGACAAAACAATTAACAACGTCATTCTGTAAAAACAGCTATTTTACCGAACACAGAACACATATTTTAACAGTAATCAATTGATAAATGCTGTAGAGCCAGGCTGTGACCAGATTATCATCATACAGACATGACATATATATGACATATATTATACAGACATGAATTTTATGAAAGTGTGAAGAGCTTCTGCTCTTCTGTTTCGTCCAGCGAGTAAGAGTTCCAGTAGCTGATTCTGCTTCCAGCATTCTACTACTTCTTAATCGAGTCGTTCCCTTCTCGACCGGATATTCTATTCCTACATAAAAAGCCGCACTCGTGTCCCCTCTGGCGTTGCAAGTGTCCAAGGGCGGTGATGACCACCCATTCTCTAATGGCTTATATGCTCGTTTGTTCCTCGATAATTTCATCATAGAGTAATATTCAGAAAAGAGGGTTGTAATTGTTCAACAAAACCACTTCTTGAGCTTAAAAAAGCAGGTTTCTAGGTGTCATTTTTAAATTGTTTCCTTGATTTTGAAAAATGTATATATATTTATAATATAAAATAAGTGCTATATTTATTACTTAAAAAGAAAGCCTTGAACTGTGTTAATAATTTTGCTGCTAATTTTATTAATAAACCTTTTTTTAGAACCTCGTTCCACACCGACAATTCAGGAACTCAATAGCCCGTTCCTTCCATGGTTAGTATTTTTTTAATTTTATAAGGAATTAAATCTTTTTCTTGAACGATGATGCAACATTTCTTAATTATAAAGACAGTTAAGGAAGAAATATGGAACAAGTTGGCAATTTCTTTTAACATTTTGCAAAATTTGTAAATACAATATTCCAATTTATCTACAATTTTGGTATTTGACTCTTTTCAGTCTTCTAAATAAATGAACAGCTTTTTAAAATTATTTTTACGTATCATACTTGCTGTTCATCTGTTTTGTGGATCTACGACACTTTTGATTAAACACATTAAAAATGTATCTTCTTTGTATTCATTCCAATTTTTGACATTTTCAAATTTCATTCATAGAGCTAAACGAATATTGTATTATGAGAGTCATTATTATCACAACCTGTTCATTCTTCTTGTCAAAAATACCATAATACAATTTTCAACTAATTTTCCAAAAATCGTCTTATTTTGTCCGGCTTTTTTTGAGATTACGACCACTGTGTGCTAATGTGTGTGTGTCTGTGTGTGTGTGTTTGTGTGTGACTCTCCGTTTATTTCAGGCGTTCGACACTGGCGGAGTTGTCTGATGCAGGAGACATGGCGGAAGCGTTGTGCGAACTACCTCCTTATCCGCAGCGCGGCAAATACGTCGTGGTGAACGCGCCCGGCGCCAAACCAGGAGACATATATCCCAATGTATCACTAGTGGAATACATTTACAGTGAAAACAATGAATCCGTTGAAATAATGGCTAAAAGTTGCTCTTCTGGAAGATGGACCCAAAGTATATTTCAGTACGCAAGCGAAAACTTGTATTTTAACAACAGCTGGTGCCCGCTGTTATGTTCATCTTTTGGAACTGATAATGTGACAGGTAAAAAATAAATTGATGACATGAAAATTTATATTCAAACTTAATAAATCCTAGATTATAACTTGAGATAAATAATTATATTTTACAAATAAGCCAGTCGTTTGGAAGGTAGTTCTTATTTAAGAAGAACGAATAAAAACTTGAGATGTTCTCGAAGGATTTTCTTTTTAATATCAATTTAAAAACGAATTTGTGTTTATTTTGGCTATGTATGATGAAACTAAAAAAGGGCTACCCTTAAGTTACTTGCTCGTTTTTCGTGGAAGAAAACAATTTTCCAAACGATTGACGAAGTAGTAAAGAGTGAATTCGCAAACCAAATTTCACGAATTTTAAGTGTTATTTTGTAACACATGAAGTAAAGATATTTTGAATTTGATTATAATTACGACACTTTCAATAAATCGCTATTGTATTTTGTTGACATTAAAATTAGCATACCCTCAAACCATGTTCGGCAATGGGTGGTAATGAAATTCTACAACTTCCCCCTCGCAACGGAGAGCAGTTTAAACCATCAATACCATCATGTAGAGCTTTAGTTCCGAGCTGGTCGATCTGAAATAAGAAGATTACGGGAGGTTGTGACTTGACTGTGAGTGTCATTATCAAGTCATTGCGACAACTTGTTCGAAAGGTTGAACGCGATGAGTCCTCTCCAGCCGCAGTATCGGGTGGCGATTACAATTACAGTTTTTATTAGTATTTCGTATCCCCAGTTTAAAAGCTTGACATTCTATAATACTTGGAATAAATGTGTATTAACGATTTTACAAATCCTTAAAAGCTTCGTTACAAGGAAATTGCCTCGTTTGTATAGTATCACATTATAACTAAAATTACAGTTAGTTGAGAAAATTGACTTACAGATGGGTTTTAGAATGAACAAAACAATCGATCACTTCGTATTCACACGTTGGTGTATACGTTTAAATGAGAAGCCACAATTGGCTAGTGTATAAAACACGAGCCCTATTTGATAGAGTGTTCATGCGTTGGTCTTCGTCATTCGGATCCACTCTAGCGGTTTCTTACTAGGCGTCGAACGGATGAATGTCAAAATAACAATATTAAATACTAAGTAACGATTGTCATTCACAAGAAATAAACCACTAGACAGAAGATGGGAAACATCAATGATTCGCCATGTTTTCATAAGGTGAATAAATCTTTTTAAACATTCCGATACTGTAATAAACAGTAATATTTCCTGTTTTAGAAACCGTATCGGAGAATGTAAACGAGACCAACAAGACAGAAGAAGATAACATGTGAGTGTATCCCAGAATAACACCGGCTAATTCACGAGCATGTACATGTAGCGTTCAAATACAGCCTATTTAATATGTTATTTTATGACAAAAAGCCTTCATATCAATAATAAAATAGGACCCATCAGATTTGCTGTATACAATTCCGATTCTCACAAAATATTTGCGTGCTGTCAAACACGGTATGATGTCTCTTGTTAGATAAATACAATTATACATGTAATCAAACGAATTTACTTTCATTACAAAAAAAAAACGCAACTCCATTGGATTTAAGAATAATGTACATTTTAAAATTCCGTACTTCAATTAAAATCCTTGTAATATTACTTCGTTTTCCTCCTGTCTATTTATTTTCTCTTTATTTGAGATGACAAACAGTTACAATATTAAAATTTCATATTAAGACGTATTTGTATAGTATTGATATATTATAACCAGTGGCATTATCCTAAAATACACGTACAATTTAATAGAATATAAATTAAATATATAATATAGTATTAACACCATTTTGAAGAACCCATGGAGGTGTCAAGTTGAAATCGGTATCAAATAATACCATGTTTTGGAGCTGTAGTCAATAATTAATTGTTAAGACCTTAAGTCAACGCATTCAAAATATAATGCCATTTTTACTGTATATTTTGACACTCTCGAATAAATCAAAATATATGGGGTACTTTTCATTGACCTAGAATCATTAAATTCAAGAAGAAGCAAGGTGTCACAGCACATGTAAACGAAAAACATGAATAAAATATTTTTCTAATGCTTGAAATTTAAAGTTTCCGAAAATTCGGACAAAAAAATATTTTTGTTTTTTTTCTTTAAAAACGAAAAAAAATAAAAGTTTCATAATTCCCGGGACCGATGTCTCACCAGAGTTGGTATCGCGAACATTTAAAAATCGGCGAAATATAACGATAATTGAATCTGTACGGAACCCTCTAGATGGAATAATATTCCAGCTTGTCCGGTATTGATTTTCCTTTCAATGGACTCCTTTAAAATCTCTAGGACTAAACGCAAGCTATGCGAGATACCTCCATATCCCGAACACGGCGGCTACTACCTCCAAGACCGGCCGTCAGCGGGGCCCGGCTACGTCGCCGAGTACTTCCTCGGCCTGTACCGTTACATCATCGACGGGACGAACGGGACTCGCGAGCTGAAGAAGCTGACGTGCAACCAGGGCACTTGGTTCATCACGGTATTGGAAGTGGAGAGCGGCAGTTTGCGCCTCAACAGAAAGACTCTGTGCCCGCTGTTGTGTTCGTCGTCTGACGCTAAAGAGTTTTCTTCGGGTGATGTTTTTGTTTTTTTTTTTTTACGGTCAATCTATACACGTCACGAAAATTACCTATCCGCTGAGTTAAGGAAGCAAGTCGTTCTAAATCGTAAAGTAAAAATTAACTTAATGTGTTTATATATTATGACTTAATGTACAAATCGAGCTATACACGCATAAAAAAAAACCGGCCAAAGGCACGCCGGACCATGGTCACTAGATTGCCATAGGCGTTACAGTGAAATGCCCCGAAAAACTACGTTGTTACAATATTTTCATATTTTTATTAATATTCATCTTGCAATTTTTGAGTAAAATGCCTATGACGTACGGACGGATGGACCTGAAGAAACTATAACAATTCTATTTTTGCCATTTTGCAATCCTAAAAAGGGGTATAATGAGTTCTTAGTGAACTGAAACATAAATACTCAACACAATTTATACTTATGTATGATGTTGTATTCATAGTCCCGGTACTAAGTGGAACGTTATCAGCTTATCGAAAAAACTTTATTAATTTCTTTCTGAGCGCACCTGGTGATCTCTACCCACGAAATATAAACATTTTTCGTATTTTCTTATCCTTAGTAAAATAAACTAGTCTGTATCTACTTTCTCTTTATCGAACACTCTTCATACACGGAGCTACTGAAATCAAACTGTCAGTGCCACAAAGAAAGTTTTAAAAATTTTGAAATTTTGAACTTACAATTGTTTTTAATTAAAAGCTTTGAACAACATAATTAATTGTAAGGGTTTTATAGCATTGTTTTATAACAATTGTTTGTTGTAAAACAATGCTATAAGTTTTACAACATTAATTGTAGGTTTTTAATAACGTAGCCTCAAACTTGAAACATAGTTAAGTTCAGTATTTATTTTTTAAATAACTATAAACATCAATCCTTATAATTATGATTTTAGACAGCAGATTAGATTCAACATACAGTCAGTGGATATCAGTAGCTACTCATAAAATACATATAAAAGTGAGTTCTTACACTTATCGCAATAAGTAAATGGCATAAAGAACTGTTTTTGCTGTTGAACGTTTCAATTTTATTTGATGATTAGATACAGGAAATGATTACAATTCGTGAAGAAAATGATCAACATCAACAAATGTAAACAATATTATAAACTTTATCTATATTTAATAAAGTGAAAAAATGCGATCCCGTTCATTTGCGAAAGGACCAGTTATTATAAATACTTAATTATGATTTTTGAACTGGACATAGTCTATGTAAATAAATAAGTATAAAATGTAGCGCTCTATTTTATTCGTATTTAAGTTGCTCTATATTATAAGAACAGGTATCACTTGTTATTATGAACATTTTTCATTGCATATTAAATGGATAAATGAGCAAGAGAGTCGTCAGAGAATAAATAGTTACCTTTATCCATGACCACTCGCAACTCTAGAATAATTTTACCGGTGCTTTGCTGGCCTCTTAGAAAGGAATAGGGTATCTAGTATAAGAATAGGGGATCGATGTGATGGAGAAGTAGAGGGAGAGTAAGCCACCGAAGCTCTCAATCACTTGACGAAACGTAACTGCGAAAGCTGCAGCTTCACTCCTGTATTCTGTAAGAGCGTAGTATTTCACGGGACGAACCTGCTCATTTTTGTGTTGCTGCCAAGTTGGTTACAATAGAATTTTACCTACAGCATAAGTTACACTATAGTTGTTTTATTTACATTACTACTTTAGATGACATTTGCATTTATCGAAGAAAAATTAAGTATTCCTTAAATTCATTTAAAATATTTAGTGTCGTGATCGAACTGCAGGTGTCGATGACAGTGATACTCTTAAATACTCCACACAAAGTGCCTAGTTTAGTATTGATAAAGGTGACGAGGTACAGAATGATTTTGCGTAGTAGGATGTTGTAAGTTGTGGTGCATTAAAAGTATGAGTGAAATAACGGAACCCTTGTTTTTTTCAGCTACTAGAGCTGCAAAGCCGCCCAAGGTTTTAAACAGCCCACACCTGCCATGGTCAGTGTCTTAGATTATATAATTATCTGTAAATGTAGTAAAACTGTTCGGTGATTGACATTAGCTGCTGAAACTGACTTCGGGTGATGTAAGGGGTAAACTGAATACAATCAATATTAAAAAAAATGTCTCCTTGTTTATTTGTTTGGACACGCTAATTTCCAAAACGACTAGACGAACTTTCAGGAGGTATTCGCACTTAAATGGAGTAAAATATAGGCTTTATTTCATCAATTTTGGCTCGCTGAGACTCGAACTACAAGAAGAGCAGGTATAATACAAGAATATTCACTAGCAATTAACGCTAACGGATATTAAATTATACTACAAAATTGGAAACGCAATTTTCATTTTTTTAACTTATAGAGTGAAAAAATTGACGATATGCATGTTAATGCCATTTATTTTTTAATTAATAAGGTAATAAGAAACACAAAGTTGCACTAGGCCACAACTTGGTATATTGGTGTATTAGCGTTGGCATGCGAGGTCTCGTGTTCTAACGTGACCTGTGGCGTGTGACTTGTGACCTGTGCCATGACGTGTAACAAGATAATGACCTTACACGTTCCATGTCATTAACGCATTTTTATTAGCTCGACCTGTATGTGTGTATGTATGTAATGAATCTTTGAGCGTAATTTTCACCAATTTCCAGATGTCTGAATTTATACTATTAAAAATTGTGGGTTGCGATTTTTATATTTTCAAAATAACTCTACTTTAGTAAATATTTACCAATGGAATACATGATTGTATGATTTAATATCAAGCACCACACGCTATTTTACTATAAATTGAATTATTATGTCATTAACTCAAGTTTTACTCTTAGTTTATTGTGATATAACTAATTGTGATTGATTGTTGCACTTTATGTTGCTGTAACACAAACTCTTCATAAGTAAGAAATATTTTCTACTTTTTAATTCGGCTTGCTATTGAAGCGTGTTTTTTTAGTTTTTTTTTTATTTCAATTGAAACGTATTTGAACGTCACTCTATGAGGTTTTAAATAATATTATAGATGTATTTAGTTCAGTAAAATTATGCATTATTTGATATTAATTATTTTACGTTTTAGAAATTCTTATGGTTTGGTAAAAATCGACATAACCAATGAACTAACAGCAAACTTTTAATATTTTAGCCTTTAATCATATCACTTTATACAAATACTATAAGTAATAAACAGTCTGTTTTTTAACGAAATACTGCTATTACATATCCATATCGTTTATTAGAAAAGTAAATTGGGCTCATATTCTTTTTGCAATCAAAACCCATTTCTTTCAAAATCATTCGTTACATCAACCTCCAAGTTCCACTAAAAGGAACCTCCAACTTGAGAACTTGTAAATCCTTTGCAGTGTGATCTTAGAGCTGTAGGTGAGCAACCCTTTTGAATCCATAGATTTTTACATAGGTATAGCAACCGCAAAAACAACTATGATGATTTCGATGTGTTTCTATTTTGATAAAGTATTGCTTTAAATCATTCAATTATCTAGTAGTATTTCGTAGCATTTTGAAATTATCACATTATTACTTTTTTTTTTTGCTTTCAACAGCAAATGGCGTAACATGACATGAACTACAGATTTCTCTATACGTGCTCCTTAAGTGAACACTTCATTAGGCGCGTTGAACTAATTTCGGTAGGGGTAAATCTTTCGGGAAAATGGGTTCGCGTCACCGACATGCTAATGTGACAGTATATGTCAAAAGCTTTTTGTGTGTAATTTATATGCGATTTTAATATTTATAAACGTCGGTAAAGCAAGAGAGATACGGAAATATCGTTCCATGTGAAAATCTATACTCTCTGCCCACCCTTCTGGAAAATAGGTGTTAGCTTATATTATTATTATTACATTTAAAATTTAATTCAGGTGCAACAAAATTTTATTGTTATGCTAAAATAAAAGATTAAAATTTTTGAATATTTATATGCACATTGACTATTATTGAAATGGAAACTTCTATAGAAACGTCGGGCGGTATTAGAATGGGTAAAATATTTAAATTTGCGTAACTTACAAATCAATGTTAAAAGTATTTGTGGAAAAGTACACTGTATGCGAAATGTGGAAACTACATTTTTAAATTTAATGAAATTGGAAGTTTATTGTTGTTTTTTTTTAAGTTAAAAGCATTAAATTTTGCATTCCAAACTTAATATGCGCTTGACCCTTATTTCAAATTTTCTTGATTTGTGCAGCCCATTATTTGTTTTGATTAATAATTAAATGATACTAGAGTGTTTATTTTTTTTTTTTCAGAGTGTCGATAATTGTGAGAATCAGACTAATGTAAATGATTTTAAATTAGTAGTTATGATATTTTAATATTGCAAAATTTGATATTACAAATAATTTGAAAAAGCCAAAAAGTTACTTTTCTATTAAAGCTTTAAATCTTCCTTTCTATTGGCACTACACCATGACTTGCATAAGTTTTTTTTTTTTATTTCCGTAAATTTTTATTGTTAGAAATAAACAATAACAACTATTCTGGTGGGAATCTATATTCCTCACGATAAACTGGAAATACGACGAGCAAAGTTCGGTTAACCGGCTAACCTTAATTAGTACTAATAATGAAACTAAAAATACAATAACACAGAACGGAAAACAAACATATAAGTTTTGACCTATAGACTTCATAATTAAAGACAATCTTTAATTTGACAATTTCGAACCCTATCATCGTGTTGCCATAATTCATAATATTACGATTCGCAGGCGTTCAGTATTCGAGGAGGGTGCCGTTGATAATACGAAAGAACAAGTCACTAGTGAGATGTGCGAGCTGCCGCCGTACCCCGAGAACGGCGGCTACATGGCGCTGAACCCACCGGACGCCAGGCCTGGGGACGCTGTCGAGAGCGCATCCCTCGTGCAGTACACGTCCGTGAACGACAGCTACGTCGAGGTCCGGGCAATGAACTGCTCCTTCGGGCAGTGGTCCGAGATCGTGTTCCAATCGCTGAGCAGTAGCATCTACTTCGACACCGCCTGGTGCCCGTACCTCTGCCTCCCTGCCGACGTCGACGGTAACAGCCGTGGTTCAGATTGTTTGACTTGCTGCATCAGATTCGGTCTACTGCTGTGCGGCACACGCTTATACGAATCCATTTCAGATGTGGACCTCGAGCCTACCATGTTGACCTGTAGTTTGTAGGGGGTTGCCAGCGACTGTTGCCTCCGATGACGGCAGCCTTCCGGCCCGAGGACTCGATGTGCTCTCCGGGGCACGAAGCGTGGGGATGAATTTTATTTAAATTGAAATGCCAATATTCGATTCGCTCGTTGTTGAGATTGCTACGTCTTCTGAATTAAAGTTTGTTAAGACGAGATTTGATGAGAACAGTAAATTCTAGGGTTTTACAATGAACTGACAACTAAACATAGATTGTATCTTTGGAAAATACAAGAATAATCATTACGAAGTAACAAAATTTAAGTCAGAAATGTGATGCGAAAAAGAAGAGATAGTCATTTTCAAACGATGCCTTAACATGTACAAAATTATCAACTTGCCTATATTTTCGTAAAGAAAATAGAGCTTTCTGGTGCTGTATTAAGCATCAAATTTTCTATTTCAGTAACTTCCGAAGGAACCAAACAAAAGGAGTCAATAAACGTGTAAGTATTTTATATTTTCATAAGTAAATTGCTTTCGGGGCTAAACTCAAAAATCGATTATAACAATACAAATAAAAATATGTAAATAAACATACATAAATATAGAAATATATCAGCACATAAAGAATAAATTTACTTTATCTAAATATTTAGATATCATTTGTAAGTCATGTAATAATTTATAGAAAAATTGTGCGTGGAGTCCCTCCGCGCGGAAGAAGTGAAATTTCGTAATGTGGAAATGAAAATAGAAGGTAGAAATTGCATTTTCGTCGCACGTTACATTGCGAAAAACAATCCGAGACGAAATCTACCGACTCACTCTATCTTTCCTACTTTCTACCTTTGTGTATCTTTCTTTCTCTCTCCCTCTTGCGTTGGAACATTGGACGCTACTCGTTGCTAACGCTCGCGCTGACCTGTAACAGGTATACTACGCGCATGCGTTCGAGTGCCACGCATCATTCTCGCTCGGTCTCTTTCTATTCCTCCTCCCCAGGAGCGTTGAACGTATAACGCAACCTTGTTGGAAGTCGCATTAGAAGTTTCACTTCAATAAATATTAATTCACATAAATAGATATTATCTATACAATTTCTTGTCAACTAAAATAAGATTAAAATTGCGTTAACTTGCCGAGACGTGCGTCGCGGTGGTGTGCATTGGAAACGGGAACCGGCCGGTCCATGATTTATCATAAAAATCTAGTTCTACCCACCTTCGTTGACTGACGCCCGAAGTATTTAGTATATACATGTCGAAGAGAGCCGCGTACTATTTCGTAGTGTATTTGTTTGTCATTTATAGTCTGTTTTACGGCAACTAAATGTGTTAATGTACGTAAACTATTATCAGCTAATAAGTAGATTCATGTGTGAAACAACTACAAGTGTGTGTTCATTAATTTGACTAAAAAGCGGAGGAACTCGATACACCGGCGTGTATAACATTAAAACACTTACCTAAGTGCACATATATATATATACTTTTATATATAATGCCTCCCATTTGTCTGTATGTCCTTCAGCTTCCGTCGCACACGCCGACGAAGTCCGAACGTAGTGAATGTCTCCACCTTGTTTCCTCCACCCGACGCATTTTGACTCTCCGACCCATCTACAGACGCTATTGTATTATAGTTTTTATAAATGACTTGATTGGCCAATTAAACTCCTAGAATTGAAATCCTATTTTCTATACGTAGATTATAAGGGTATGGTGCGCAATAAGCCCAATGTACTTCAATATTGAAAAATGGTTTATCACCACTTTCAGTAACAAAACAAAAATACAATCACTACCTTCGCATACGGTTCTAGGCAAGATTTTAAAACATAGAAAATGGATGAGGATTTCAAAAGTTTTGTTTGATAAGCGACTATCAACCGCATTATGATTATATTTTTAATAGAAACAATCAACTACTAGGTTTCAACATTTGAACCGCAACACATTTTACAGTAGCAAATACTATCCCTTTTATAATTTCTTTCGGAGGGCTTCGGAACATTTTAGTGTCGTTTCAAAGAAAGTTTTTCAAAAGAAAGTTTTTTTTTATAGCCCTCCCATACAACTGCAACTTCGAAAGTTGTTTAAATAATTGTAACGACATGTTAACTAGTGTTGGTTTTTTATCTCTAGAAGTTTTTCGTAGGTGTAGGCATATGCCTACACCTAAAATTATACATTCGTCTATAGACTCGGAATTCCTCCTCTCTTCGATTAACTTTCAGACAACTTTCGGCCTTTTTGTCTTTCACCCTTTCTATAGCACGTTTTAACTATTTTTCTGTACAAACCTATCATAATAATAATACATCCTTCTACAACCCACTAGCTAGAACCTGTAGAACCAACAATGGAATTATTAAAATAATTGCTGACATTGACGCTTTTAACCACAGATTGTTTTAATACAAATAAAAATATTTTTGACAAATTTTACCCTAAAAGAAATAAAAACAAATCAATAATTATTCGCATTAACAACTGACGTAAGCTTACTTTCGGTTACTTATGTTATCATTTTTTTTCTGTATTTCTTGTGAATGTTTGTTTATTTGTGTTTTTTTCATTTCTATTCTTCTTGTGTTGTAGCAAGGCGAGTTTGTCGCGCTGAGTACACCCTTATTAATTCTAGCCTACAACAGAAAATTGCATTTCAAGAGTTTAGTTCAAAATTTTCCGATTGTAATTCGTATGAGTACCTGTTAATAAATAAATAATTGTAAATTTTGACATGGTTATTACAGAAAATGCCCTAAGGATTTTGGCGGCAAATTGAATTTTGATAAAGTCTAGCTTTTCAATTATACCTGTAAAAGTGTCCACTATGGAATAACAAGATATAATGAAATCTGGGCGTAGCTTTATTTAGCGCCGATTTGTAGTAGCATTTAAAGATAATTACGTTTTTGATTAGTTATGGGCTCTCAAAGACAAATGCCACCATATGACATAAACAACAGCTGGAACTGTACATGTATAAAATATAGTAGTTAACGATTATCTAAATATATCTTATTCCCTTTTCCTGTGGAAATTAATTGTAATAGTTTGTGAGAGAGCCACGCCGTGGTCCACTTGGCTGGAGCACAAAAATGGGTCAGTTCGACCTGTGAGACAACACAGGTCGAACTGACCCATTTTAATATTCAAATATTCAAATACAAACGTGATGTAACAGCTTTCGCTGTTGCGTTTCGTCTGATGACTGAGAGTTTCAGCAGCCCACTCGCCCTTCATCACACTACTCATGCTCGCTCTATGCCCGTTTGCCCAACGAAAACACTAAATTATAACAAAAATATTTTCAAGGTAATGAAAGAAGTGTTTGTGTGTGTGTGTTAGTGTGTGTGTATGTATGTGTTTGTGTTTTAGAATTTCGGGCGCTATCGTCATGATAAGCCACGTATCCCATAAATAAACTTTTGAACCAATGCAATTTTATGAACCTGTTCGGCCACAGAGAACAAACGCAATATGACAATTTCCGCAAAGTTCCACCACAAGACCGCATAAAAAAGTTAAATCTCTAAAAAAATCTATTATAAAGCGCTTCGAGCTATTTGCTTTTAAGTATTAATTCTTGAGTAGCAATTTTAGAAAAGATTATTGAAACTTATATGAAAGAATTTTTATTCACTCATTTTCATTTAAATAATTCTTACATAGCGAAATTGTATAATAAAAGAAATACTTTTTCCAAACTTGACTTACTTCAGCCTCCCGGGAGTTATTTTAGAAAATGTGCTTTTTTTTTCAGCTTTCGCAATTTTTTTGCGAGCTTTGCTGATGTCTCAGAGGCCTGCATTTTTGGGATATTAAATATCTAGTACTCACACAAATTTTCCCGTTAGTCCTATCCTTTCAGCTTAAATGGCAAAATTATTACTATATTGAAGAAGAGTTACACAAGCGCCGATCATCTGCAACTCGTACATTTGTGATTCTTAAACGAAGATGTTTTGACTGTCATTTTGGCGTATTTTAGCTTATTATTTTGGATTAAAGCACTGAACAATGATTTATAAATTTGAAGTCATTCGAGCCTTTCCGCTTATCATCAATTCGTTAGCGGCTTCCAACACACAATAGGTCAGAGCAGAAGGCTGATCTAAACACCTTGACCTAAAGTTATTATTTTATAATTTCAATTATAAAATATATTAATATGTTCTCAATATTCTCAATCGACTACGACAGTAAAGTCTTCAAGAAAAGAGTACATTTTTTTCTGAAAGGCTGGCAACGCACTAGTGACTTTTTTGGGATTGCGGTTGTTGATGGGCGGTTGTGACCACCTACACACTAGTGGACTGCATGCTCGTTTTCACTTCGAAAATTCTTGACAAAATGAGAAATGGGAACATGAATATAATGTATGGGAGTACGAACGCGTCAGGGTGATTAAAGTTCCACTCAAGAGCAAGATATTAATAATGATTTAGAATTTAATAATCTTCACGCACAATTTTGACAATCACTAGAATTTTCGTCATCGCCTCTAGCGTCTCTACTGACGAGTCCCAATCGAACTGGGGCTTGCATATCGATCTCAAAATTTGAAATATACGTGAACATTAAAATTTTCAGTGACGAGATCCCCTGCAAGCTTCCGCCTTATCCTCCGGGAGGGAGTTACTACGTCCACGGGTTCCCAGGCGCGCGGCCGGGAGACGTTTTCAACCGATTCGTCATATCCATGTACGTCCCGGAAGAAGACGGCAGGTTCTACCGGATCGAGGAGCTGAGATGCCGCTACGGTGACTGGAGCAGGAAGCTGTTCAGGATGGAGGGCAACAGGATATTTTTCCATAAGAAAATGTGGTGTCCGTTGCTTTGCCGCATCTTTCGGTGAGAGAAACCGTTTGATCGTCATCGGGTATATGCAATAAATAGGCTAATGTTACCTAGAAAATAAATCTCTTCCCATCCGTTAATTGAGTAAATTAATACTATAAGTGTTTATTTTAATATAAAGAATTTCAGAATATAGAAGAATATCAGAAAAATACTGCCACCGGTATTATTTCTGCACTTAATGAAAAATATTTTTTTTTTGCAAAAGATAAAACAAATTTTAATATGATGCAGTGCTGAATCAGCTCATATATTTAGTAACCGAAGTAAATGTTTGAAAAAAAAAATTGGTTTTAAAGTCGGTTTACGAGAGATAATTTTACGTGATCACGTCATAAGAAAACATTAATGAAAAATTGCATACTTTGTGGAATTGAATTGAATTATTATCACTTGCCGCAATTGTTGTTGTAATAAACAATGAAACCACATTTACTTTTCACTTCATAAATAAACAGTCAACAAAACAGTTCACGTGTAGGTTGTATGCGGCCGCTGTCTCTCTTCTACTCGGACGCGTCGGCCGATGGCGTGGAAGAGAGATCGCTCGTTCCGCGCTCTCGCTCGCACGCTTGGCTCACGCGGAATTTTTCGTGCGTGCAGCCGGCGTTCATCAATTTATAAGACGTTATCACGTCAAAAAAACCTGTAAGACGGTTTACCTTCAGGCTATTTCCAAAACTCTGTAAGTGATGTTTATCGACGCGTCTTTGAGCTTTTTAAAATATATTTATTTTAAATAAACTAGCAAAAAGCGCAGCTTTGTGAGGGCTCATGAGGTATTTCTACCTAGTAATAATTTATTAACAATAATAAATAATAATATTATTTATTATTAATTAATATATATTATTATTAATTAATAATATATATTATTAATAATGAATAATATTATTAAAAGTATATTTTAATATATGAATTATTAATATGGACTTCTATAAATAACTCATACGACAAAAAAATTCAAATTTCAAATTTTTATTGTATCAAAGCATTTACATTCCTCATACGGATTTCTTCTTGTTTTCTACACTTCAACATATTTGAGTTTTAATACTACTTAATCTATCATAAATAAATCTTCTATTTAATGCTAATCCTTCAAATGTTTTACTCTTGAAAACGCGACATAAGTTAAACCAATAGAAGTTTCTTTTTCTCCAATATCTACAACAACTTTATCTAATGTTAAACCTTGTGATTTATGAATTGTAATTGCGAAAGCTAATTGTAATGGAAATTGTTTTCTTGAGCAATTGGTATTTCCATTTTTCCAAAATTTAGTTATGGGTAATATTGGAATACAACCACTATTTTCGTAAGTTGAATAAGAATAATTTTCAAATCGGACCATTATCACTGCGGCATTTGATCAGGGGACTACAATTTTCTTCATAAATTATATCTTTGACATAACCTAAAGCTCCATTGACCAATCCATTTTCAACCCACAAATTAGAACGTAACATAACTTTAGATCCAATCGATAAAATAATAAATGGTTCAAGTCCACCTAATAATTCTGCACTTACTGATTTTGCCTTGGAACAATTGTGATAAGCTGGAATATAAGCAACTGGTTGACGTAATTCTTTAACTTTTGATGATTAAATTCTTTTACATCTTTGTTTGTTGCAAATAGTCTAATGGCATCGTTGAAAAAATCCGTTCATTTAATGATAATGATTGTATACCCCGTGTCATTAATTTTTCGTAATCTTCTACCGTACATTCACCATTACTAATTCGATCAAGTATATCTCTAAAACTTGTTGAGATTCATTCTGTCGAAATGATGATGATAAAAGAAATATTTTTGAATACTTGATGTATATAACAATTTTCCTTCTAAAAGAAATTCACTTCCTTCAGTTTTATTACTATAAAGCGGCCTATCATTTACAGGTGGCAACTGATTAATATCTCCAAAAAAATATACAAATAATCCACCAAATGGTTCATCTTGCCTTGAAGGAAAAGCTCTACGTAAACGTAAATCAATTTTCCTCATAAGACTACATCCAATCATACTCATTTCATCAATAATTATAAATTTACAACCATATAATTCTTCTTGAAAATCAGCAAGTGCATGTAAATTGAGATCTTTGAATGTTTTATTTACTCCCAATAAAAGTTTAGAATGAATTGTCGAACCATTAATATTCACAGCAGCAGCACCAGTTGGTGCAAGCAATTTATAAGATGATAATCCCAATATTTGATTCAATCGAAAAGTAAAGTAATTTATCAATGTGCTTTTCCAGAGCCAGCTTTTCCCTGTATAACCACTCTTTTATAGATTGTTCTTCCTCGTAACCTTGTAGATAATTAAGTTGTTTTCAAATATATTAATCACTTCTTGCTGTTCACCAGAAAAACAAAATTTGACAAATAATTGTGATTATTTATGGTAGGGTTTCTTTGATTTCTTGCAATTTTTCATTTTCAATAAATGTTTCTAATGAATTCAATAGTTGTTTGCTTGAAATAGAATGCCATTGATATCGGATATCAATTTCTCTTCTACCTAAATCATCTTCTTGATTAATATTTTGTGGTCCAGCAGCTACTTCCATCCAATCATGTAGTTGTTCTATTTGAACTGTATTTATTACTTCATAATCTTCTTCATTCTCTAAATTTTGTAACATTTGATCCAATTCATAACTAAGACTATTATCATTACTATTTTTAAAATGACGTTCATATACAATCTTCCAAGTATTATTGTCAGGATTTAGGTCATTTAACTGTCGCCAGGCAACATGTAATATAACTTGTTGTTTATAAAATTTTCATTATCTATGCAGCCAGGATCATATTTCACTTTTGGTATAACTCTAAGAATAAAGGTACTTTTCTCATACTATAAGTTGAACCTCTTTATAAGTTTTGTAAAAAATCAGATAAAGACATTTGTTCAAATTTTGCTGGTCGTTGTTGATATCTCTCCAAAAAATTCGAAACAAAAATACTTCCATCTTCACTATTCATATCCAGATATTCCCATGTTTCAGATATTCTAAAATTTATAGTAGTAAATTGTCGAGAAGATCGATACAAAGGCCAACCCATAATAATCCAAAATATTTCCTGAGCAGAGTAGTCACGTTCAGCACACATTTTTATCAAAATTTTTTGGATTATCTGTACAACATTACTATTAGTATTTGACTCTTGTACTGTTTGTCGAATAAAATCTTTCATACCATCCGATCTTGGTTCACCTTTGCTAGCATACTTAGCAATATATCTAAGAACGGCATGAATAGAAACAATGGCTTGCGAATCAACATTTGCTCGCCAAATTTTCAAAATTTGTGGACTGTGACTATTTAAATATGAATTATTTCTTTTTGATATATATTCTAATTCGTTATTTTGAATAAATTGAATTTTACTTTCGTTGACACATTCTTTCGGATACTTGAAACGACAAATAGTCTCAGAAGAATTTTTTTTCTTTCTTTGACAATACGCTTTAGAACATTTATGCATTTGTACAGCTCGTATTAAATGATTGTAATCAACATCTTCATCAGATGTATATCATAAACTTGAGAAGGATCTGGATGCCATGTAGATATGAACTCATCAAAGTAGTTTATAATTTCTTTAATTCTTGTAATATCATTTGGATTGAGATTCTTAAGATCAGGTGCATTTTCAAACCAGAAAAGACCATGCATGTGCGGACTACCTCGGTGTTGAAATTCAATACGGAACCAGAAATCTGTGACTTTAAAGTATTTTTAACAAAATGATCCATAAAAGTATCTAATCGCTTTTAAAAAATAAGAAACAATCATAGGATTTGAATTTAATAATTTAGATTTACGAATAAATTCACTGCTTTGATTGAGATCGGCATAATTATAGTCTGGATCCAATATACGATACAGCTCTGGCCAATATAAATCAGCTGCACTCAATGTCATAAATATTGTTGGAGTTCCTAATTCTTCAATCATATCCACTAACTCTCTAGATCTCACATACCAATATGAGCTAGATGATCTCAAATTAGTATTATATGATAAAATTGATTTATACAATATTGGTTCTCGCTGTAATAATTCTCGGAGTTGTTCAATTGTCTCAATATTACGTAAAAGTGAATTTTTCTGACACAAATACTCCCATTCTGCAAAGCTGTCCAACGCATCATACTATTAAATGCAAAAATCTAAATCTTGGATGTTTTGCAAATCTCCCATCTTCATACATCATAAGAAATTTAAAATATTCACTATTAGAAATTTTATGCACTTTTGAATCTCTAAGGTCACCTTTACCAGTAGGAAATAAAGTTGGAAATGCTCTGCAAATATATCCATCACATGTAAATTCATTGATTGGCACAGGATCCAATATAGGCCAAGGTAAAACACCAGATCTATCATTTTCTTCCTGAATGTTCAGTACACTATTCACTGCTTTACGATTACATTGAAAAGTCACCGTTGGAGCTCCAGATTCATAAACATTATCATATAATATATTTTGATCATTATCCTCATTATCCTCATTATCTAAATTACATGAAAGTTGTTGTCTATCTTGACTTAATACAATTTGTTGAAAAATACTTTCATTATTAGGTAAACATTGTAAATTATTTTCGTCGATTGTTATATTACGGTACCAAGGATTATTATTTTTAAGATATATCAAAGCGGCCTCAACATTATCACGATTTACAATAAAATCTTTATATCCTTCACCATAATTTCTTCTAACAAAATATATTTTGAAATAGTATCAATAGAATGAGGTAAAGAGGTAGTAAAATTTGTAATGTCTTGATGAAAATTGATGACTTGGCCACTATATCCAAATTGACCACCTTTAAGTTTATATACTGTTATAACCGGATGAACTTGAGCAATTAATTGTTCTTCAAGAAATGTTAATTTTTAAAACTTCAGGTTGTGGACCAGGGTCCATATTATTGTCTGTAGAAAATATATTCATTTCATTTTTACTTGAAATTTACGACAAAGAGCACAAAGTCCGTCTTCTTCAATATGTAAATCGAACCAACGACGATGACATAAATTGCAATGTTTTAACTCCAAATTTTTCTGAGCAGTTTCGAAATTAACGGCATACTCTAAAAAGTGAACATTTCCGCGATGAAAATTAGATTCCATATTTCGAGATCTTTTCTGACGTTCTCTTAAATCATTCATTGAAACACGGTTATGTTCGCGTTCTTTACGGCCAGTTAACGTGCGTCTTCGTGGCATTTCGCTGCAACAATAACAATAAAACATTTAAACCAACATGTTTTACGTCAGATACAACTGGATAATGGATAGCATTTTTCTATAAAATTCTATCATAGGTACTTACGATCATACGCACTTACCTAATATTTTTTCTTAATCAATATTACACCTCAGAAATTGAGCAATAAAATAATATTTCACGCAATAATAATTAGTTTTCACACAATAAACCAACAGTGACGTTGTTTTTAAAATCTGTAGTGTTGTTGTTATGGCGCTGACGCTATTTCTACCTGTTTCTACTAATAGTAGAAACAATTTAGTTGACACATGCTTTCGACAGATGGCTTTAGTAGTATATTAAACAATTTAGTTGATACATGCCTTCGACAGATGGCGTTAGTAGCATATTAGTAAATTAGTAGTATATTAACATTAGTGTTCATATACAAATTGTATTTTTAAAAAAAATATTTAAAAAAAAAAGATATTTTAATGATAAATAACACATCTAGACATGATTCTAAATTACTATGTTAAATTTCAAATCTAAAGGCGTGATACTTTTTTCATAAAGTGTACCACAAAAATGTACAGATTGTTGAATTAGAGTAGGGCTCGCTTCGCTCGCCCTAATAAATGTTTTTGATGTTTTCGAGTACGAAAATTTGAAGCATGGTTGACCCGGCACACTATGGGCCGCGAGGGGGAAACATATGTCATAAATCTATAACTCCATTGTTTTTAGAGCTAAAATTTTGAAATTTTGGGATAATGTAGAAAAATAAATAAACTACAAATACATTTCGATAAAATAATTTTAATATAATAATTAACATGCAAAAAATAATTATTTTTAAAAATTACAAATTTAATTTCGAATATTTATTTTTAAGGTGTACCTACATAAAAAAAGAAAAATATAAAACTAATCAAAACATTAATGAGATAGCTAAATCTTACTAAATTTATTGTTATACCTAATTTTATTCAAAATATGTCGTTAGTCCGAAAAATCTAATAAATTTTGTGTCTTCCGTTAAAGGTTTAGTAATCTTTTTAGGAGTTTTTCTTAGACTGTAAATTTAAGGTTAGGATGTACAATAAATAATAAAGTATGAAAAACATCTTCGTTTGTAGCTTCTCTAGAACATTTTCGCCCACGACGTAGCCTAAATTTTTTACAGTCCTTATGTCTCGGTTCCTGTGCATTTCCGAAAACTGGCCCAAAGGTAAAACAGTATTATATCGTATGATGCTTTCACCATGCATTAATATTTTGTGAATAGAAGAAGGCATGTAGTACCAATTGTATTGATTTACATAACAGTTTTGCTGTTTCTAAAGCACATTCTCCGAATTTTTCTGTGTTAATTTTTATGCCACATGAGACTGGAGGATTGTATGAAATCTTTTGATTAAATCCTCATCAAAACCCGTTATTTCGGCACTACTAGTAAGATTAGAAAAAATCTTCTTTATGTATTTCCATTGTTTGAATTACCACTGAACTAACTGTCTTGGCTTATCGATGATCAAACCCATTTCTTTTCGGAATAATTTTTTTTTGTATAAACCGTTTCTTTTTTTCGTTTAATTTTTGGTTTTCTAGGCCTTCCGCAGCCCATGTTTTGAAAAGCATATCATAGGACACGTATAGCACAAATTCCATAAACCTAATCCAGGCATATAATGTAGGCAAGCCGAATCTAAATGTTTCTTCCTTTTCATATTTCGCACTAGCCTCAAATTATTCATTTCGAAAGGTTTTGCACCACAAACCTCGCAAACGGAGGTTGCATTTTTATCTGTTAAAACATAGCTTTTTGATCTATCATAGTCAAAAACAACTCATAATTCACTGACACTTGTATTCCGTTTTGTACTATTAGAGAAGCTATTAAATTCTGAATTTCGTTTTTCATCATATTTATCAGAGTTGACGTTTTTTCTAGCGTTTGGCTTCATGTAAATTTTATATTTTCCCATAATTTCCATCAACAATAGATATGTTTGATAACCTAAATCTTATCAAACGTATCTAAACCAAAACGCAATCATTCAAAAACAAACGATTGCGGTCAATTTCGTGGGTATTCGATAGCTTTAACAGCGTATCATTGACTTCTAACCATTGCATAATAAAATAAAAAAACGTTGAGATAACATACTTCACGTAGTCCTTATATATAGAGGAATTCTCCAAAGAAACCTAATATTCCATAATAATCTATTTAGCTATAATGAAATAGGTATCTACAAATTTAATCTTAATTGCCTTCGAGTTAATAAACTAAAACAATATGAAAAAAATTTTTAATCATTGCAAAGTAGTAGTTAAAAATATGTAAAAGTCACTACGCGCCCTATCTTCGACGTTTACCGACTGGGTCTGTATTTAGTATTTCGAAGGCATATCGTTAGTTCACAAGTTTTCGCAAATAAAATTGTTTTATTATGTAGCTACATACATTTCTAACAAAACAGAATAAATTTCCCAACTGAGGCAAACTGAGATAACAATTAAAACTCTAATTGAAATTTAGAAATGCGTGAAAAATCTGCTTCTTGATAAAAATTCCGATTAAAAATTAATTTATAAATAAAATGTAAAAAAAAAACAAATAATTTTAAAGTAGATAAACCACACATTATTTAAAATAAATTTTAAATTTATGGGTCGCATACTTTTTATGTTACATAACGATGAAGCTGTAGCATGTAAATACACTCAAATAGAAAAGTAGAGTAAGTCAAAGTTTAATTATTTTTTTAAGTAATTTAAATAAACTTCTGGTACTTATAATTTTTGAAATCATACATCTTCATATGTTGGCAACAATATTCTGTCATTTTTTTGAATAAAGGAGAATAATGACTTTAACCATTTTTGGCACATTTCCCTTCCCCGCGTCCTATAGTGCGGCGGGCCATTGCTGAAACTTGCTACTATTTTCGAACTCAAAGTGTTCCAAAATAAAGGAGCCGTAAATTATTGAGTTCGTCACGATAAAAAGATCGATATTTATGTTTTTGAAAGGTTTCCAACTTCAAAATATGGTTCTATTAAGATTGGAGATTTTCGAGCTCAAAAATGTATATTTATATATAAATATTGTAGCACAGACGGCACCTTTCATGAGGGTTAGGAATACCGGGAACTTCAGTTCTTCAACCAAAGATAAGAGGAATATAATTACGTTTATTTGATCAGTTCTTCAATTTCTCTAGTTATGAGTCTAATGTATACTCAGTCTATCGCATCGAAATTTAACAATCCACTTTCTGTCACTACCGAGGCTTTTGCGCCTGGGCGTGAGCCTTGTCAACTCTTCCTTTCTATCTCTCACTGACTATCGACATCCTATTCTCTTGTTCTCGCCAGCTCGGCTTTTAGACCCAGTATGAATGTAATTCAAACACAAATAGAACGCGACTCATTGTCGCGTTCCGCCTGAGCCGAGCGCGCGAGCGAGAGCACGGAACAATACAGGTACGATCGTCCTAAGTATTCGGCTTGTGACGCATCATTTCTTTATTGCATAATTTAAGTACAAAAATATTTGAATTAACGAGTGCAAATAAATGTTAATTTATCGAAACCATTGTCATTTTCAATTAACACCTACATTGTATTATACAAAATAATAATAATTCAGCAATAATAATTCAATTCAATTCATAAAAGTAAGCAATTTTTCATCAATATTTTCATATGACATTATCACGTAAAATCATCGTCCGTAAACCAACTTTACAGACCACTATTTTTTTATAAAAACCTTTTTTTTTTCCATTTGTAGTTAACGATATCTCTCGAACTATCAAAAAAAAAAACAATAAATATAATAACAGCTACGGGCAGGCTCGACTTAATATATTTTGTGCTAATGCTAATATTAAACGCTATAAAAGCATCTGCAAACATACATACGACGTACGGAGGCACAACTGTCAATTGCAGTCGCGCATATTATAACTGTGCATGCCTGCGTGTGTGTGTGTGTGTGTGTGTGTGTGTGTGTGTGTGTGTGTGTGAAATGCAATTTATTTTTTTATTTACACACTCACAGGAACAGTAGTACGTAATATGAACACTTCCGGCCAACCGCATCTCGCCAATAAGTAACACGCCAGCAGCTGATAACGTCGTCCACTGCAGTTTGTCTCCTACCAGACGGTAAAGTAACTCATCGATGTATACGCCGCGTATTTGTACGCCAGTATCGAGTTTGTTTCTAAATTGTCCAAATTTATTATATGTGTATGAAGTAAGGAATGTGTTTTTATTGTTACGCTTAGCTTTTAGTTTTCGAAGGGCACACAACACAAGATGTTTTTCTGTCATGTAAAATGAATGATTTAGATGTTTAAAAATTAAGAAATGTTTATGAATTGAACCTAATTACGCTGAAATAAGAATTATAATTATGGAATTAAACTTGCTTTTTATTTGCTTATTTTTTTTTTAATTACACCTACTCACTTTTTTTAGAGAAGTAAGACAAGAAAATTAGGGTATATTTGCAAAGCTTGCGATAGTTGCACAATGCCAATATAACACATCACGAAATTAGTTTCAAGAAAGTAATGCATAAATTTATTGAACTTGAAGCTAATAAATAAATATTAATAAACCTGATGCGAGCTATGCGATAGTTCAAGTAACACAAGCCAAGTGCGAATAAAACTCGCACCTGGAGGGTTCCGAACAAAATTCATTATCTATTTAGGTATTTCATACATCAAGCGTCTCCACGGTTTTTGCCTGTTTACGATACCGATACTGGTGATATATAGGTCTCAGTGATGTAGCAATACTTCCTCTTTTTAAAAAACAATTTTGATATTTTTTAAATATCCGAATTTTCGAAAATCCTAAATTTTCATTGTGAGGAGTTAAAAACTGTTGTTCTGTACATCGACCTACATCGACAAACTCTAACTGCAAATGTCAGTTTGTAATTACAAGAAAAATGTGTGTTTGTGTGACATAATCACAATTAATCATTTTCAGACTTTTCTTTTACTCGTGTTGAGAGACCTTATTTCTTGGCAAATTTTGTAATTATAGACCGCTGAAAAGTACAAAATTGCTGAAATTTTTAATTTGAGAAATTCGATGTGGTTTTTGATTACGTTAACTTAGAAACCTGTTTTTTGAGGTTACAAGGGACTTCAGGTCTAAGTTATCGATACTAGTTTAAACAACACCTCCACACATTCCGATAGATAGACAGATAAGGAAGTGATCCTAAAAGGGCTTATTTGAGGTGAAGAACCCTAAAAATTCTGAGGTATCTTTCAGGGCGACAGAAACAATTTTGTACAGCAGCAGCTAGATAAATTCCTTTTTATAGAATGAAATGGGTTCGAAAATTTTTAGTTTCTAGTAATCAAGAAATAGTATTTGAAAATTACATAAGAATCAATATACTTGATAAGTACACCGTTATATCAATGTCATGCTTTTTAAAATTGTCCAACAAAACCGGACATCTTTTTTGTAGGTCCATTGACCTTTTTAGAATTCTGTAAGCACGTTAAAAAACTGTGCTTTTATAGGATCACACCTATGTTATCTGTTTGTCTGTCTACCACACACACCATAAGAGCTCCGCTGACTCAATCACGAGTGTATAACATGAACAACAGAACTCTAATTTTGAGTCTCGATTGTGGGGATCAATAAGGAAATTTTAAAATATCTCTGGTGACCTGTATTATGTGATACGTCAAATGAATGCATTTGTTATGAGGAAAATAAGAACATATTTTCTTTTTCATAAAAGTAGTACCAAATATAAAAGTAATTTAAAAAATCTACGAAATTCAAACATTCTCTCGCTTAGTATTCAAACTAGTGACTCTAAAGCTTAAAAAATACGGGATATTGAGCCTTACTAATAGCTTAAATGAAAAACTAAACAAAAAGAACTTTATATTATTTCCTTAACTTTAACCATAACCTTAGAGAGTATGCAGCGAACGAAACGGATATTGGCGTCAAAACAAAGTATAATAAATGATACTGCTAATTATTTTAGAACTTCATGTCCAACTTTGTGAAACACTAAATTTTCAGAGACTGTTCAGCGACCAAAGTGGCTGCTGACGTCAGGATCGTCAAGGAAAACGGTCATAAATGAGGCTACTGATTGTTTAGTGAGTTTGGCAAATTTTGTACTGCCCTTAGTTCAAATCAAACGTATCTTTATTCCGTAGATTATATAATTACACTTGGAATACGTCATTACGATATTCTTTTGGTATTAATATTAGCACCCGTTCCGAATGTTGATTCATTTTTCGTTTTCCCTCAAAGATACGTGATAGATACTCAATAAAACCAGCACAGCGATCCTCGCCGATATCGAATGGTGAGGTGTAACCAAAAGGATACATCCTTTAAAAAAACTTGTAGCTAATTACTCATGTTCAACGACTGTTTATTTATCGACTCTATAGATAATTTGATAAATGATAAATTGATGGTAGGGCGCACGACTATTATCATTATTTGATGTGTTACCATCGGATGGTCGGCCATTTCTTTAATACTATTTTTAATGCTTTTTCATTAAACAAAGAACGCATTGATATTGGTCTTTTTAATTCACCAAGACAGAAAAAAAACGGCAGGAAATTATGTTCTCATAAAATCAATTGCGTAATAATTGGATAGCAAATTATAGGATATTGTATGGTTTACAGTCCGTACCTTTTTAAGCGATTTTTATTCAAATATCACTTCTCTCCATAAATAGACGACTCATATACTTGACAATAAAATTATATTATAATATAAGTACCAGTTAACCAGCTTTTTTGTATATTTATAAGCATTTATTTTATATATTCGTCAACAGCACGGTGTTCGATTCTGTTTTATTTTAATTTAAAAATTAGTTTGGTGGAGACAAAAATTAAATAATTTTCGCATAACTGTCACTGAGGGTAGCATGAAAAATATGTCAAAGCGTAAAAATGTCATAAAGATATATTTCGAATTTCATTTTATATGTTCTTCAATTCTCACATCGGTTAATCGTTTCCGTTGTAAATATCAATTTTGATTATTAATTAGCACGTTTAATGGGCTCTTTTGTATCGCAACAGGGAATGTAATATTGTCAATTTAACGAATTATTAACAAACAATTTGACGTGTTGTTATTTTTGTCTATGTCGTGTCCAAAGATTCAGCTGTTTATGCTCTATCCTAGGGAGACATTACTCATGTAAAAGATAACCATTTTCTTTTAACCACATTAAAACAAATAATAATACCAATGTTGACAAATCTATATGGTGATACGAACGATCGATTCTGTCAACCAACTGACCTCCTAACCACGGCCAAGGCTTCGTCCAAGCCTAACCAAGTCCTCCATCTGCCATTCGCTTACAAGTGTCATCACATTGACAGAAATCGTTGACACTTTTATATTAATTGTATAAAGAATACTATCACTTTGAATGAGATTCGTGTGTTTTCTACAAAAGTTTGAATTAATAAAAAAATATAAGTAGTAGAATGTATATATAATTAATTAATTATAATAATAAAAGATAATTCAATATCTATTCAAGAAACAAACTCAATGCCGAATGCTTGGAGATAGGAAGGGCGCCGCATTGATTCAGTGCTCATTATTCTCATGCTAAGCCGGTCAAGTGCGAGTCGGATTAACGCTCCGAAGGTTTCATAGAGCCTCAATATATTTATCTTATATTATTTATAGGGATTCGTAGTGGAAGAAGAGATCCCAGGCTCAGCGGTGGGTTGCATGCTGCATATTAACGCATGTTGCAGGCGATCGTCTACTTACGGATTTCCGCGAGTTGACACCTCAAACAATAGAATATTTATATTATTTGTTTTATATTTATCAATAAAAAATTGGACATTCTTTTATTATTTTACTTCGGGATCCTTAAAGCGAGCTTTAAAAATGGCCAATCGTCATCGCTTGTTGTGTTACTTTAGAGTTTGCACTATATTCACACCAAGTTTGACATTGTCTGTTACAGTTCTTACAGTCGAACGAAATAAGATAAATGTTATAAAAACATTTTTAGGTTACCCTCTTAATTTTTTTTTACTTTTTTAAATTTTATTTATTAGGATATCCACACTTATGATACATAATATACAAAAAAATAAACTGACCACCTGTAAGATTGCAATTATGCAGCTGTTTGATGGTTGGACGGACAAACAAACAGACTGAGTGTGTTGAATTTGCAATAGAGTCACTTGGGCATCCTTTGAGTAATCAACTTTAAAATATTTGAATGTGCTTTAGATAGGCAGGATCTTTGTAGTATGGGTTCGCATTGCAGAATTAAATTTATTTATATCCATTCGTATTACGTGCATACTTATACAGAATTTCATTTTGATTTTACTTTTTTTTGTTTTTAGCCCACATATAGTCGCTTGTCTACCCCCGAAGCGACGGTCACGTGAATTCAACAAGTTATACATACGTTTTTAAAAACATATCCTATTGAATAGTGGAAAGCAATTACCAAACCTGAATCGGCTACGGAACGTACGAAAAACCTGCGATTCGCACTTGGCTGATATTTTTCTTGCGATCGTACACATTGAACGGTAGAATCCGGTTATATGCTGCCGAGAGTCGAAAAACGCAAGGCGTCGGACACGAGCGCCGCCGCCGAGAGTGTATTTTTTCCTCTAAGACTATGCGGACCGGTTTCGATATCTCAATAAATAGTTAGTCAATAATAATTTAGTAAAACCGCGATATGTTTGTAGTTTTCCTCGTCTCGGTCAAATGAAGTTATTGTGGTTGTTTAAGTGATCATACTTGTGCAGGATGAAACGTGGAGTTGCATTTTATTTGGGTAAAGAGTTTCTATATATATTTTTTATGTTTTCTTCATTTATTCGGAGGAGTGGATGTCTGTGCATAAAAAAAATCGATATTTGTTTGTATTTTATTACAAAAACATAAATATTTGTCGAACACGACCGACATCATTATACATTTAACGATGATTTCATGATAAAACCTGCTGTTTAGTTTGATAGGTTTTTTTGTTTACACGCTTTTTGTACAAGTTTTAAAATTGTTCTATAATTACTATTTCTTCCAATAAAAATTTATTCATAAAATAGCATAGTAATAATTTATTAGATTTCAATATAACGTGAATTACTCCACATGTAAAAAAGCTAAAATAATTATCATTGTCCATACGTATATCTGTCGTAACGAACGAAAAATATGAAGGAATACCAGGACAAAGAACATGTTAAGAGCAGAAAAATATGCAATAGATAAATTATTATAAAGAAATTAAATTCTTAAAGTCTACATATTAGAGATAATGCGAAATAAATAGGCGGATACGTTAGCGTTGAGGACAAGTTGAGAGAAAAATACGTAACGTGACATCACACGATCGCTGCGCCAGCTGGTTGATGTGCGCGGAAACTCCAAAGACGTCGCTGAGCTAAGAGTGGATTAATATATATGAGTGTCTGTCGCTTTGAAAAATAACTATTAACCGATCATATGAAATACAATTATGTATTTCATTTACATTCGCTATGATTGTCGCTACGTATCGATACATTCAAGTAGTTATTGCTTTACTTTCTAAGACACTTCCTCCTGCTTCTTCATTTTTGGAAATAAAAAAAAAAAGGAGGTTTTTATTTCGACGCTCATACATTTTTCATGTATGATCACGAATGATTTTACAAAATGATCAGATTTTTCCGATTTAATGATATCTTATTTATTGGGTAGGGTATAATCCCAAAGGTAACCATTCCCATTTCAATTTACAACGAAAATTCAATTTTGCCGGTTTAAAGGAAGAACATAAAATAATTAAAAGGAGAAATATTAAATTAGACTTCATGATCATTAAAATTTTTATATAAAGTATAGTATTTAAAAAGACGAAAAAAAATACACTGTTTTCTAAAACAAAAATAGAGCAAAAAATTAATTTTATATGGGTCTAACCTCACGCCCTTCACACCGGATAAATAAGGGCCGACGGCGTGATGTGTTCTCGGGGATCTGCTGCGAGTAGTTTACTTTGACCAGAATCAACAGTTCATTCGGCAATTCGCCAGTGGCAACATCGTACCCGGTGTCCTCCGCCTTGAAGACGACGCCCGGCTGCCTTCCGCTGTGAATTCGAATCGTTCGACTTGCAGCAAATGCAAGTCTTGTAGGTGCATCCAAAATAATGCATTGTTCTTTGTTCTAATAGAAGTTATGTCAACGTTGAAAAGTTTATTGTGTTTTATGGACTAACATTACGGTAGAAATCGATCAAAACCGAAAATACTTTTATAGCATGAAGCTGTAAAGCTTCAGCGATCAGTGATCTCGCTCGCGATAATCCTTGTTCTAGTCTTCGAGCTCGCATACTTCATAACATTCTATTCCTATTCTAATTATCGACTGATATCAGCCGCTTGGGCTGTGAAGGTGAACGTCATCATGCAACTGCATGTTAGAAAAGACAAACAGAGACATTCGACATATTTGAATGCACTTATATGCATCGGACGAACGATCGCCCGATGCTTATTCCCGTAGTGAATAATTCAGTGTCCCAAGGCAGCTATTTTTATATAATTTTATATAAATATTGCCGGAATTACCTATTTATTCGAAACTTTTATAGGAATAGAGATACTAAGTTAAATAAGTTATGTGTTGTAAGTATAACTTCTCGTTTCTGATGATGCAATTTAATATAATTCAGTACAACAGTTTACCAGGACTGTCTTCAATTTTCATATCTTTTCTTCATTTCGTATGATATATATGAGATTCATTTTATAATGATAATTTGGAAATTTGGCATAATTTTATTGATTTTTTTATTTAAAATAAGATCTGTTTTGAGAGCGTTTTGATGACAATATTTCTGTATTAATAGTGCCGTAAATATTCTACGACCGTTTGCGTGTCGATTTTATGTTTGAAGCTGACATTAGCTGTGAACCGACATTCTTCGTTTGTCCCATATAAATCGTCCGACTTTGAAGTAAAGTTCTCTTCTTTTCCTGAGTTAAATGTGCATGCTGTTTTGTGGGAAGAGAGCGACAGCAAGAGGTGCGCATACGTCGTAACAGCTTCAAAATAGGGTCGAAGCAATCATTTTGGGCCAAGCTCGCACGGCGACTATTCCAACGCCCGGATCGCCCAAATCGACCCGCCCTTCGTGCTTTTTATGATGAGTCGTGTTTTTCTAAACGCCAAGTAATAGGTCAATTTTTCTTCAACGCCCGTCAATAAAACTTATCAATGGGAACATTCGTTTGACAGTTCATGGACAAACGTAGAGATCAGATTAAACGCTCGCTTGAGCGTTGGAATAAGCGTCGTGAAGACTTAGCGTTAGGAATGGTAGACAGCGGTAACCTAAGATTCGGCATTAGAAAAAAGTACCCTCAACTTTTAATTGAATTAAATAATGCTTTAAAGTCAGATAAATATATTATAAATTGATGAGAACAATGTCTGCTACCGTAGACCTGCTGTTACTAAAACTTATTAATTAATAATTATTTTTTTTGATATTTATGTTAATTTCACAACGCAAGTACAAAACTTTTGAATATAATATTTAACATCTTGTTACAATAGGCAACGACCTTTATGACTGCTACAGCTACCTGTAGCCAGGAGTAAGCAGGTAGGTGAACCGAACTTACTTCCCTCGCCTGTTAATTAAAAAATATTACCACTTATGTAAAGTTTACAAAATTCTAGATATATTTATGACTGGCAGTTAACGTGAAATTATTTGTAACCTACATAAAAAAAATATAATCAATTAATGTTAGTAGCAGCAGCACTACGGTGGCAGACATTGTTCTCATAAATTTATAATAGTGTTATCTGCCTTTAAAACATTATTTGATTCGATTAACAGATGAGGATACATTTCTCTAATGCCGGTTCTTAGAGTACGGGTGATACCTAAAAATTATACGTCTATCATGACGCCCTAGAGTACAGTCTCATTATAGAACTATATTTTCAGTGCATTATGCTATCACGAAAAAGATAGCCCTATAAAATACACGTCCCTAGGGAATACATTTCTCGCTCGTGCTAAGCTCACAGGAGTTGATTTACTCGCTGTAACAACAACACAGATCTAAACTTAGTTATTGATTTAGGTTCATTTTCCTGTTCCAGCGTTCGCTTTCATGTGCGCGGACGTCTCCTCAGAGATCAAGTGGTGCCTCACGCCTTCCTGTTCCGCAGGTGAGTGGTCGTATGAAACTAATTTCGTCTAACTCTCAACAGCATATTTAACAGCGACACCTTAGCAGAATACTAACGAAAAAAAATCATACGAAAAAGTGTAATAAGACCTTGTATTATTGATTAAAAAAATCATTACTTTAAAACCACTTCCGGTTTTGGTTCTATTTGTATTATCTATCATTAATTATGAACAGAATTGCCTAACCATTCCAAACTTTTATAAGAAGAAAGCCACAACGTTAAAAAAATATAGAAACTCCAAATTTATATAGATACATAGCAATAGCGTCGAATAATGTATGGAAATTCTAAACTCGCATAGGTATACAGCAACTGCATTAAAAAATGCATTGAAATTCCAAATTTATATGATAACATAGCAATAGAATCTCAGAATGTATAGGAATTCCAAACTTATACGGGGACACAACGACAGCATTAAAGAATGCTTGGAAATTCCAAACTCATATAGAAACATAGCAATAGCGTCGAAAAATCTATGGAAAGTCCAAACTTACATAGTGATACAGCGACAGCACTAAATAATGTATAAAAATCTATTTAACTAAACTTGAAATACAGTCATTGACTTTTCGTCATATCAAAGTTGTTGGTCCAAAACTTTGTTTAGTTTTTATTTCTGGTTTGTAAAAAAAAAAATATTATTTTAAAGAAAAAGTTAAACGTGATGAGGTTTTTATAACAGAAACATTATATTTTATGAAATTAGTGACGTTTTGTTATCATTCTAAAGTTTTATTTGGGGGGTCACTTCACAAGTGACAATCTTATCAAACAATAAGTATATATCTACGTATCATAATCGCTTTTCAGTAAGTACTTACAGATGAAGTCGTATTTACTTACTTCTATTCTTCTCGGATTGTGTTCATTGCATTTGCAGTCCGACTTAATTTAGCTTGACAATCGTTTACAATTAATGGTCCTTATTTGGTTCTGTTTATATTGTCTATAGAATGCGGAGTGCAGGGCGTCGACGTTCCGGCGACACCGGGCGGCGATCACCCGTGGCACGTCGGGGTCTACAGTAAAAGCGGCACGGCTTATTCTTTGATATGCAGCGGGTCCATAATTTCGCCGGTCCTTGTAATATCTGGTAAGAATTTATATAAAAAAAAAATCGTAAATTAAGAAGAATTTTAAAACGTTTGAAATTACTTATAAATCATTTACCAATAGACTGAATACTGGGTCGATTGCTGCGTATTTAAAATTTTCCAACTGCCCTTCTTGAGAATGACAAAGAAACAGGTCTTTTTGAAAAATGAGCTTTTTTTATATAAACTCACATCTATTTCACAGAGGAGTAGGTATAGACCACAGATTTACAGATGGTACGATTTTTCATAACTCTCTTGAGACCCTGTCGCATCTATTTAAGTACATATAGATGTATGTATAAAATAATCTTTATTTGTTTGTTCCTTATGCTTGCATGTAGTATTAATTTCATCACGATTATACTTTGGCGAGTGGATGCACGCCATTGCACGCACTCCCTGACGATTGCTGACAAGTAAAGATATATATATATATATATATATAAAAAATTTAGAAAACCGTGACAAATAGTTAAACAAAATTAGTGTCAAAAATTAATGAAATCTGCATTATTATAACAACATATTAGTATATGTATTACTATCTATCTGTTTTAATAGTTTATAACAAGTGCCTGGAATAGATAGTAATGCATACCAAACATAATGAAAATAAAATTTTATTTTGTAGAAATAAATAATTCCATATATAGCTGCTATTTGTGCGACGAATAACATGAACGATCAAAAATGCAAATCTTAAATTGGAAAAATAATTCTATAAGGAAAACTGTGTTTTTCCTATTCTATTGTTCGTTAGATTAAGATCTGGCATTAGAAAAATCGATACTAGTCTGTTAATTAATCAAAAAGGGGCTTCACGGTTAAGGGCTTGTTTAGTTTTAACGAATTTAAGAATTTAAAAGTAGCCAAATTTAGATAGGTATCCTGCTATTAATATTTTTTTGACAAATACGATTTTAAATGTGGTGATGTAAAGTGCAGTGCTGAAGCAACTCATATGTTTAGTTACCAAAATATTTAAGAAAAAAATAGAGTTACGAAATCAAAATATAAACATTTTGACAAGTTTTATATAATTATATGACTTTCAGCTATCATAAAGGTAATAATTGGTTATAAGTTCACAATTTATCGTACTGGGATATGGCGGTGGATAAATTCACAATACTTGCGAAGGGAACAAGTATAAAAAAAAAAACTGTGTATGTCGGACACGACTTGAAGTGAAACTTCTTTGACGAAATATGCAGGAATAGAGGTTAGGTGCTTATCGAAATTAAAAAGAAAATCAATTATTGTGTTTTTAATTTGTGGTTACAAGATTCTTTTCATGGCCAACTATTATTCAAAACCAAAATCAAAATGAGAACACAATTAATTACTAACCCGGGACAATATTTTTGGTTGTTTTTATCACGATGGTCTCTCGTACCATCTTCTTTTTCCTCGTGGGTAGGAGTAAGTCGATTTTTGTCGTTATTCTCTATTTGAGATGGATTAATGCCACTATTCAAAAGCAGATCCATTGTCAACTGCAATAAATAGAGTACAGGCAATGGGATCGATTTTGACAAAGATTTAATACATAAAAGATTGTAATAATGTTTAGTCAATTTACCGTTGATTTGTGATGCACTGTGTTCACTTAACTATCAGAAACCACTGATATAATCGATACCATTTATTGCATGTATTTTACATGCACTCTTCATTTTTGCAATGAATAATAACCGCGCGTATCTAAAATAGTCGCGATCAGCTGCAATCAGCTGTGTGAACGCGTGGAACACGTGGGCCCGCCGGGCCGAGCCGAAAAGAGCCGAGCGGACCCGACCGTGTCACTCGAGCGTTTCTCTGTGACGTCATAGCGCAAAATCACTCCAACGTGCATAAGGAAGTTTACTTTACAAATAATTAAAGTTAAGACCTGTAGGATTCTTGGACATATTTTACATTGATAATTTCTTAATATTTAAATGCATCCGCAGAACATTAGTTCAATTGATTAGCAGACGAGGGAAGCTTTTTCTTATGCAAGATCCTGGACTACACGAGGAATATGTCATGTATTTATAAAGTATGTCGTTACTCCGGCAGCGGCGGATTGCTTTTGGAGCGAGACGGAAAAGCTGCTCCCTGCCTCGGTCTTCGCCATCGCCGCGGGCAAGTTATACAGAGACTGGGACGACCCTCGGGATAACGACGCGCAGAAGAGAAACGTGAGTCCTTTTTGGGGTCCCGTACGTGAAAGTTGCCTACGGGACCCTATTACTAAAGCTCCGTTGTCCGTTCTTCCGTCTGTAACTGGGCTGCATCTTTTTAACTGTAATAAGTAGACATTTGACATTTTCACAGAGCATGTATATTACTCTGTGTAGTACATGTATTACGTAGCTACAACAACAGTAAAAATAATAAATAAGAAAAAATAATAGATATCTGTATGACTGTCATACAACTTAAGAGGTACGAGTCTTTTGTCAGAAAGGTATTAACAGATGAACTGGACAATAACTTCCAATTTATTTACCAAAAATCACATATTACTATAACCCCTCTTGTGCATTTCACTAATCTGTTTTTTTTACCTATTGTTTAATATTATAAGGTTGTACGAAACCCATTCTTTACTAGTTAAGCTCGTACTTGGTCCTTTTTTCTAAATTGCAATCCCACGAAGTTTGTACATTCTGTAGGTTTTGTATAAAACGTCTGCCTGCAATATGCATTAACATGCAGCATGCAACCCACCGCTAACCCTCAAATCTGTTCATCCACCAAAAATCCCTATCCAAAGAATTGAATATTGATTCAAGAGTATTTATAAAGATCCAACATCTAAGCAAGTTTATTTATATTAATCCGCTAGTAGTTATATTATTATTTCTATGTACGTTTCATGCTAACTAGGAACATCCTCAGGAAAATGTAGACAGTCATATTCACCAAGGCATAAGGAATGTTAAAACAACCGACAGGTGCGTTCCCAACCTCCTCATATGACACGCAGTCATGCACTGGACAATAGGTCAAAGGGTGACAAAAGGCCCTCTACCAGCAGTCACAGACCATCACCAGCAGACAAGCCTGTCAATTGTCACAGACTAACCATTATCCAAATAGTTGCAGACAAGCGTTCAACAAAGGCGATTTATAAATGTTACTTTGGTCTTTGAACGTATTACTATTATCTTTATGTCTTAACATTTCGAAAGATTCCAAAATATTTAATCGTAACCCCTTCTCATACGCTTGCAAAACATTTAATTTGTAATAATTATTGAGTTTCCGATCGATTCTTATTAAATATTTAATAGAATGAGGTCTATCTGATTTATTATTTTAAAGGCCGAAATATGTTCTTCGTGTCTATTTATAGGACAAATTGGACGTTGTTTTGAAACTAGATATAGAGAACATATTTCCGCCTATTAAAATATTAGATCTGACATGTTGATGCGTGTTGCAGCCAGGCATGTAATTATGGATTTCCACGAATCAACACCTCACACAAGAGAAGTTTTGTATAAAACGACAAGCGGTCATCGGCACAGAACAAGTTGGAATGTGTTTGAATTTCGAGTCGTTTTTGTGAAGGAAATATTTGCTCTTCGTGTGATGTGATAAAAAAAAGTTAACTAGCAGCTTATATATGATCTTAGTCAATTAAGGTGGCTTACTAACGGAATTAGTTCGGTGTTTGTCTGTCTGTCTTAAAAGATGTTCTGAGGAACTGTTTCGCTTATATAGATAAAATTTATATTCCGTAATCGGAGAAAAGTCAAGCAGTTTTTGAAATCAGGTTTTGAATTGAGAGTCGGTATTGAATAAAACAATGGTTATTAAATCTTGATTCAGAAAAAACATTGTTTTTGGTTGTGTTACGAGCAGTTTGAACAACATTTATAACTATGTTACAAATGCTATTCAGATTAAATTAATTTTCCATTAACATTTTTTCCATTATTTCCATTAACATTCATTTGACATAAGGGATATAAATTGTTGTAACAATTGAAATATTATTTAAACAATAATAAGCTCCGTAGCGTAGAAAATTTGTCACGATTCTTTCACTGTAGTGTCAAGTAATATTTGATCATACTTCTAAATTCTTATCAGCCAATAGAATATACGAACACTTTTTACATAATTTTTATTTATGTATGAATATCTTACAAAAGCGATCTACATGAAGGAAAGTCGGTACATGTCTAATGTATTATATGCTAAAGAATTCACATTTTATAGGTGCATACATAGCGGAGTTAGAACCCTGAGTTAGAAGCCTCAAGTCATGGAGAACGCATTATCGGTCTAGAAGGTAGAAGTCTTAGTCTCCAAAGACTAATTAATTTTATTTGATTTTTGGAATTGATTGCGTTTATGTCGAAATATTATGTCTTTTAAATACATCAATTTGAAAGAATTTAGGATATCAAACGATACCTAGACTAACAATTCACTTTACATTTCGCCTCATTCCATCTCATATACAAATTTCTCATCTCTTAAAATTATACAGAATCACGTTCTTTTGTACGGCAGATCTCGGAGATCAGAATACATCCCAGTTACGAGGGCAAGAAGGGGGACTACAGGTACGACATCGCCATCGTGTTCTTCACCACCGCGTTCGTGTACAACAAGGAGGTGCGGCCAGTGTGCATCGACTACGACCAGGACTTGGAGAGGAGCCAGCTGCATACCGGCAGCGGAGAGGTAGGTCTTCGGTGAAAAAATAATAGTCTCGGTCGGGAAGTGTCTTTATTAAATGCGACTCTTGTGATAGTTGTAGCTTAAGAAAACGCACATGCAGCATCGGACTCGGGACAGAAATGTAAGATTTTAAATGATAACGCAATATGTATGTAAACAAATAGTCGTAGAACGAACTTAACAAACGTATATGATCATAAAAAGCAATGACAGATATCCATTATTCACAGAATTTTATTCCATCGCTCTATATCGATCAATTTTTCTCGCTCCGGTGGCAAAGGAATGTATAGTTCTCTTCATAATTTATCGACGTCATATATATTTTCTCTGATTTTTAACAAAATATACCTAAACGTGATGCATCATTGAAAATTCACTCTCGATTCTCGTCCAGTTACCGATCAATTAATGGCCGCCTAGAAGGTTTGACTTTGCAAAATATGTGTTTTCTTTATTTGACCCCGTTCTTGAAAAACTCTTCAAAAACTAGGGTAAATAAAGAAAACGGATATATTTAAAAAAATCTGAGACTCCACCATTACGATTATGCCTTCAACAAAACAACGATGAAGTAGACTTGAAGCAGTGAAATAATACCAATATTTCAATAGGATCAATGGCTTTTTCATAGTCCGCATAGCTTAAACATAGCGGCTGGCCACAGGCTATACCTTAACTTTGTTTTGGGTGTGGCTTTTTTGCACAACAAGTTTACAAAACTTAACAAGACAATTAGTAGCCCTTACTCTAAAATGTGATAAATTTGCAGTCATTATGGAACGTATTATCTTTTTTCTTTTCAACCCTTTAGGCGTTGCAACTTCAGAGATGACGGACTTCTTAAAATTGTTTGTGGGTCCTCCACAAATAATTTGTGGAGGACCATAAGTACCTGTCTTTACCAGCTGTCAAAGGTTCACCCTTAACACCAACTTCGTTTGATACATTATGGTTTTAGTTGTCGAAGGGTCGTGTTAATACTGATTGACGTCCTGCATCTTTGTTTAGAATCAGGTCGGTTGTCCATGAGGACGTCTAATTGTGCTGATAATGGATTTTTTTGTGCAGATTCACATAAATGCGTATAGAAGTACTCAATCTTCTATAAAAGCTCTATGCTTTCATCTGGACAATTTTGGTTTTATCGGCTTTAAACTTTCAAATCTAGCTTTGTCCGTTAAACAGCTTTTTACAAATCATTTAAAACTGTTATCTGAAGTATTAGCGATTAGTCTCTTTCATGCAGTTGCCGTTAGAATACTCATTGATGCATCTGTACTCTGATTTGTCAGCTGAAAACTACAGTTTTGTGTTTCATATTTGCGCCATTAAGTTTATATTTATAACTTATATATGTACATCATACATTTTCACAGAAAGAAAATGTCGCGTCTAGCATATCTCGGAGACATTACGTCCGATCGTGATGGGACCTATGACATCATTTTTTGTACGTACAATTAGCTTTAGAACGTTGCAGTCTCAGAGATCGTCGTTTCAATAGTTTCGGAATTGTTGCCGTGCATAGGAAAATAGGTTTTTGCAACATAGCTCGGTCATCGTAAGTCCGATTGGCCAATAATGAATACTTATAAATTAGTAAGAAAACAAGCAATCGAGTGGTGTTTGAATATTGAAGATCGGCCCAGGCGTACGAGAAATATCGTACATCATACATTTGCACAGAATGAAAATGTCTCGTCTAGCATATCTCGGCGACGTTACGTTCGATCGGGTTGGGACCTATGACTTATAAATATAATTATAATTGTTTCACGATTTGTTTATTTGTATAATTTATATCATAATTATAAATGTTGATGATAATGGTATTAAATAATAATTGTAACTGTTACTAGTTAATTATCTTTTTTCCTATGCCATTTTTTTTTAATGTATGTAACCATAATTATTTATAGTTATCCAATTTCAGATTTTAACGTGGAGCGAAAAGGTGAACGGTACGTCCAAACCGGTAGATGTCGCTTATTTGAAATACGTGGACGGCACGCAGTGTCTGTTCAACGTGCCGCGCAGCTTCGTGAGGTACCTCACGACCGACAAGTTTTGCGCTGAGAACGAGCGAGGTGAATATCTTCAAGTATAGTGATGTGATTGCAACATCGTGTGTCTTTTCGTTATTTTTTATTTTTTTATTTATTTATTACCAGTAAAATGTAAATAATTATTATTCAATAATACCGTTGTTTTCTATTATTATATATAAAATATGAAGATCACGAAAAACATTAAAGTAAGTCATAGAGTTCAGCGACTGGCCTATCGGTTTGAGGGTTGCACTATAAGTTTTTGATTTTGTACCAAGTTTTTCATTAAAACAATATGTATCGTTTAGACTAAAAAAAAAACAAAAATTACTTTTAGAAGTATTTAAATACACTAATAAAATATAGTATCAACAGTGATAGAAAAATACATATTTTTTAATTATATAAAGAATTTGATTTCCTTAACAATAAATTAATTTTAGAGTTAGAATTTACGTTCGCGTGAAGCGAACCGACGCTAAAGTGCATTGATGTAAACTTTTTTTTTTTTTATTTATAAAGTCACACCCATTTCTGAGAGGGGTAAACAGAGACCACAAATACTCACATGATACGATCATTACTAAAGTTATAAAGCATCCAGAAATTTTGACTTGTTTATATAGCTCACTAGAACACTTAATAAATAGAGACGTATAACATGTTTTGATACAACACATAGTTTGATACAGATAAAATTGTATTAGGGCAAGATATAGTTTTTTCTTAATATAATTTGAGCCGTTTTAACTAAAATTGACGAAGATAATTGGTATTAATTTTATTATAAATGTATAAAAATGTATTTATGGATTTTTTTTAGGATAAAAGGTCATTTTTTTAATAAATTTCCATTTATTTTGTTAAGTTTATTAGAATACATTAGTAAGGTTTCAAAATATTCTATTTAAGTTGGAAATACGCATGCTTGTGATCGTAGGCTCTAAGCTTTGCAAGGACGACAAAGGCGGAGGACTCGTCTTCGAAGAGGGTTACAAGGGATTGTTTCTGAAGCCCCGCTACTATTTGAGGGGGCTGGTCTCCACTTCACCCCCCAGCGACGCCGAGTGTAGCACCTTCCCGGCCACTACCTTCGGATGGATATACGCTTACAGAGATTTCATACAGGAACAGCTCACAGCTATGTACGTACCCACTATCGTGTACATTAATTTTAAATTATTGAACTAGGCTTTGAGTTTATTACGCTATTTATTGAGTAATCACTGAATGTAAGATCGCTGTAGTTACCTGAATATCCCCTGTCTGTTTGTCATTTAATTATTGACGTTAGACACTTTTTTAAGGTTTAAAAACCATTGAATGTTTAAAAATAATTTGATTTCGGCATATTGTCTGTTAGTTACTGAATTTTTGATATTAATTTTTTAAAACCCTTCATGCATGTTAAAAATTATTTAGTTGTAAGAGAAAAAAATATCCCTAACACACTTAAATAGAAACGAAATATTACAAGCCTCTCAAATTTCATCTCGATTCAGTGATATATTTAGGTCGCCACGTAGACTTTGTAAAATTTGTGAAAAATGAAATATCCATTCTAGTGCGACACACAAACCTTTTTATGTTATATACAAGCACGTAGTATTACAAGCATGCGGACTACGTAGACTAGGGTTTATACCCTTATTTTGTAATATTTATTATATTTAAAATCCCATCATAAGACGGGATTTTAAATATTTCATTAGATATAAAGTTTCTATCGTGGGAAGTGAACGCAAACGAGCACCTCTGTTATGAATCTAAAAAAAATGTGCACGCCAATAGCTACGGTAAATCATTTGTATGAAATTATTTAGTGAATCTAATGAATAGTGGAGATACTCCACAGAGTTTCATACAAAATGATGGGCGATATTCGCCAGCTAGTAAGGCTTTGTACATTTTGTGAACTCGTTAGAGAGGCGTAAACTGAAAGGCCAGCGGTAAGAGAATATTTAAGGATATAAATTAAGTACAATCATGAATTCTATAAGGAATGCCTTGCTTAATTTAGTGCATTGATCGGTTATCTAATCTTTTATTTGTCTTTATTTATAATACTACTCTGAATTTTTGATCAATTTACTTCTTATTTATTAAAGCTTAAAATTTATTATAAATTAAATTATTATCGTTAATTATAAGGATTTTTGTTTTGAACTGAAAATGCTATCGAATAATTTCAGTGGAAAACAGTTATTTCAATGTGGAGACGGAAATGTGATACCGGCGAACAACCTCTGCGACGGCGTCGTCAATTGCGCAGACGGCTCCGACGAAACTTCGTCAGCTTGCGCGGGGACCGTTTGCCCCAAGGAGTTGTTCAAATGCGCGTACGGCGGGTGCTTGAACGCTGCGTTCTGTGACGGGGTAAGTGAGTATCTCTACTCACCTTTATCGGATGATCATGGAGTTGAGATAACTGTTATTTCACTCTCCTAATCCCATTGCAGAAACAAGAATGCATAGATGGTTCCGATGAAGATAAAGCAACGTGCGACAGACAAGGCGACGACACGAGCTACAATGTGTAAGTCGTCACCAATGAATGGCAAATTTTTTTTGATGATCGATTATAAACGAAAAAATTGTACTTTTTTACAAAACCGGACCTTTAGCAATAAGGTAGCCTCAATTATAAAAAGCGATTCCAAAAATATTCAATCACGTTCCTAAAAGAAGCAAAAGAACCGGCTAATATTGAAAACTTTGCTATGGCTACTACTTAATTTATGCAATTATATACTTTCACAAATATTATCCAGAATTGTTGCGGAATACCTGATCCATTAATGGAATCAATCAAATAATAAAATTTATATCCCATTCCCAGTTTTACACAGTTATTATCAACATGTTGAATTTGTCACCAACTGCTTTTCTTTGCTCCTGAGAGCTAGTTCTTTTTAATAATTCTAATGATTATAATATAAAATCAACATGGAAACAGTTGCTATACGAGAAGGGACAATGAGAAAGAAAATGTGCGTGTGTTTTCACCGAAAGCGCGCTATATAATCAGATTGTGTTACCAATTATTTTTAATACCTTAATATAGTGTTATCTTAAATACAGTGTTTACCCGTCAATTACATTTCGATCCAACAAACAAATCTCCATTTGCAATCCACTATGTACAAAAAAAAAATCAAACAGATAGATGTTAAAACTACGTACAAACCGAAGCAAAAATTCATTAAGATTTAGAAAAAGGTCGCACAGCTCAGACGTAAATACGAAGAAGGCGTGTAATAGCATATATTTTTACATCTCTTTTTTAACAAATGCAATTATTCTGTTAATAACTGTACATAATTATTATATTTGTTAAGAGCTTAACATTACCAATCTTCATAGTTAATGTAATCTTCATAAATTTCTATTTCTTATTTCATTGTAGGTACGCATTCCAGGTGATTCTAAGTAATCGACATTAATATATTCCAGAACTCAGTCCACAGTTTGTCGGCTGCCTCCTTTCCCTAAGCATGGCAGTTACAAGGTCATCAACGAGCCGGACGCTAAGCCGGGGAACATCCTTGACAACTTCTACTTGGAGTATCAGTGTGATGATGAATACAAGCTCGTCGGAAATCCGAGTCTCTATTGTTACAAGAACTACCAACCTAAGCAGATGACGAGTTGCATTAGTGAGTACACGAAAATACTAATTTTCAAGATTCCCTTACCTTAAAAATGAATCCTTTACATTCATTTCTGTTGTCCATTTATTTGTCCGTTGGTCCCCATAATTCTGAAAATATCGTTATTTTTTCAAAAATTTTCGTTTTCTTTACATAGCCGAATTTTTGATTATCTTATCTTTTCATAGCGGGAAGTTAAAAGAATGTTCTCCCATCTATTAGTTTACATCTCGGTCCCTACTTTAATTGCAAAAGCGAGTTTGTGATCACAAAAACAACTTTTTGTGTATGATATAATTACAAATATACAATTTACAAATTTCTTCCTTTACTTGTGTTATAAAAGCTTTCTTTTAGCGGAAGCTCAAGATTCTATGTTAATGGAAAGCACCCAATGGATTCTGATTTACTTATGAATTTCAGAATATAAGACATAAATAGCCGTATTTTATTCATATCTTTTGATTACATCGGCTTTAAATTTTGATTTTTCTACAGCTCTTAGAGACTCTGACTTTAGTATTTGATATTAATTTGACCCAGATAACTCAACACGTTCTTGAAGAAGGAATCTTAAATGACAGACAGACCGACAACGATGTGATCTTCTGAAGGTTGTTTTTCCCTTTTGAGGCACGGGACCCTGAAAATGAAGTTGACTGTTTTTCTAAGAAATGTGCCGTCTGGACCCTCATCCCAGCGTGGAATACCAGTGCCACGTGCCCGGCTCCAACGGCGGAATGAGGCCCTGCGAGCTATACGAACCCGGGGGCACTGTGGTGACGCCGGACTGCAGGGCGCCCAACTACTACTCGGCGCAGTTCCTCCGCAATATGAAGTGCACGAACGGGGCTTGGGACTATGTCGCCACTTGCTTAGCAGGTTCGATACAATAGCTTCTGTAACAATTACTTTTAAAATGAAGCAATTGTATGTATCTTTTAAGTCTTTTCAGTATTAAACTGCGTAAGCTTGGGAGAATGTATGAATGGATGTTTGCTACGTTTTCTCGGAAAAATAACGGAGCAGGATTCCATGAAATTTCATAGTGTTATAACACATATATTAGAATAAGACACAGACAATTATTTAGAAAAATACTAGCCTTTATTCGCGACTTCGCTTGCGTAAACGTAGAACGAATTCTTTACTTATGCCGATTGGTTATTGGTAATAGGAATATTCGATGGAGAGCTCAGTGCAACATCGGTTCGAGATTTAAATCTAAAGCAGGACAGAAATCGGAATTGAGGTCGAATCGAATCGAAAAAGCATGAGCAACACCTTTATATAACAAAAAAAAAGAATTACGGCAGAATGTATCTTCGGTGTAAAGGTATTAATTCCTCTGGAATAATTTAATTGGAATTAAATCAAAGGCAAAACCAGCATCTGTGTTGAAACAGGAACCAAAATCAAGAGCAGAGCTGAGATTGGGATCGTAGTTGACAGTCCTATCGCTGTTAATTTAAAAAACAAATCCGTGGGGTTTTACGAAACGACCCTAACGAGTCCTTTAGCGAAAGCTTGTGCTTAATATATCGATTTTTACAGTTTGTGGCGCAACCACACCCAAGGGCGAGATATTAGTAGTGGGTGGAAGACCGTCCGAGAAGGGAGAGGTGCCGTGGCACGTGGCCATTTACAACAAAAGGAAGACGCCCTACGAGCAGATATGCGGTGGATCCATCATTTCGCCTTCTGTAATTGTGACTGGTTGTGTATATTTTTTTTTCTTCTTAAACCAACTGAAAATATGTATATGGATGAAGGCGAACACGTAAAAATTGTTATTAAAAAGTTGGAAAGAAAATAGATTACAATTTGATTACGACAGAAATTATACAAGGCTTAATATATAAAATAAAAGAAGTTTCACACATTTTAAAGTTAATGTCTTAAACAAGAAAAAGTAGGAAAGCTTCTTTAAACAATTATGGTATCTGTATAATGACCCTCTTTCTGTATGTATTATTAGTGAAATTTTTTATTAGTGTATTTAGAACAATCAAATTAAATCTCCTGAAAAATGTGACTGATTATTGTGGTCCTGGACCACAGCCCTGGACAATTAAGATTAAGTTCAATTTACTACTTCTCCTTAATTATTTTCAACTTAATGACATAGAGTAAGTACTTCATATTTTTTACTTGTTAAATTCTAAAGTTAGTATTTCAACAAAACGTATTAATGTTCACAACTGCATGTAGTAATGTTGTTTTGACGTGACAACGTCTTATAAATTGGTTTGCCGGGTGACACTTCAAGAAACTGCGTTACGCTCCGCTCACGTTATGCGCTCACAATGAGAGCGAGTGAGAGGCACGCGTCCCTTCCACTCGGGCATGGTTAGCCCGCCTAAGAGCGAGAGAGACAGACATAAAAAGTGAAAGGCACGCGTCCCTTCCACTCAGATAGGAACAAGTTAAGTTGTAGTAAACGCTGTTTCATTGTACGCAAATGTATTGCAAGTTATTGTATGTATATTTGTATATAAATACGTATGTATGTGTAAAGGTAAAAATAAAATTTTGTTAATATGAAATTCAGTGCGAGATTCTTTGTATAAATTAATGTTTTAAATATAATTCTTTGTATAAATAAAATATGTTTTAAATTGTTACTATTATTTCATCCTTCTTCCTACTATACGAATGAATATTCACATTAAAATGATTTTACCACTCAAAGTCGTTGTCACGTAAAACTTTCGCCCGTATACCGACTTTACAGGCAACCAATTTTTTTTATATCATTATTGCCTTGCCACTAATACGTTGAAAACAGTCAACGTTAGTTCAAAAAGTCAGTTCAAAAAGAAAACAGTCAGATTTTCATAATTTAACATCTGATTTTTAACTGTCCGTCAAGCTAATCAAGAATTAATCATGGACGATATAAAAAACAATTCATTTTTCCCATAAAAACTTTGCCATAATTTGATTTAGAAGTAAAATTACATATAAATTTTCTTGTCATACCTTGAAGTTCTCTTTTTATGATTAAATACTTTACAAATACATTTCTGTGTCTCATGAATATTCCGTAATGTATTGTAATTTTTAGACACGTCGAAGCTTTCTCATTCTGATAAGTATTTAATAGCATGTGTTTTACAGCCGCCCATTGCTTCTGGCACAATTCAAACCACAAGCTGTCACCGCCCTCCGACTTTGCGGTTGCAGCTGGGAAAATTTACCGCGCGTGGGACGACGAGCGCGACACCGACGTCCAAAGGAGCGATGTGAGTTACTTAGAGTTAGTGAGACCTTTGCTTCATCTTATGCTAATTCAATTCACAAACTCTAAGCGCACATTATATAAGCGTTGTACAATAATTGCAGAGCTGACTGTAATTATCCGCTTATTATCATTTTCTTACCGTAGAGCAGTTTTGAATGCGGATCGGAAGTGCATTAAATTGCATACTCAAATAAGTGGAATTTCCAGAAACAGCATATTATTTTTGGGAAAAAAAAAGGATATTTGTTCCATTTTAGAGAAAAAGTCACTCTAAAATTTTGCAATAGACAGTACAAATGACAAATCAGCAAAAACAGTCGATTCGTCGATTGTTTTTAGTGATGGGTATTCACATTAAGAGAAATCTCACACAAAAACTGTAACGGCTTTATACATGAAGATAAGAAACATTTTTTTAAAATTTTAATCGTCATTTTTAGGAGTTTGAATCCAAAACAATGATTTTTAGAATTCTCGTACGTCTATTTTCTATCTGACTGTATGTGTGAATGAAACACCACACAAAAAGCTTTGATGGCGTATTTACAGTTTGATTTTGATGTTTATTCATAGTCTGAAGTCCAATTACGTTTAGTAAGACCAGAAATGTTTAGCACGGCGCGATCGACCCAAATAAAGTCACGGGCAAAGTTAATTTGAATTGGATTGAAATGAAATTTTAAGTAACAAATTTTGGTCACATTTGTTTGTTTTATTTTATTTTCCTTTCAGTTTATTAACTTTTGACTCCACCGTCATAATCAATAAACATCAAGCGCAATTAACATCTATTAGTTCAATTCTGTAGTTCATAATATTAATTCCACGTAAAATCTACTAGAAAAAATTATGAACAACTTTAAAATCTAAAGCTAGATTATTAGTGTATGCAACCCGCCCAAAATGTATGCCTTTCTACCAAGTTGGCTCATGTAAATGTTCTTATGTGAACTTTTATATTTGACTTGGTCAGTTATTACTGTAGTTATTACTTGATCACTTATTATACTGGTCTCATCAAATTTTAAACTTGGGAAGTCCATAAATTAATTCTCTGATATCGTCTTCTTCAGGTGGCTGACATCAAAATTCCTGATAGGTTCCTCGGCGTTCAGACAAACTTCGAAGACGATCTAGCGTTGCTGGTGCTGTCCAGGAGCTTGATGTATGCTGTGCATATCCGACCCGTGTGCTTAGAGCTAGGAATTCTGTTTGACAGAAAACAGTTGGCAGTCGGGAATCTGGGTAAAGTGAGTATTCATAATTCTTTTATTGATAATAATGTAGCCACAACTCCGTTTACAGCCAATAATGTGTACAAATATATTTACATTGCAATCCTATAAATAAATTAGAAGCATCTGTTCCATAGTGTTTGCTATTTTAATGGATTTTTTTTTAACTTTTAGTCCCATATATACAACTATTAACCTAGTTATACTTCTTATTTTATATTCTATAAGTACACTAAAGGCTTCTTCACCAGAAGAATTTTGGTTGCTTGGCCCACTCCATCCTTCATCATCTCTTTCCTCCTCCACCAGTCCACTCCCCTCTCCATATATTGACAGAAGAGAAAATAATTGAACAAGTCAAAGAGTTTGTGTGTTTGGGTTTTTTTTTAACAATGACAATATATATTACGGAATTGTTAAAACATCTTACCATGTGGAAATCTATAGTCTCGTATAAGTGTAATAACATCCCGGTTGAATCTTAAAACTAGTCTTAAAACTAGACGAATGTGCCGCGACGGGATGTGTGTCTCTGTGAATCCTTGTGAGAAATAGGCATTATCTTACAAATTACATATAAAAAAAATATATTTTGTTTTCAAGAACCATATGATACAAGAAAGTAGTCGATTTAATTCATCTCAAGTGTGAATTATTAAAGCAGTTTATCGGACGGTGTCCGATAATAGGATTCTTTACCTTCTATTCATGTTCATTGACTTTCATGTGTCGTTTTAATGATTGTATCTGATTAGTGATCGATGATTGTCGACGCAGGTTGCTGGTTGGGGCTTGATCGACGAACAGGGCACGTCGCCCCAAAAGCTGCAAGTGGTCGACCTGCCGTTCATCGACATCAAGAAGTGCCTCAACGACGCGCCGCGTTCCTTCCGCGAATACATCACCGGAGACAAGATATGCGCTGGATATAATGACGGTAAAATTGTTGACGTCAATAATAACGTTGACGGAAACTTGTTCTCCTATCTCCCTTCGAAGCAAATACTTGACTTAAAGGTTTTATGTCGAATGTTTCACGACTGCGCGATCACATGTCCGTCTGTGCTGTAAATTTTGCAATGATTACAGAATTAGGTGCGTCGCTTTAACAATAAATTAAAACATGACGAGGTGACACGTGATTCCGGGAAAGCTGAACGATATCTTCAAAATACATGTAAAGTTCCTAAGACATAGTGGGTCCAAAGGTCATTCTTCCTTAAAACAGATCCGTGTTGAGTGATAAAACTAAAAAACAAAAATAACTAATTACAAATAGCTGTCATAGAATAAGATTTTATGATAAACACGTCTACTGCTTTAATTTCTGATAAAAAAAAATTCTCAATCTGTTTTTATCAGTATAATGATGTACTTGAGACTAAATTATTTAATGATCTGTGATTATGTATGCCTCAACCTAGTGCATCCAAACAAAGATTTTTTTGAGTATGCCGACTCTATTTGACTTGTAAATGAAATTTATTTTTCTAAATTTTAAAACTGTTTAATAATATTTTAAATTTTTTTTTTTTTAGGATACAGATCCGAAGGCTCTTTTTTCTTTAGTAACATTTCACGAAAAAGAACTTAGGATGCAAAGGGGCACACGTTTTCATTGTCAAACGGTGTGGTTTAGTATACATGGTTATTTCATTGCTATCGCCACCCTTTTCAACAGGCACTGCGGCCCTTTGCAAGGGCGACAGCGGCGGCGGGCTCGCTTTTCCAGAGATATTCGGCGGGGAGAAGCGATTTTACCTGAGGGGCGTGGTCTCGACCGCGCCCCCCAACAAGATGGACTGCAACTCGCACGCGGTGACCACGTTCACGCACCTTCTGAGACATGAATATTTTATAAAACAGAATTACTTCGGACAGTAAATTATATATAGTTAGTGTACATTAGTGCCTTTCTTTATTGTCATATTTATGTTTTATTTAATAACTTTGTCAGCGATTTTTGAGATTGTAAAATAATTGCCCGTATTTAAATGATTTAATTTAATTTTGAAAACACTCAGCCATTGCAGAAATAAAATGAATTGTGAAAAGTTAAAACCAAAATTCAGCTTACAGATCAAGAACTTGATTTAAGTTGTGTACGAAGATTAATGAAATCTGCCAATGTAAATCAATATACACGAAAAAATATGACTGAATGAGTTGTTGAGAGGATGAGTATTAAATTACTATTTTCAATCACACATTACCGATTATGGCAACAACATTGCAAGCAAAAATATTTATATCCAAAAGTTAAAAAAAAAAAACCTTACACAACAATAAATGTACGTAAAATGAAATACGAAAGTTTCGAATTAATGTCGATGTTTAAATGGCCCAAGGCGAAGGGCGCAACCGGTCTTCATGCCAGGGACCAGGCGGATCACACATACCAAGTTCAATCAAAATTGGCTCTAATTCGGTTAAAACGTAAGACAAAGACCCAGCCCTGGAAGTCATGATCCTTCTTTGATCCTCCCTTGCTCAGGGGATAGTTTAGTAAATAAAATAGAATGTTAAAATTAGCGAAAAGTTAAATCAAAAATGACACGATCAAATCCATAAACTATGAAACAATTTAAAAATAAATGTGATTATTATTAAAATTAGCTCTTCCTTTTAGAAAAATAATATATATACACACTATATAAATTTTAAGTAAGTTAGTTTTAAGTAAATTTTAAGTAGTTTTAAGTAAGTTACAAAAGTTTTAAATAAGTTATAAAGCATTTACTTATTTTTTTAAGAACCTTAACTTAAACTCCCTATTCGGTCTTCTCTCGATGCACGCAAGGACAACAGTTTTTTTTTTATATTTTAGAGCACCGTTTTACGTTTCAGGAGTTTCTTCGATTTCAATTTAAGTTTTATTTAGGGCTTATTAAATCATAAAACCACTATCGTTGTAGTAAAATAAAAACCTTCTTTTTCAAATCAAACCTTTTGTGATTTTTAATTTGAGAATTGGAACGATGAATGGATGTGGAATTTGGCACAGGAACGTAAACTGGATAAGTAACCATGAGCATATACTTGAATTACGGTGTATGTATGGATGTGCGAAAGTTGGAAATACTATACATAGACTTCGTTCTAATTGGCTATATCCAAGAATAGTAATTCTATCAATATTAAATTCGATATCATGAATCAAAAGATAACTCATTTTCCTTAGTACTAAGGTTTGTATGTGTGTCTGTCTATTATATAAACTTTATAAAGACCGGCATGTCGATTGCAAGCTAGTTTCTTTTATCATTAATAAAGACCATTTCTTATGACCACTTTCAACTGTGCTATCAGAATATGTTCGCTATCTGCAAGTCAGCTAACTGTCGAGAATAATGGAATGAAAACGAAACAGAAAGTGTTGCTTAAATTATGATCTTATGTGTTATTACATTATTTAGAAAAGGAGAATGAAAATATGTCATGTAATATTGACGGAATAATGAATGTTTGTCTTATTTTTTTACTGCGATCTCGTAAAAAGTCACTTGATAAGAGACAAGAACGTCTGTTATCGGGACAACACTCCATGAGATAAAATCCGGACCGTGAAAATTGCAGTCAGATGTCAAGAAGTTGATGTGACATTGGGCAGGCAGTATCATTTGTCAAACTGAAAACTAGTGAGGAAAAAAAGCTCTCAATTGGCAACTAATTGTTTAGACATCGCTAAATGTTACCTTTTAAAAAAAAAAAGTGTGTGTGTATTAGTGTACACACGTAAGAAGTGAAACTTCTTTAACACATCATTTTTCGATAAATGATTTACTATTTACAACTTCACAGAAATTGGTTGAATAAAGCTAAATTAGATAAAGTTTATGCAAAAGGCTTTTATTATCATAGACATGGATACAAAAATAATACAATTATTTCACCTTTCTGCTACAAAGATCATAGCATTTCATTAATTATAATAGAATTATTACTATTATTGTTATCGTTATTATATATTTTTGTAATTAATGGCTTAACTCACTGATATTTACAATCAAAAACTAAGGTTAACCTGAAATAACCTTAAAAAAATGTAACTACTCAAAACGGGCCGCAAAATACATTGGAGACATTTACCAATCCCTACTCCGTTGGAGAAAGTATACTTCGAATCACGCGTGGTAGGGATAAGAAAAAGATGGCGCGTAACCGAAAAATGTGACGCGTAACGAAAAAATGTTACACTAAATTTTTTTCCAACCCCGATAAAAAAGTTTCACTTCAAAACAAAACGATTTTCTCAGAAATTTCGAATAGAGTGCGATTTTTTTTTCCTAATAATTAGATATTTATTCATTTGGGCAGATTTAAAGCAATAACGAAGTTGACAATAAAATAAATATTGCTATTAATACTTTCAAGGGAACAAATACGATTTAAAAACTTGACTGCGAAATTCAAATTCATATTCAAAATACCTTCATTTCAAAGGTTACACAATGACACTTCAAGTACGTCATAATTTTTTGCGAATATATATTTTATCGCTCGTTCGGAAGACAATTTTGGGATAATAAATGCATTACAGTGAGAGTAACTTTTTAGCTTTAACTCTATCAGAAGAAAATATAATTAAGAACTGGTCAAGAGCATGTTGGACTACGCTCATTATAGGGTTCAGAAGCCATTATTACATAGAAATGCACTACAGATGAAAAAAGTCGTTACACTTTTCCATGTTTCCCGCGCATAATAATTATAAGCACTTTAATCGCCTATAACTAGAAAAATAAGTATGTATGCCTACTATTACTATTAAAATGGTGTAGACTAAAGTGCGTCAGCGAAAGATCGTACATTCGTGGCACTTACGTCCTTTTATTGAGAAACGTAGTTTTTCGGCAATAACTCAAAAACAGTTCATCCAACCATGTTCAAAATAATTTTCATTGAAAGTATTTACTATGTGTTACTTTGTTTATTTTTTACACATTTTTTGAACATACGGTTTAAAAAATAGATGAAGAAAAACAATTTCTGCAAATTTCGGAGCAATTATTTCCAAAATTATTCACGTGACCAGAAAAATTGCTTGAAAACTTTAAAGCGTTTTTAAAAGAACTGTCGAAATATGTATCGCACGTTGATGTTTGCTGAAAAAAAATTTTTCAACTTCTGATACATGTATGGAGTGCCCTCCCTAGAAATATTTATTTTTGTTATTTAACCACCAAACTAAGTAGCGGCTTATACAAGACACCTACACCAAAAATTTCATGAATATACAACTTTTAGTTATTAAACAAAACGGCTGTGACATACGGACGGACATGGCGAAACTATGTATAATAGGTCCCTTTTTGCCATTTTGGCTAGAAACCCTAAAAATGGTGCATGTCGGCTCGGAAGTGCAACTAGAGTTTACTTATTTAGAACGATTGTCTTGGAATATATACAATAGATAAAGAGAGTAAATAAATGCATCTTTTATAATAAGGATCTAAAGCACATATTATATACTTTTATTAATATTTATTTATATTAAGTTTATAAAAACGTATTTCATAAATCATGTTACATAAACTAACTTGAAAATTTAGAAGGTCCACATTAAATGATTATTAAAAAAATAAGGTTCTATATCATATACATTGACACCTTAACATATCCATATTAAAAATAAAACATCTATAATATATTTCTGCAATAGAAAAAATACACGCATTCAGAATAAAATTTGTTGCGAATATTTTGCGCGAAATGATAACATAGTGGCTTCATTTTTTTGTTAACACTCTTTTTCGCACCCTGTCTCATTCGCATACCGCGGGCTACATACGAAGATCGAAGCTTATATAGTAAACACTAAAGACGCTCATCCATAGGCAACAAAAAATAACGACTATAATAATTTGTCTAAGCATATCCCGACCAGTGTCAGATGCACTCCCTAACCAGTGGCGGGTGACGGCAAACCGGTTTCTTCACAAAAAAACCCATATCGAAGGCAACAAGATCTCCCGTTTGCAAAGACAACAATAATCTCCATAGAATATCTGCAAGCAGAATCATATGCACTTGTCTAGGGTCATTAAAACTTATCGTTCGCCAAGTGTAGGTCCGACATTATAAATACTAGGAATAGCCACGTATTTATAAGATAACTTATTAAATATAACCGTAATGTAAGGTAGCAAAACGAAAGGACGTCGAGTTTCCTTCGGCCCTTTGCCTACAGTGCGCTAAACGCTGGGTGGATGTAATTAATGTAGAATTATAATAACGCCATTTGTAATAAAGTGACTACACTCAAAATATTATTTATAAAGTAATTACACCAAAATATTGTTGTTGATAGCCGTTACGAGCTCGCTTGAGTAGACTTTAGATAAAATTTAGCAATAAGATTTTCTTATAATCCACACAGCCATACACACATCCACTAGCATGCACGAACGCATGCGCACACACATGTCCAAACACCACACACCCCCACACATACACAACTATATATAATGAATATGGCTATCAAAATATTACAAAAACAATGATTAAAATTTACATGAGATAACCATTCGATGTATCCTAATGATATAATAGCCTATCATTTGCACAATCACATCTTACTTTATATTGGTTCGCACCAAGATAAACCAAATTATTATTAAATTATGAAAGACATGTATGAAATTGTATGAAAGGCAAAGACAGAGAGAAAAAAAATATTAAAATGGTTGGACTAGGATCAATGAGTTAAGAAACCAATATTTAACACAAAATTTGATAATTAATTGTAAGTACAGACAAAAATTAAGCATTTATATTGTATTTTAACAGAACATAGTTTTAAATAATTGTATAAATATTTCAACTGTCCGTTCGCTAATAAAGGTTTTCCCGTTTAATTCTGTTTTTCCCACCGCACAAAACTTTACCCAAGGTCTACATAAAATGCTGTCTCTAGTGATGTGATCTCATATAAAGTTTTAATATTTATTGAACTGAAATTGATATCTGTAAGGAAAAGTGGGCCCGATAATAATTTTACTTTATTAGCTATAAAATGATATATCTCATAATAATAAATTAAGAGAAGAAAAGATCTACAATAAAATTGACTGCTGTTTAAAAAAACTACAATCCAATATTAGGTCTCATTACCGCAATACGAAGTTGACATAAGTATACAAGTACTGTATAAACATCACTTTTTTATAGGTGAATAAGGAAATTGGAAGCAGTCTATGTGAGTAAATATTTACCTTAGGTGAGTGAATAAATACCTTGAGAAAGACATAAGTACATAAGTACTCTACCACAAATGTAGAGAAAACAAAAATCGTGTTTATCCGATATTAAGTCTATACATTTTCCCGTTGAAAGGAAAAATAAATTTATGGGTTTCCAACTGTTTGGAAACACATAAATTTATTAAAGATAAAAAGAGCAAAAATCTCCTTCAGATCATCTTTGTTTATAAATACGAAATACAAATTTATCATATCTAAGCCCAAGGGTTACAGCAACTCAAATATTTATTAAAATAACAGGAGATTGTCAAAAATTTTTTAAGTTGATTATTATGCAATTTTATCATAAAAATATATAGTCGCTTATAAAAAAAAATAAATCTCATTTTGAGAATCAAAACGAGTTTGAGTTATTTTTTTTTTTGAATTTAATTGGACAGTATCAATTACTCACTTAGAGAAAGCATTTATGTGTTTCAATACATACATGATATTTTAGTAGACAGCGTCAATATAAACAGTGAATTTCGTTTATTTTTTGAAGAACAACATTATATTTTAATTTATAAATAAATCCCATCCAGTCAATGGTTCACCGCCAAAGTTAAGTACCGTACGATAGTACGGTATTTTAGTGGGGATAACAATTATTCGACACTAAACCGTTATCTAAATTATTTACATTAACTCAAAGTAAGTATGAAACAACCTGAAATCCAAAGAAAAATTTAACTATAATATATTGTAATGTTTAAATTTCGTAACGGCCCATTTACTCAATAAAAATGTAATTGAAATGAAAAATCTGGGTTTAGAGTCAAAGGATCACAATTTTCACGACGAAAATTGCATCATTTAAATGTATTGTAAATCTCTAAAATTTAATAGATAGAGTGCTAATGCGCTAGAGTCGATTTGAGTTTTCTAGTATTCGATGAGTTTAAAAAAAAAAACTGGTCGATAGATAACAACAAATCACCTCACTAGAGTTGCGGTCCTATTATACACACATATGCACCGGCTGCAAACTAGGAAGAAGTTCATGCACCGATGCACACATTGTACAAGCACTGCCTGGTGTAGGAGCGCAGGCTTAAACAGCAGTGCTAAAATTAAAAAATAATAATAAAGTGCATCTGCACTACGAAATATTAATTTCATATCAGTTGAATGTTTTCATATGAACGCCGCTTTACTTTATTACAACCTGTTTGGGTCAGTGCCGCGCCGGCGTCGCCCGTGCGGTGGCAGCTCGCGTCTTTGTGATAAATAATAAATATTTATTCTTAGATATACCATCTATTAAATCTTTTAAATGGCATGTAACTAGTAGCTTATTTTTTTTGAGTAATGCCAATAGACCAAAGTGTAATAATATTCAAAATGTATCGAGTGTTATTATTAATCATTCTCGGTAAGACATAAAAGGATGTTTCCTCTGACCAAGACAACACAGGGTCATAGTCATAAATGATTGAACTCAAGAAAATGTATTTATTTCAGTATATTACAGTACAGTGCTACACGTAGAAACCGCATATCTATCATCGTGAGTATTATTTTAAATTAAGGGTATGTTTAAATATTCTATTTTTCCTCCTTAATTTTGTTTATATTCTCTATGCGTGCGCCCGCTCGGTTTTATGTGTGTATATGTGTTTGTTTGTTTGTGTGTGTGTGTGTGTGCATGTGTACCAGAGAAAATTTTAATGAAACGGTCTCTGCCCTCTCACGAAGTTTGTCTGGGAATTCCCACGCTCTTTAATTTTCTATCGTTCCTAAAGCGTACGAGTTTTTAAGTTAAAAAAACTAATGCTGCGAGACGGCTAACAAGGGACCGAGCGCGCGTCTTCAGAAATGATAATATTTTGTGCTACCGCTGTTTGATCATCGGAAAACTTTTATCATGAACACTTGTCGTTCTTTTCGGAAATACATCATCGTCTCAAAAAGATGACGAGTTTTGACGTTTGACGATTACACACTCGGCTTGCTGTAAACATTTTCATTTAAAACCTAAGCATTAATGTTTTTCCTGTTTATACGGCAATCTTATAATTTTAAGTCATTTGTAACACAAGCACTTCAATAAAGCAATAAATTCAACTGCTTGGGGATTCGCGCTGCTGTAAACAAGCTAAGCAATTGCAACAAAAGCTTTTTAGATTCTTTTTTTTAATTTTACATCGACACCATATCATGTTGTCATTTTTGGATTATCATCACGTGACGATTTTAGTACATCCCTTAAATGAGTGGCAATATTCTTATGGTATATTACAATCAAACCCATTTTTGCGATATTAAGTTCGATTGTTGCTAGACTAAGTATTAATGTACACCATAACGCACGAAACTTTGCCGCTCTGAATTGCCTGAAAATGACGCAAAGCGCAGGTTCAACGCTCCCCGACCCTTCCTTCATCTTTCCAATTTCATACCATTGCTACGTTTTCGTGACTAATTTCAGAAAGTCTTTTCTTACGCTGTACTAGCTAGCTTTCCGCCTGTGGTTTCGCCCCCGTACACACAGAATGTCTTTCTTAATTTTTTTATATGGAAAGACCTTGCTGTCTTCGTCAATCCCAATTTCTTTCTTGATTGAAATGCTGGTTCTGGTAATGTTTTCGATTTGATCCTCGTAACGGTCTTAAATCTAAGCCTTGGTCTTGTTCTCAATTTCGGAGAGCCAGGGCCGATCTTGGCTCTGGATTCTTTTCCTAATCCCACTTTCAATTCCGATACCACTCACGGTTCTAATTCGTACGAAATCAGATAAACGTTAGCATCCAAATAAAGTATAGACCATATTCTTCTGGAATAGTTTAGCTTTCTATGCATGAACGAATTTTCATATATTATACAATCCCACTACCTCTCTGTGAGAATAACTTTTTTCTTGCCTTCGATTTAAATAAAATAAAGCCTATATTCTGCTCCAAACCCAGTTCTATCTACTTATGAAAACCCCATTAAAATCCGTTCAGTAATTATAGAGATTTGCGCAAAGAGATAAAATTTTCTCTTACCATTCTCTTTTGATTTTTCATACACATCTTCAATGTGCGTTTTCACTACTACTACTGCTTTATTATATTTATAGATATAAACATGCTTTAACTATTTAATATACATACTACTTCATAACAACCAATGTAGACATTTAGATGCCGGTTTAAATATAACATTATACATCTACTATTTTCAGACCACCTAACAAATTAGAAAAGATGTAATTTTAACATCCAAAGATTATACAACGCGAGAGCCAACATAGTTTAGATAATCATAAGGCACGTCAATCTTTCTCCTTGAATTTTAATTTTAAAAATTACAACTAACCTAGATAGTTGCTTCTTCTTCAGATAGCGCCTATCCTAAGTATAGGGTTCTTTAAATTTTATGACCACAAATCCACCCACCGAGACTTTGCTAGTACATTCAAACGGACCGTCATTTCAAATACGGGAAGGTTTCTATATTTTTTCTATCTAAATAATTTAAATATGTATTCAAATAGTCTCCTTTACGAAATGTGGGTGCTTTTGATAGACTGAAGTGGTGTGAATCATCGAAGGACAGAATACAACGAAGAAAACAAGGCTCACGATGTCGCTGATCCACAAATCATTGTTGCTCAGTAGCACACCAGCCATCCTTGACTGTTTATCAGTCCGTCTCTGGTTTTAGAATATTTTTTTAAGCTATAAAATATTTAATCCATAAGACGACAGTCGACCTTGCATGTAGACCAGCCGTGAAACTTCCTGATCGATGTGAGCAATAATGTGATCTCGAAAGCACGAAAGTGTTATTGCACAAAACTACGAGCTCAAACTTATCAGCTTTTCTTTAAAATTACGAAGTTGTTTTATTGTTATTTTTTAAATGGTTCGTAATACAAAGCTTGTACACTTTAAAATTGAATAAAATAAGATATATAAAACATAATTTATATATAAACAAATGTGTTTCTGAAAACGTTGTAACAAAGATATCTTTTGATGTATTCAACGGATTTCAACTTAACTTGCTACCTTTGATAAAGATTGTTAAACACTCATATTTTATAATTTTTATGAATAAATTTCATTTCCAAAATTGTTTTCATTATTCACAATAATCAAACATTCAGTCAAACATTCTTTTTACCTGCATCATACCACGATTTATTAACAAATAATATTAATTCTCTGTTGGCAGGGCGAGAGTTCGAAGGAGTCTCTTCGAGCTGAACAGACCAACGAAATACGCCTGCACTCTGCCCCCCTACCCCGACAACGGGGGGTACGACGTGGTAGACCAGCCCGATGCCAGGCCGGGGGACACCTTCCAGCAGGTCACCCTAGTCCGCTACACGACCGAGGAGAGGAACCAGCTGCGCGAAGTAAAAGTATTATCCTGTTCATATGGAGAGTGGTTTGAAAAGAAACAACAGCGCAAGAGTAACTATCGGTACTTCAACGCTAGCTCGTGCCCCCTGTCCTGCCCGGGACCGACAAATGGTAAGCAATTTTTTTAGTTATCCTTGTTACCAATTTCTTATTAAATATTTTTTTAGCGTGTGAAAGGGGACGTTCCACGAATGTATGGAATTTAATCCTACACCTTGTACATAACTAATTTAAAAACGTTGTTAATAATCTGTAATGTTTTGACTATCATTTTTACGTATGCCAGTTTAGTTCTTTTGTACAAAGCTATTGAATACATCATTAAGGGAAGACGTATAATACTTATTTAAAAGATAAAGATGGTGTCAAGGGCATAATAAATATTCACAAACGCGCATATCCGGCGGACAGTCATACAAGCGAAAAAAAAAGAGATAGCAGTGCATTCTTTTTCTTTGTATGACTGCATCCCTTTCTTTCGCAGAACATGCTCGTTCATAAATATTGTAGTTTTATATGTTGGTTGAAGTTTCAAGTCTCCATGAAGTTGAAGTTTCAAGGAGTTTTAGAAAATTTTAAATATATAACTCAACACACTCAACAAAACAAAAAATAAGGTTATACAAAAAACTCTGTTTATAATAACTTGTATATTTTTGAATTATAAACTAATCTGGCATAATAAGGTTTTTTTCACTATTGTTTTGTCATTAAGTTGTCTCTTGTGGTACATTTAATCAAATAATTCTTTAAAAGAGAACATTACAAAAATTACAATTTTATTATTATTCTGATAATCTATATCTTTTTATTATTTTTGTAAACATATTTATAAAGTACAGGCCGCATATTAAACGTCTCCATCGGTGAACTGGAATGGAAATTTCTACCAAAGTTAATGATGGTTTTAGGCTAAATGAAGAATGCTAAGTTTACTGTGGAATCCAGGCTGTAACATCTTAGAATTAATATCGAATTTTACTAAATGATTTGAATATCCTTCACAATTCAGCAATTTATTGTCAGCTTCTGAACGTAATGTTCGTAGTAGCATTTTGATAACTAACTATAAAAACGTTTTCTTTAAAGGCAACAGAGCCTTTAAAGTATAAATATTAAGAAACGTAATAGTATCTTCCTTCAAAATCGTTTCGATTGACGTGCCAGCAGTTAAGTTTGATACGTCTAAAATATTTTTTATATTTTAAATTCCTGTTTAAAATGCACATTCCTACTTTATTAAACAGGAATTTTCACACATTCCTGCGTTGATTTTTAAGAATTGACTACATACGAACCCCCTCCCACATATATATATGTGTATCTAAATAAATGTTAGTGTGTTTGTTACTTTTGGATTTGAATGCCAGTCGATCGGTCATGCTCAAATTTAAACTAATGATATTAATACAAGGCTTCTGAATATTATTTAAGCACTGTCAAATATCGTAAAATGATAAATGATTAAAGTTCTGTAAGGTGAAATCTTTTAATTGAACAATTATTTTTTGGCCCATCTGATGTTAAATGAACATATAGTAAAAGGGTTTAAAGTAGTTTAAAATTTACGCAAATATTATTGTCAGTTCATTTATGAACATAGGAATCATGAAGCTTAGGAAATTTCAGCTAGTGTGTTATAAAAATTAGTCTTGACTCAGACAAATCACGGCAATAAAATTTAATAGTCATTTGGACAAAAATCAACCATTTGAGAAGTGTTTTCCGCATACGTCGCGTAAATCCTTGCAGCGAATTAAAATTAATGCACATAAAACTAGTTTCTTTACAAAAAGTCTGGCAAAGATGGAAGTAGCATTCCCGCATGCAGGGTTCCGTATACGCGAACGAATCGAACAGAATTTTTTGAAATGTACTAAGTTTAAAGCGTACGAGTAACACATCATTACTGATAGATTTAAAAAAATTAATTCGACACAATGTTGTCAAAAAATGTTCAATTAGTAATACACCTTTAACATGAAAATGCACATAAGTGGCTATATTATATAGATTTAATAGATAATTATTGACAGAAGAACATTGTAGGTACTTAAAAGTTTTTTTATTGTATATATTTTTGAGTATTGTAGTTGTAGTCCGGTAGTAGTTTTTATGTATCATCGTTTGTTAACCCGTATACGTCAATAGCACGTTCTTTTGGGAGTGTACCCTCTACGCAATGGGGTAATGCGACACAACTGTTTGAATAGCGAGTTTTTGAGGCAAAGCGTCGATTAAAATAATTTCTTTGTTGATTACAGCTTAAGCGGATACTAAATTATAGTTAAGTTCTAAATTGGAATGGGTATTGTGATATTAAATTTGTACAGGATTGGTGTCGCGAAATCAGAACCGAAATTGGAATTTAGACGCAATCGCGGCTCAAAACAAGAATAGAGCCGGAACGTGATCGAAATCAGGATCAAGGTCTAAAACGAAAAATCTGTAGCTTCTGTTAAAGTAGGGATAACATACGACCGATTACACAATCGATTTCGACCCGATTATTTAGTATGAATACGCCATATATAAAAAGGCCGTTAATAGCGAAGGAACCTTATATGCGAATATCGACTCACACTTGTCCAGTTTTTAATAGGTTATTCCTTCACAAACATCGCTTGAGAAATCTAAATAGTGACAGGAAAAGAACAAGTCGATGAGGAAAACGAACAATTTTCGAATGCAAGACAATAAAGTTATTGCGAAGCTATTAAAATGAATGTACAGTTGAGCAACTTGCTAATGCGAAAAACGTTTAGTAATGCAGTGTCGAATTGCAGAATTCATCGGATTATAGAGTATAACTTTAGACCTCCTGCAGTGTGGAACTTTTTTAAAAAGATTACTTTGTAATCCTACAAGTTATGTATCAAAGTGGTGTGTACTACCTACGTGCATGGTGAATTTTATTGAATTAATGAAAATAATGAATCGCTTACGGGTTTGCGAGAACATAATAAATGGTGAACAAATATTAAGGAATGACCACATAGTAAGCAATGAACACATAGTAAGCGATGAGGGACGACCGTAAGGCCTCTACCTCAGGCACTTACAAGCTGAAAAAGTACACGTCGAGCGCAATTCGTGTGGAACGAACTACTTACAACCTGTTCAGACAGCCAATGAAGAAGATTTTCCGAAATATATGTATAGGTCTTGGATTACAGGTGTGTCGGATTAGGCAGGGGCTGGCCTATCAAGGGTGCACTGTAGTTTAAACTCAACCAAAAGCCAGAGTTGTGTGATTGTAATGCCTTTAAAATGATAATTGGTTAAAATAAATTATGACAAACAATTAATATAATACAGAATATTGTTTATTATATTCTTTATATGTTGCATATTTTTATCGTTTTCCGTTACTTCACTGTATGACTATTTATTTGGTGTGTATTAAAATTTTCATTCCCATTTCAGATCCATCTTCCGTAACTACAACAGTTGCACCGGAAAATGCAGAAAAGAATGAGTGAGTAAATTTTTGGCTCCTAATTGTTAAATAGACAGAATTTCTCAAAGAGGTTGTACATAAAATGCTTTTCCAACCTACCATTATCGAGGTTAAAGAATTGAAAAAAGAAAACAAGCATGAATTAAAAAAACAGAAGGTTCTACATTCAACTGTACTGTTACACAAAAACGGATTACGGAACCGCTGAAATGCAAAATATACTTTTGTGCTCACTTTGTTAATAAGGCACTAATAACCAAATTACATGTAACTGTTAACCCTCGAGTTCGTATATATATAGGTATATATCTTTTTGATAAATTTCAAAAATTTTTCAATTTTCACAGCAAATAGTTCAAATTTTCATCGCTATTCTTAGGGTCGTTTTTCCGAGATGGGCATATAGAAATTGTTTGATTAGGCAAACAAGTTTAAATGAAGCAAGAAGGCAGGATCGCAATCAGGCAAATAAGTATGTCAAGAACTAAAAAAAATTTGGTTGCCTGTAAAGTCGGTATACGGGCGAAAGTTTTACGTGACAACGACTTTGAATGGTAAAATCATTTTAATGTGAATATTCATTCGTATAGTAGGAAGAAGGATGAAATAATAGTAACAATTTAAAACATTTATTTATACAAAGAATTATATTTAAAACATTAATTTATACAAAGAATCTCGCACTGAATTTCATATTAACAAAATTTTATTTTTACCTTTACACATACATACGTATTTATATACAAATATACATACAATAACTTGCAATACATTTGCAAGCTATGCACTATTCTCTAGTGCTGCGCGCGGCAGACCGATCATAGTTGAGTGGGAGAGAGACGCAAGGCATTCGGCGGGCCTCTCTCTCGTTCGGTGACTCATCGTTACGTTACCGAGCGTTACACTTTTTCAAAGTGACTCCCAGCCGCAACCTAATTTAAGACGTTGTCACGTCAAAATGTCTCATTGATGGGCAGCGAGCATTGAACAGCATCTGAAATATTGTGCGGGTGCAGTAATCAATATCGTAAAAACGTTAAACCGGTGTAGCCGCAGGCTGTTGTTTTAAATCGTTCTCGTTTATTTCGATTCTCGTCCTGTATTATTGTGTGCAACTGTCTCATAAATTCACGTCACAATAATACATTTCAATCACAGATTGCGCAATACACTCATTCTAAAATAATGCAGGTTATTAAATGCATTTCATCGAATCTTTTCTTATGAGAACTGTATTGCGTTTGTTTCAGGGAACAAATGAATTACTGCTATTTACCTAAGGAGTCAATAAACACTAGGTACGACATAGAAACAGCAAATCCTGTAAAGGACGGTGAGGGTTTCGAGGCGCTGTATTTGCGTTATTCGTGCGAAATGAGCAATTACACTTTGACCGGAAACCCAAACATTTACTGCTTCAATGGAGTATGGAACGATCAACTGCCCAAGTGTGGTAAGTGCGCTTAATTCCAGAAATACCGAGTGCTGTACATCTATTAATTGCATAATTGAAACGTCCCATCAAATAGAAGAAAAAGAAGATGTTTGCTGACGAAATTGTATGCCACTATCTCTATTGCACAACTGACGTGCATACGCAAAGAAAATGTCACTCTTGGACATCCATACACGAAGAGCTGAATCCGCTCAACCGGTAAAGTAACACTCTCGTACAATATGGACACGGAGTAGCAGCTTTCGCTGTTGCATTTCGTACAGTGAATTGAAGTTCCGGTGGTCACATCCCCTCCACACATCTGATATCCCTCCATTGGATATCATATTCGCTGCCAAAAGGCTGGAGATGCACAGATGACTCCTCTGGGATTACGAATGTGCTATAAAAAAAAGCAATTGGTATTATAACTGTAGTGTCATATTTTGATGAAGTACCGATTTGTGGGAAATCTGTTAACTTAACAGGGAAATGGAACATTTGTTATTTTATTGCTGTTGTGATAGTTTTATCTCCCAACTGCTGAACTATGCTTCCATAACGTTTTTCTTTCATTTCGGGGCGCTTGTAAGTTGAACTCTCTACGCTGGCCTGTAGCGGGTCGCAGGTTGCCGACGACCGTCATTGCCACAGCGATGACCAAGTGCGGGGCCGGCGGCTTAACGAGGTCTCCAAGGCGTAAGGCGAGTGGTTCAATGTGACTTAAATTGAAAACTCATCGGTCGCCATCGGCTCAACCCAGTGCCATCTGGTTCCATGCCGACGATCTTAACCGCTGAACCACTACTTCTCTCAGCTTACCAAACATTTTGCAAGAACATAAATAGATAGATAACGGAGAGATGGAAGCACTGCAGTTTTTTAAAACACTTTTTCGTACGATATTTCATCGGTGCGGTGGTTAGAATATTTATTAAACAATGACATGATAATTATTGTAAAATTATTATCATTGTTGGCGAGAAAAGACTTAAAAATGTGCCGAAGGAATATCTAAAATTTTGAATAATTATGCATTAAAAATTATAGATTTTGTATTTATATGTACAGTTAAGTCACAAACGACAGAATTGGTATTGAGTTTAGAAATTATAACAATACAGCATATCATTCTTTGATATATATAATACATTTATTTTATTTATTTACTATTTTATGTTTTAGTGATCCCAGCTTTTCGTGTACTCTTCAAAAATCTTTTTGATTTATTGATTTTATCACTTAGACGGACCTCGTTTAATACCTTTTGTTATATAAAACGTTCTTTATAATTTTTGATATCCCTTTAAATGTGCCATCCGTGATCATCATGCCGTTTGTGAAATTGGTATCTATACTTCCATTTATAAAATAAGTAATCAAAACGATTGTGTGTGATATTCGGCCTGAAAAGAAATGGGTAAAATAAATATGGGAGAAAAACTTGAATAACAAAAACATTTATTATGATTTTCGCATAATTAAGTCACGCAGGAAAAATCGTGGGGACCGTTTAGCGAAATGTAATACAAGACTAAGAAACGTTTTAAATGCTAATCATGATCCCTGTGTATGTTGTCACAGATCAGCCAAAACCCGTTCCTGATGAAGAAGGATCATTGGCACTGTACGGGTAAGTCGAAAGGAGTCAGTCAAGTGTACTGCCTAAGCACCGTGCGATTTGTACGAAAACATCGGTACAACGTGTTGTGCATTTAGCAACCTAGCGCCATAAATTAAATTAAAAAATTAACCTCCACGAAATGTATCTGTTGACCCTTGGTTTCCTTCGCTACCAACATTAGTCTCTCTACGACTATCATTTTGATCATTATCTTATCTGTTCATGTAGGCTCGCATGGTCGGCTTATAAACCAATTTTATAAAGAATAAACCTTTACAATTATTGAACTAATAATGTTCCGCGTAATCAATTGCGTACGGTAATTGTTTTTTATTCCCAAATTCAAATAATTTCAACGAACCCTTTCGTAGAACAAATCCTTTTTGGTTATTTTCTTTATCAAATTAACTCGCCATTTAACTAAAAACTAAAAACTCGCCATTTGACTAAAAACTGTCAGTAGAAAAATTTAAACAAACACCACATGGATATAGTTTATGTCTGAGCCCTTTATTAACTATAGAGCTATCAAGAACTTTATTAGGAAGAATAGTTGGACATCTCATCAAACCGAAGTTACTAAATAAGATTCAACTTGTTAGCAATCTTTAGAAAAAAATTATCTAATGTGGTAGTCGGTACCATGTTGTTACGTTATCGCTCGAATCACCACACGCATACATGCAGCCAATTCGGACTACTTATTCAAATCCTTCCTTTTTTGCTTACGTAATATGAGGAAGATACCCAAAAATTCCAGATACTCATTACCAAGACGATACATTATGTTTTTGCTATATTTATGGTCTTTCAAAGTATATTACCTCACTGTTCACATTCATTTACATTCTTTGGAAACATCACAAAAACCAATTGGCCCAGTCTTTCTTAGCGACGCCTTCAATGTCCCCTTGGAAGGATGTGGTAACCACCTAGTGCAAAGCTAACGAACCTTACCGAATACAAGATCTTTTGCACTTGTCTCATATAGCGATACAATACGAACTTGCTCACAAGTATGTTTTTTATCAGTTTCAGTAAGTTATCATACAGTGTAATAATATCATAAGTGTTAGTTTCTGTAACTATTGTCGCCAACAAACCTTCATTTAGACATCAAAGAGTTGATTACATCAACATCTGAATCCACCGAATCCTGGAATGTTCGAAGGTGCAAGATGGAGCTTCATCGTCAATCGATTAATTAGTCTCTAATAACATTCTTGTTGACTTAAGGCACAGGGAAAATCGTAAACATCTTGGCGCGAATATTCTCCCAACTTAATTAATTATAATGCCGACATACAATTTTCAAAACGATATCACAATGAAAAAACACAAATTAAAATGTAAGTTACTTCCAATGAGTTACATTTTCAAAATTCTGAAGATCTTATTACAAATGACTAGTTCCATAAATTTTAATATATTATTGTCTCCCAAGAAGCAGACTACGCACTGGTGACTCTTTGGACTTTCAAGTGTTCAAGAGCGGCGGTGATCATATACTCTCTGAATGCTCGTCTACTTGTTTGCCCCTCGACTATGCTATAAAAAATGACCCACGTAGAATAAGCAATCAATTTTATTAACTATTGAAAAATTTTTACATATAAATTCGTATATCAGACAATGCAAGCTTATGTGCAACACTCCTTCAATTGATAAGATCCCAAATTACTGTCCTCGGAAGAGTCTTATAAGCGGGGACCGGTTGCCGATGCCGTAGTCTATCTCAGCCTTAAAATACTTTGCGTTTCAGGGAGATCGTGTACGATTGCACGATACCCCGTCAACCCAAAGGCGGTGCATACACGGTGGTGAGCAGATCGAGCGTGCAGTCTGAGAACGAATTCAGCGTAGATATACACTTGCAATACACGTGCAATTCTAACGCCAAGTTGATGGGCGAAAGAGATCTTTATTGCATGGGTCAAACCTGGTCCGGCAAGGCGCCGAAGTGTAATCGTGAGTGTATGCAATTATGAATTTGAACTAAAACACTCGCTGTTGTGTTGTGTTTCGGGACGCATGCGCAACTCGGATGTTGACACATGTTTTAATAGCAGTCTTACTGTTTGCCGCTGCATTTTTGGGAATTGAACGAGAGTATTTTTATTCCTAAATAATTATTTTTTTTTTAAATTTCAAACTTTCACTACTTTCACGGTAATTCCAAATATTTTATAAAAGACTTATTAAAGAGAGTTTTAATTTAGCACCATTCCCGATTACTTTAATACTTTTGAAGTTCACATTTGATGTTCTAAAATTTACCCCTTATGTGAAAATTTTGCTCTATATTGGGTGGACACGTAATATTTTGCTCTTTTGACTCATAAATAAAATAATTTTAAATAGAGCAATACATTTTCAAAATCTTATTCTTTACTTATTTATTGCTTTCGCATTCGCTTAAACCATTTTTCCAAACGAAGGGAATGCGAGAAGCACTAAATGGTGTTCAAATGAAGTTTATACCTTCTAAAAGCGTTTTGAAGGCTACAGTAGGGCAACGTTGAGATTAAAAGAGGGTTTAAAATTCGCAACATACAATCGGCCTAAAATCTTTTCTCGTTATTTTCTTCCTTCTTGGATGATGGATGGACTTCTATGGACGATGTGAAAGTTTAATTTGCAAAAAAAAAATAAACTTGAATTTATGAATCGTAAATGTTTCTTGATGAAAATTATTTTGATCAATATCTACATAGAATCGTAATGTAACATTCTAAATCCAAACAGTACTAATAATAAGCTGGGAACGCAAATATTTTCGTGTATCCCACCTAACAATTACATTTGAATTCAAAATTATTAACATTCAAGTTAATAATTACCTGAAGCACGCGTGCTGCTACAATGTCTCAGTTCCCAAAACACGAAACCTGTATTTTATAATTTAACCAAAACCAGAATACTACCTGATTGCCAATGCAATTTTACGGTACGAAAATATGTGCATTATTTTAAACAAATCGAATATTTAGAGTTGGTTGTCGTTCAAGGCGCCTATGATGTCACTCACCGCGTTGTGCGAGTTCTCGTCTGTCATTATTAGAGTTGTGACTTTCATTGCACCGAAATCGAAACTGAACATTGAATCATTGGATTGGTTTTGAATACAACTGTTGCAATGCGCCTACGCATTGAGCACTTGTCCTCGTTGTGTCAATAGACGTCTTGCAAATTTCACCTTAGTGTGGGCCGGTAATCATCACCAGCTATACATAATCACTCTCTTAAACGGCTAATCTCAGAAAGTTCAGATTATAATTAAACTACCCGCGCATATTAAAGTTTAATTAATGATGTATCTTTACATCTTCACAAGACTCTTTGACTATTTCTTGAATCCATTCTTAAGAAGCTTTAACAATGCTCGCAAGCAGCGGATAAATCCTCATTTCATAAACACGACTGCTGATATAAGTGAAAAGAACTGCTATTCTCACGCTTCTGATGGTTCACAGCGTGTGGCTTCGCCGGAAACATGAGCCACTCGTCGGCGCTGCTGCCCTGGAGCGCCGGCGTCTACAGCAAGAGCTCCAAACCTTACAGACACATATGCGGCGGTTCGATCATCGCAAGAAATGTGATTGTGTCTGGTGAGGTTTTGTATCCATATTTCCATTTATATCAAATTACCAGAATAAAAGAGCGGACAAGCTTATCTTATTTGTGAGAAGAGATAGTATTTATTTTAGAAAGTTTTTAATATTTAATAGTAAGTAAGAATAAAACAATGTATTTTATTACAAAACAAGTAGAGAGTTTTTATTTTTGTTTACGTTTTATGACCGTCTTTTCTCTGAATGGTACTTAACGTAGTTAATTACATCCCACATATGTCACTTGTGTGGCTCGTAAATGATAGATCGTAAATAGTTTGTTCTTAACAAATTTGTGTTTTCAACTGCCAAATTTATATATTAACTCGTGGCACTCAGAGTATCTGTATTTTTTTACCTAAATTTATTTACTTTGTACTATTGTAAATGTTATGACTGTTTGTTGCCAGAATAAAATGACGTAAAAGTAAGTAACAATACAACGCATGAAATTCTGCTGTTCTGAACTACCTGTGAATGATGCAATGCGCGGGCTTGACGCTCCCCGACCCTTCCTTGTCCTCCCCGTGTTCCTATTAAACCCCATTGCGATGCTTTCGTGATTAACTTCACAGCGGCAGAATTTCATGCGTTGTACTCTATTTAGGTTGTTACTTACCATGAAGTGCTGACTGTCGGTATAATAAACATTACGTAATCTATAAATTGGTTAACTTGGAGTAGTGAGGGCCACAGGAACTTGCTAAGAAATAGTTCTCAATATTCAAGAATAAATACCATTTCTAGATGTCTTAAATAATCAAGGATTCATACTTAAATCTAAGCTGATTTTTTTTGATATTTAAAATAAACACAGAATAATTCAATATCTGCACGCCACTGTTAATTTGTTTTATTTAATGTTAAATTCTCTGTTTTATAATTGTCCTCACCGTTCCCGCCACTTTGTACGCTTGGTATTTATTTTTAACTAATTTTACATCAACCGTTTTTATGAACCAAAGTTTATGTATTGTCTTAAGCCACTATCAATTTACCTGCTCAAATTCTATGAAAATTAATTTTGGGTATTAGCTTGTTCAAGCAAAACAACAGGCAAACATTGTTTTTAAAAATGGTCATATTTTACACTTCCCTAGATCTCTTTACATCGTTTGCAATCAGATTTAGTCAAATATTTTCAATGCATAGGCACGACCGTTTTGCTAGACGTGATGTCTGATTTATTATTTTTCAAAGCCGAAATATATTCTTTGTATCTAATTTCAAAACAACGTCCGCTCTGTCCTATATATACATATATATCGATTTACATTCATTACAAGTTAGTTTATAAATTGTTGTTTGTTTTTGAAGGCCGTATAAGTATTGTTTTTTCAGTAATTTTAAAATTTTCTCCAAAGTTGTACCATCATATGTCAAACTACTAACATATTTCTTTTGGTCCTTTGATTGTGTTGGGTAGATGCTGTTCCTTATGATACTTTTTCGTTTTTTATTAATGAGTCCATTAATACATTTTTTACTGTATTTTTTTGCCAACGCCAGACTGTAAATTGTATTTAATTTCAATCAGAAATTCTGATTGTTCAGCGGTATGGTGAATAACTGATGTATCATAGATTTATAAGCCGCCAATTTGTGTTGTTGCCATGGATGACAAGAAGAAATGGGTATTTTAGTATCTGTGCCAGTGGGTTTTCTGTATATTTTAAATTCATGTCTATTATTTTTTCTAATTATAATCAAATCTAAAAAAAATATTGAATTGTTTGTTTCTTCCTCGAGTTTAAATTGGATTTTGGGGTGTATATTATGAATATAATTTTGAATCAATTCTAATTCTGTCGAATTAATCAGCCAACATATGATAATATCGTCCACATATTTAAAATATTACAGGATATTATTATTGTTTACTATGTGCTTATTTACAAATTCATCCATAAAAATTTCGACAATTAATGGGCTTAAAGCTGAACAGATAACTAGACCCTCCTTTTGTATGTGAAATTGATTATTATAACGGAAATAATTTTGAGTTATGCACCATCCCGTTAATTTTAAGATATCGTCCTTCTCGCCTGGATCAAGTTTTTTTTTTCTAACTTGTCTTTTGTAATTGTTAGGCATTCTCCAAAAAGAACATTAGTAAGTTAACTGTCTACGTCGAATGAGATTAGTGTGCTATTATTTACAAGAACAACATCAAAAATTTTGTTTACCAGGTTTAAGCTATTAATTAAACTATATTATGGGTTGAATGCAATTTTTTTCTTTTGTAATATTATTAATGTATTTAGCTAGTTTATATGTTAGCGCCTGCACATATAATACTACTGGACGGACCGGCTCACCCTCTTTATGTACTTTTGGCAAACCATACACTTTAGGGGCCTGTGGATTCACCAGTATCAATCTTTTTTATCTGATTCTATAGTTAATAAAAATTTAGAAGATGATAAATTTTGTTTTAACTTCTACAATGCATTTATTGGTGGGGTCATATTTTAATTTTTTGAAATTCTTTCTCGTTATTAATTATATTATTGCAATCAGACTTGTTCATTATTACAATAGCATTTCCATTATCGGTTTTACTAATAACTAAAGTTACTACTGTTATTAAATTTTAATAAATATGAAATTATATATTTTATGAACTCATTAGATTTACTTTTGAGCAAAGATATTTCAGTATCTATCGCCCATATCTCCCTACGTGTTTTGTTGTTTGAATTTTTTTATAAAATCATATTTTATTCCTTAATTGAAAATCGATTCTTCATTCTTATTGGTCTTGTATTAGATATTTTTTTTATTCTCAGATAAAAGGAGCAATTAGTTTTGTTGTTTTGGTTAAAATTATCAGTGTGATTAGACTGGTTTGGATCTATCACTCGACGTTGTAATTTTTTCTTTGGAATGCTATATTAGCCGCTTTACTTTTATTATTGATACGAATATTTATATAATTAGGAATAACATTAAAACGCTTTCATGCCTGGTTAAACCAAACATTTCGGGCTGCCAACCGATGTAATTTGGTTAATCTAATGTACAATGTCACATGTTCAGCTAAACTTGTCGTTTTTAAAAATTCTATTGTGTGAGGTGTTAATTCGCTGAAATCCATAATAGACGTCTATTGTCGTTTTCCTCTAATTAACACCTCACACAATATAATATTCAGAACTTGTAGTTTCTGGTGATATTTTGATGGATTGGTCAGGTTATCCCACCTCCGCCCAGGTCTTACCCACCTGTAGGGTGACAAAGGCCGTGATGGGTCGGTCAATCGACATATCGGTTTGATCTGTTCACAGCGGCCCATTGTTTCTGGAGCGAAGAAGAGGCGACCTTGGTCGTCGCATCCAGTTTCGCCGTTGCGGCGGGGAAGGCCCACCGCGACTGGGGCGACTCTCGCGATGAGTCGTCGGCAGAAAGCGACGTTAGTCTATTCCGTGTACAAAACATTAATAATGTAAATCGTTTGAACTTAGTGTTATGGTTCTAAAATTACTTATGTGTCACTGCATAAAATGAACCTAAAACACATCTTAGTAGCTATCGAAGTGGACAATAAAGAAGAGGAAAAGGTACTGTCAAATCGAAAATGTCGTGCCTATTCGAGCGTCAGCGTGGACCACGATAGGTCCACACCGACGCTCGAACGCAAATATATAATCTAAATTTCAATAAATCAAACGTGTATGTATTACTAACATAATCTCTACCAAGCTTGCTTTGGGCATTTTTCTTTAAAAAAAAACAAAACATTAAAATTCTCACAAGTGTTCAAATTAATTTTCAAATCTTTTCAATGAAACCAAATCAAATTATTAAATAATATATAAATTTGGATAATGTCTTCTCTATGTTACTTAAATCTCTTTGCTTGTGACCAGAAACAGTTATTCAACTAATTAATGACAGTTCTACACAATTTGTATAAATAGCTATCTTAATAGCAATATGTACTTATTAAGGATTGCTCAATTTTATAAATATTTCCAATGGAAAAGCGAACTTTTTTTTTAGCCATTTAGACGTCTTCACTCAACAAATCTTTCCCATTGAAGTATCTGTGAAATGCGACTCACAAATTGTAGCTCGATCATACAGACGGTATAGATAATTCTGTTAGTGACACGAAGACCATATTTATAATTTTCCTCATTTAACAAATATTTTCGATGTTCTCAGAAGAAAGTTAAAATTAAGAAAGTTAAAATCAACTGACAATTTCAACTGTACTTCCGACGTGGGTCTTTTTTAACAAAATCTATTTATTCGGCATTAGCAATTAGAAAAAAATACTTGAGAAGTCGATTTATTTTGTTTTAGTAATAAATTATAATAAAATGAAACCTCGCAGATATTTATTATAAATATGTATTTTTGAATATTACAATTCCTATATTTTTCGCATATAAAATTTATTTGTGTCGTACATACACATTATTTGTGCAATTTCAAGTAAGAACTTATTGTTTTGTCACAAGGGAATAATTTTAATGCATTCGAATTGCATATCAAACATACTAAAGGGAACTGTCAAAATTATTCATCTTTTTTTTTTCGATATTCGATATTTTGTTTATATATATTTTTAGATCGTATGCATTCAATGTTTGGCATTGTGTGTGCATAGGTGAGTGTTATCGCGATACCTCCGAGGTTCCGCGGCGGTCTCACCAATTACCAAGACGACATCGCGCTGCTGTTCTTGACCACACCCCTGGACTACAACGAGTACGTGGCCCCCCTGTGCGTGGACTTGGATGTGATGCTGGACGAGCGACAGACGGAAGCGGGGAATATGGGTAAAGTGGGTATCGATTATTTTTGTACGAGTTTGTATATATAGAATAATTCATAATGCGATATTTATACTACAGTACTACGTTTTCTTTGAATCATGATGTAAGAAATATAAAAAATTGTATTTTTAACTTCAATGAAGAATTTCCTTTCAAAGTCTTATTAACATCTTTTTCCAGTTCTATATAACTTAAAGAATTGGGTGTACAAACGATTCATAACCGAATAATACGATTCAGGTCGTTCTAGTCAATGAAGGGGATAATGCGTCATCAAACTTCGAAGTCAAAGAGTTGCCATACGTGGACATCGACGAATGCATCACCGAGGCATCTCCACAATTCCGTCCTTATATCACCAGCGACAAGATGTGCGCGAGAGTCACCAACGGTATACTTTTATACTTATTATTGACTTCATCTGTTTGAGGACCACTTGTAGATATATGTATAACGGTAGTATTAAAAAAAATAGATTATTTCAATGTGAGCTAAGAGCTCTTTCACTCTCGATTCGTCGAAACCATGATCGGCTTTTGAAACTTTTAAGGCATTAGACGAGACAGTAAAAGGCACGTTAATAAAAGGTCGGTAAAGTTTTTATTTGGGTATATAATTTATTCTGAGTCTCGGCTCTTATTACAAACGTGAATAATATATCCTCCATTGTGGGTTTTGAAAGGAAACGTGAATATGTGATACGTGAAACTTATGTTGTTTTGTGTATGGCGGATCCAGCGCAAGCGCGGCTCAATTGCTCTAATCGGACAGTGCGGTATCGTTGCTTTCAGTAGTTAACGCCGCATCTGTCAATAGGTTTGAAGAGGCGATGCACAAAAAAAATTATTCCTTAAATGTTGCCTGATTGGTGCAAAAATCTCTACTACTATGCCGTATGTCCTAGTAGTAGAGGTCTCGCTTAACATAAAATGTTCTGCTTTAAAAGTAAATGTACTCTTAGATCATGTCACACGCTACCCATGGTAAGAACCTTAGGACTGACTATACGGCTTATTCGCTAAACAAAGACATTTTGTCTTTAATACAATACTCTTATTTTGTTATAGACGCAATAGAGTAAGGTTAAATTAAGAACCCTTTAGTAGGTCTTAAGATTGCTATCTTCTTATTTTCATTGGTTCATATGTGGAAATATTAGAGTTGATAATACAAAAAGTAAGAGTAAGATGAAAATGTTATATACTATCATGGTTCTTAGGAGTTAGTCAGTCATATTGCAAAGGGTACCAACAGGAAATTTTTGGTCTTTTTAAATAAATTTTAATTTTAAATTGATTTCGATTCTGTTGGAAACTACTGAATCTACATGAGTGATACTTTTTCAACCGAATACTCATATTATTGTAAATTTTCGGAAAATCAATCCTTTTAAGTTGCTTTCAAGTTTCTATTAAGTAAATAAATTTGTCAAGTATCTCATTTATATCACAGAAGAAAGATACTTCTTTCTTTTTTTCCACGATTCTTTGTTTGGGCACCATCTGTGCGAACATAAACTAATTTTTAAATCAATGAGATTGTTAACAGATTAATACAAGGATCAAGACTTTAGAAATATTGGTCAAGAAATATATTTTTTCATAACAATAAATTACAGACAATACATCAAAGATTACAGACGTACGTACAAAGCCGTTACGAGTTAGATATTGATGATGTCCGCTGTCTGCTCTGGTGGCCGGTCAGTAGGTTTGCTGACACTTAGAGTGCTGCTTTCTGTTTTGTCAGTAGCTGTTGACAGTACCATCGACGAACGTCAAACAAGAGTTCGTAAGAGCCATTGTAATCTATCGATGAATTACTGACAAAGAGTAGACATGGACTCATCAGAGTCCGGCTCGCTAACCAAAAAGCGAATGCCGTAAATTAAAAAAAAGTTACTCTCTTTGGTATAATTTATAATTAAGCATAGTTGTCAAGTTAGTTTGACTATAGTACTGCAGTCCGAAATCACTCTAGTTTTGCAACTGAATACTGAACAGCATTATCAAGTAGCGTGCTAATAAAAACACATACGTACGTGTATCGAGCAGTCAAGAACTTTTACGAATTCTTCCTTTACTTCACAATCAAAATTCAAACCAGTGCCCCCTATCGCTAAATAATATGATTCTTTAACAAAACATTATAATTTTTGAACAGGCACTTCGCTCTGTACAAGAGACAGCGGCAGCGGCTTGGCCTCCCCGGCCGTGGACGAGGACCGCGGTGTAATGACTCACTACCTGAGAGGCGTTCTCGTGGCGGTTCCCACGAGCGACGAGCCGTGTGGCTTCAGCTCGATAGCTACATTCACCGATATATCGGCGCATGCGCACTTTTTGAAATTTTTCCTTGACCTAGCAGAATGGTAGATGTGTCAGTTTACACATAGTTGTCTCGATCGGCTTATTTATTACTTGGTTACTTCATATTTGCTTATAAACTAGTATTCCGATTCGGGATAATTGTTAATAGCTTTCACAATAACATTTAGCGATGTGAGTCGCATATTTTTGAAATCACTATTGTCTGCATAAGTGATGTCACACGCCTGAATAAAAATTCGGATATATTACACAAATGGGAGAGAATTTCAATTTTTTTGTACCAAATACAGGAAAAAAGTTATTATTTTTGTTTTATTACAAGAAAACTTAATTAAGCTGTCAATTCATTGTAGAGCCATACTGTGGCCAACTAAGCTGCAGCACAAAAATGTATCGGCTCGACCTGTGTATTACCACCCTCTCACAGAATACAGACGTGAAGTAGCAGCTTCCGCTGTTGTCTTTCGTACAGTGAGTGAGAATTCCGGTGGCTTACTTCCCCTCGACCCCTTCCATGATCTCGTGATCTCGATCCTCCTTCATTAGATATTCTATTCCCTCCAAAGAGGCCGGCAAAGTACAGGCGACTCCTCTGGGGCTGTGAGTCGTCGAGGTTATGAAAATTGCTTGCCTGCTCGTTTTATCTAAAAATCAACTTGACTGCATGCATATGTGGACCTCGCAAATTTTCACACCATAGACTGATGAATATCATAGCGTTAACATGAACTTTGATTGATACCAAAGTGACCCGTCACGTCAAATTGAAATAATTTTTTGCAGTACATTGTCAATGAGTGTCCGTTTCTATTGCCGTCATATATCAAGATACATAACTCACGGTGATCACTAAATAAAACATCGAAAAATGACACAATTCTACATTCTCTTGAAACCACAAATATGCCTTTCCACTTATTTCTATAAAACGGTATATAGTTAAAAACGTACATGTGCCCTAAAACAATTCAAGTAAATTGTATTTAGCGGGCACTTAATCGATAGTGACTCATGGTGCGTTTCCCTCAAACCAAATTTCTATTAAATAATATTTTTATGTCATGTCATAAACAAATCTTGAAATAAACATTGAAATGTGATTTTACCACTCGTTCGGATGATGATTTACCGTCAAGAAGAACGAGGCAAGAAATTTGTGACACCTTTTTCAAAATAAACTTTAATCAACCAAAATTAATGTTAAAATTATCACATATAATAATATCCCGAATAGAAGTCGAGCTCATTATAGCCATAGATATTTATGCTCAAACTAATGGTATATTTTATAGTATATCTTTTCAATGTGTTATTATTTAAAAATGATCTTAAATTAAACAGCATGTTTTAAATATTTTCAGTGGCCATAATGAGTCACCCATGAATGAGTTAGTGACATATGGAATTGACTGACGCGTGAAGACTAATTTTTTCACGGTCATAGTGACCAGTTTAGGAACAGAGCTAATAATTTTACTCTGTGTTAGAGATCGAAGGCGTCCATAGCCTGTGTATTTATCGATCATAATTGAGCTAGACGGCCTTGGAAAGTAGAATTTTGGATCCGTGTTATTTTAATGTTTCCCTTTTATTTAGAATGTCAAATATTATCGTAGTAAGAAAACAGCTTGTTGTAAACTATACATCTCCTGTTGAAAGTGAACATTTTACAGTGCCGGTTTATAAGTTTCGATTAGAAAAATCACGATCGATTTTCCGAGTGTTGACGTGGTCTCTATATACAATGATGGTTTTCTTATTGGAAATTTGTTTTCTTATTCGAAGTTCACTTCTTATATCATTATTATAAGAACAAAAAAAATACGAATACATTTAAAGCTTTTCATTCTTTCCAGTTTATGAAAAGGTCATACAAAGTCCTGGCGCAGGACTTCGGTTTTATAAGTTTACAATGGGAAAATACGCCATCTTAAAATTTTATTCCATATATATTTAAATATATTTAGCGAAAAAAAGATATACTAAAAAAGGTAAAATAAAATATTTGAAAAGTTTTTTTCTATAGGAAATATATTTATACAGAATATCTAAATATTTATTAAATTTTTAATAAAAAGGTTCTTTTTTGCATTACATTAAAAAAATTTCGTTTTATAGATTTTAACATGCCATTAGACTTTTTATTTAGACTTTCTCTTGACTTAGAAATGAACAGAATCTGCGTTTTATCCGTTATTATTGTAAATTAATTTTTAAGAAATGAATAAAATATAAAGACAAACATAAATGTGTGTTTTTATTCATTTGTAACTTAGCAAGAGCTTGGAATGTACAGTTTTCCGATTTTAACTTCCTAATTTTTTTTAATTAACATTTTCTTTTAATAATATTCTCCCAAAGAGAGTTTGAAAACTTTATCTGCATTCCAAAAATGTTAAATATTTATATGGTCCTAGTACTAATTCTATGATATAATTTAAATTGTTTGTGTGCGGGCGCACGGCGCGGCGAAGGGCGAAAATGCACAGGCCGTCTGTTTACGGGACCTCGTGCTTGCATCATGTTTTCGTATCAGATGAACTCTGCAAAAGAATGCATTATATCCCTATATATATATATATAGGGATATTAATTAACCGTTCAGAGTTCATCTGATACGTTATTATATATATATATATATATATATATATATATATATATATATATATATATATATATATATATATATATATATATATATATATATCAATAACGTAAAGAAGAATTGGTTCCAATGTTTGTGCCGACCAAAGTTTGCGTATAATATTAAATAGATAAGATTATTTTTATTGAAGAAAAATAGGCTATGTAAATACAAGTATGAGAAATAAATACAAAAAAAAAACAGCGATTGGAAGCCTTGTGCAGAGTTTTAATCATAAAACAGAACGCCAGCTAAGCTAGCGGAAAACAGCTAGTTATAATTCTTGCATAACAACTTTTTGCATTGACCACTTCGACCAAAGTAACAAAAAACGTTAAAAAACTTTATCCTCGATGTGGTGTAATTTATACAAAGGGAAAAATATTAAATTATTGCAGTCGAAGACTTACAGAGTTGGTTACAACATGTTATTCAATGATCCCATCCTCCATCGTCCAAAACTCGTTCTTAAGGTCAGTGATGTAGCGCTAGTTAGAGTGGACAGTTCTACACGCACAAATAAAATTGCACTGCGTGTTAAACATAAAAATAATTACTATATTTTTAAATATTTTCAGTTAAAAATTAAGTATCAAATGATAGAATTTACTATAAATAATTAACGTATTATAAAATGCATTGGATACTGATATTTTGTGTGGGTCAGTTTTTTTTTACTAAGTGTCCTTTCGAGTGAATATAATTTAAATAGATCATTATTTTCAATCAAATTTCAATCAAATGAAGAGTGTTCAACCATTTTACGTATTTCAGCAAGTTGGTATGCAAACGTAGCTGGAAATGTCAACAACGAACCATTACTTACGTAAGTTGATTAATGAATCGCCAATGATATTTTTGGTTTTATAGTTTATGGTAATTTCAAAATATTTCTTAAGCCACGCACATTCCACCCACAAAGACGACAGCCGATCGGCCAAGGCCCTATTAAATTTCCTTTTACTATCAATGCAAAACCTGAGTCCGTTCGTTTTACTAAGACAATGATATGCTACAGATAGTCTTGCGATTTTTTTTATCGTTTCAATACGTAAATGTGTTGTCTCATAATTTAGTTATTTTCGATTGTGGGAAGTTATGCTTTATGAATCTCTCGAGCCCTTTTATCAATGCCGTTTAGTTAGTTAAGATCAACGCAATGACTTCTGCAGTAAAATCTCAACGTGAAACGTGTGTTTCTATTGGTTAGGTTAGACTTAAGTTAATAAACTCAGTTGTCAATTCGGTCCTAATCAATATAGTCCGATTACTTTTGAGTTCGAGCTAACGCGTTGATTACCTACTAGACGGCCAGTGTTCTTTGCCACACGCACAAACGGAAGAAAGCCAAAAATATTGATCTAAGTACTAAAATAATAATTGTTCCCATTAACCCTCCAAGATTGTTTCCAAAGGTAGTTTTTAATATGTAATTTAATTTATAAGGTAATGGTGAATTATATTTTTTTTAAAAGAAAAATTTTTACTTAAACGCCCATTCCGAACTTAATCATAATCACACATCTTCACGTTTCAACAGCAACTGCGGGCAAATTTACATATTTCTAAATTTTATTCATATTTATCTAGTATTATCGTTAAAAGTTCATAACTTTTTTCATAATTAGTATTAAGTGATACATTACACAATGCAATATAAGATTTTTAATATTATTTGCGTTTCGCATTATCTATGCGACGAGAGATTATTTTTTCAACGTCCCCAAATCGTCATTTCTCTGTTTGAAGACTTTAAATAATAATCTAGTACTACAGTGCTTAACGTTAATTTACGAGAGAAGACGGCCAACAGTTTAAAAGTTGTCGCAAACTGCCGCAGTTTTCATCTTTTATTAAAGAAGTATTGATTATTGACGCGGTGACGTTCTAGCAGACCTTATTTTCTTCGATTACAGGCAACCGTTCGAAACGCGATCCAAGTCGAAGGATCCGACGAGGAAACGTTGCATACTCCCGCCGTATCCAGAAAACGGGGGTTACGTGGTCATGGACGCGCCCGCCGCTAGACCCGGGGACGTCTTCGAGAAGGTCTCACTCATCCAGTACACGACGAGCGGCGACGGGCAGCTGGTCGAGATAAAGAACTTCAAATGCGCTCAGGGGCATTGGTCTCTGAAGATATTCAAGTACGAGAGCGAGAAGATATATCTGAACTCGAGCTGGTGTCGACTTTTCCAGTCGGAGCCCTTCATCGAGCAGTGGACGGGTATTTGACGTTTTGACAATCGTTCCTTAGCCTTAGTATACTAACACTTAGTAAAATCTTAGTATAGATTTGTATAGAAATATATAGTATAGAAATTAACATTTCAGCACCTGTCGAGGGTCAATCGCCTGAAAATTTACGATCGTTGCAAGCAAACATGTGAGTATTTTCAATTGATTTCTGTTCGATTTTTATTTCTGGAAATATCGTAGTTTTGACAAAATATTTGAAAGATAGAAATTACATTATGACTAATAATTTTGAAAGAGACCATTGGTAATTTTGAACTCGAAAAAGCGGGAAGTAACGTTTTTGTGATGTCTTTAAACGTATGTAGGTATTTTTTATTGATCAGTGTGGTGGATTAATAAAATTAATAATAACATTTATTTCAATATTCTATATCTGTTAATCCTCTGAAATTAAAATTCAACTTGATAGGTTAGGATTCATGGTGGAAGAACCAATTCGAAAGTCAACAATGGGTCATGTGCTGATATATTTCAACAACACGTGCTGCATGTATAAGCTGCATGTTGATGACAAGCGCCGTAATGCCCTATTTTTCTCCTGTCTTAACTTACTATTTACAAACTTGTGAGTTTTGAGTTTGCAGCATTTGCAGTTATTGAATTAAATCGTTTAGGACAGACATAGGCTACCAGACACAGAATTTGCAATTATATAAATTTGCGTGTCAATAAACAAAATTACACAAAATTATGAATCATATTAAGTTCAAATCGAACATCTATTACGTGTACTTCTTATGAGTTTTAAAAAAACAAATCGATGTAATAAAGGCACAATATTTTTGAATAGTGAGTACTTGTTACATTCAAAACTACACGCGTGAATTTGATAAAAATCTACGATGTGCTAGACCGTTACGGGCTGGTAATTTTTTACGATTGACAACTGATAATTGAATTCTATCACTATCATATTTTTCAGCTATTTGAAAATACATAGTTGTTTCAAAAGTTGAAATAAGGGAACACAAAACTAAACATTTTAAAAGCGAATAAGACACAAAATGTACACCTCAGACGACAGCTTATTCAAGAGCCTTTAGTTTGTTTTTAAAAATCTATGCACGCAGTGCTCAAAAAATTCATTCATCAATTCTTTATCTATGGAAAGCATTTATTGAAATGTCATTAGATATTTTTGTAACGGTTCACATATGGCACTTTTCTGTACCGATTTTGTACGATGATGAAGTCATGGAGAAGTAAGTGGATGATAGAGAGGAGAATGGTGTAAGAGAGGTGAGATCGGGCCACCTGAATTTTCACTCACCTGACGATCCAAACAAACAAACTATATCTTACACAACTATCAAGGCTTAAAAATTGAGTAATTAGAGCCCTAATAAACATTATATTTTTTTAAATTATTAGTAGCCTCTCAAAATGCGTTACTCAAAAGAGACAGTATCGTTATTGTGGGACTAAAAAGAATACTTTACGTAATTAAAGTTTTAAGAATTGTGTTCATCGAATTAGGTCTATTCACAAATGCGTAGTTCTAGTTTTAAACAAGCGAGTAAATTAATATTAATTAATTATTATACGTGAAGTGGAAATAGAACATACATGCCCACCTTTGCACAACTTCCTTTTCGTTTCTCATTGTAGTTTCTATTATAAACGTAGCACCTTATTAATCTATTTTGTTTCATTTTTTTGTCAAATACATGCAACGTATTTCAGACAACCAAAAGAGTTGTGTACGTTACCCCCACAACCCGTGGCCGGCCAGTACACTGTCGTGAACAGGCCGAGCGCTAAACCGGGCGAAACCTACGACGCAGTACACCTGATTTATTCGTGCTATACGAAGAGAGTCCTCGTTGGAAACAAAAATGTCTATTGCTTCAACAACGTTTGGTCCGGCGAAGCACCTACCTGTTTGAGTGAGTATTAAGAAATTGTCTGTTTTTTTTTTTTCATTTTTTATAACCCCATCGGTTACACTAAAATTGGAAATCTGTTTATTATCATCATCGATTTGTCGAATAAAAACGCTGTAAAGGCATTAAAAATTGTCAAAATGCCTTTTCAGATTGCGGCATCATTCGAAGTACAGCGAACGATTATGCAGGAGGAATAGACGCGACACTCCGGGAGTTGCCCTGGCAAGTGGCCGTTTACGACAAAGGGTTCACGCCTTACAAGCAAATATGCGGAGGCTCCATCATCGCTTCCAATTTGGTCATTACCGGTAAACGTGATTTCAAATTGTAAATGGTTTATAACATTTAATATCTTATATTCGAAGAGAAAATGAGGAAACATAACAGCAATAGTATTCCATCTATCTCGTGAAAACACTGCTATGGATGAATATTTACGTGACATTCTACAGCTTAAGCAGAGTTGTCGAGAGAATAATATACAACATTGATTTTCTTTATGGCGTGATAACGTCTTAAATTTATATATTAGTACAATTAGGTGAGGATCTACTATTTGACAATCCTGACCGTAATCTTTTTACCAACATCATTGATTGCCGTTGCAGCGGCGCATTGCGTATGGAATGACATAGAAAAGTTGAGGCCTGCCTTGCGCTTTGGCGTAGCGGGCGGAAAAATTTATCGAGCCTGGAACGACCCTCGCAACGACTACGTGCAGAAGAGTGACGTTAGTATTACGATTAATACATTAACTGTCTTGTGGGAATCGACACAGTACGCCTCATGCGCAGTTGTCTGCAACATGCACTAAAGCTTTGGAACGATCTACCATCAACAGTATTCGTATTCAACTACAACAAGAGTCTTGAATAAAATAGCATATTCCTTCTTAAAATGCCAATAATGAATTAATGACTGTCCTGCCATGGCGTTACGGGTATCTATGCACTACTGGTTTTCCTGACGTTACGGGTATCTATGCACTACTTGTTCTTCTGGCATTTCGATTATCTATGCACTACTATCTCTCCTTGCGTTTCAGATGACCATATCTGGAACGACCATCTACCCTCTGGTGGCCTATATAAGCGTTTGTCTCTTAAAATCCTGTATTTAAAAGAATATTTTGACTTTTTCTTACCTTAAAAGTACCAAAATAATTTTAATTATCTAAAATGTTAAGCAAATCGTTATTAGTCATACGTTTGTTACAAATGCAAAGAGTTCATAATGCATATGAAACATTTGTTAAGTGTTTTCATAGAACTGTGTCGCCAATTCAAAACATATTTCAAATCGAAAAGCAAACAATAACCTTTGTTTTCAAACAGTACAATAATTATGTACTACTTAATAGAAGACTCTTGTCTTCTCAAATTATGAATTTTATGCACACCTCCATATTCAAATAAGATTGGCCAACATTCAAGATGAAAGAATTATGTAATAAGAAGAATAGTAATGATAAGAGGAATAAATGGTTCTTCTATTATGTCTTGTCTTCCTTCAGTTTTTTTTGTTTTATTTTAGACTGAGGGACTTGGAACTTAAGCCTTTCATGCTGGCTCAGTTTGTAAGCTGCGACGATTAGGTCTGGGATTGATAGCTCGACGTATTCCTCGAGCAGGAAGCGAGCATTTAATTTGACTTAGTTAAAACTCATCGGTTCCGTGTTTGAAATATTCGAAGATGCACAATGAGATGCACTATATGAGATAATGTCTACTACCATTTACCTAACCTGTGTATGATAACCTAGAATTAAATTAAATTTTGTAACTTAACATTAAACAGAGTAACATTAAGATTGATATAAGAAAATGGGCAAGTAATAATTAAAGACTCTCTAACCTCGCATATTGTTAAGTTTATATTTTTAGTACCCAATCAAATCACACCTTTTGAATGTCCTTCAACATATTTAAAATAAAAATTGCCTCAATAAATCGTTATGGTCAAAACATTACTTTGTCGTTACTTGTGTTTTTTTTCCCTAAATTTTTAATATTTTGAATAACTTCTTTAACGTACTACATAAAATCGTCTCTAAAATTTTAAGTATCAAAATAATTATTAAATCATAATCTATTACTATAAATAACACTTACTGATATTAGACATATAAAGTTTTGTATATCGTTTTTTAAGGATTATTTCGGTGTGCGTTTGCTTGATCGTCGTTCTCAGAAGGAGGTTGGCCATCTGTATAATTTTCTCTTATGCACTTCCGATGCTGTTGCCTATAGCTGATTTTAATACCGTCTTAACTTATAGCCGGATTAAATAAATTGATAGCCGGAAAATTATTTTGTAACATAACATTTCTCGTATGATACGACAGACACAAAGACAAATATAATCTATCAGTTCAAACTTCGAGAATAACTTATTAACGTAGCCTTACAAAAGTTCGACTCCTATTAATGTTTCAGGTGAGCGAAATAAAGATACCGCCGAGGTTTCGCGGTTCTCAGACTAATTTTCAAGACGACGTCGCCCTCCTGTTTCTGACGACGCCATTTTATTACAATGAATTCGTGTTACCCATTTGCATGGATTTCGATCCGAAATTCGATGCGAAGCAACTAACGCCCGGCAAGTTTGGCAAGGTGAGTATGAAAGTTTACTGCGCTCAAATAGCGATACGGAAATGGACTCAGGGACTGAGGTAAATGACAGAATATATTTGAATTGAGGTATTCATTTTTAATTGCTATCATCTTTATTACTCCTAAAGATTCTAAAAGTGAGGAACTATTATCTTCTAAAACGTTTTATGGTACAGTATTTATTATATCAATCAGGTTTTATGCCCTGTAAAAGAATCATGCTTTCGTTGCCTCATTGTAGGGACACATTCTCTAATAAGCCCGTTTAGGGATTTCGACCCTTAAAAGGTCATATACAGGGACTTGCACCATTACAAAAAATTCTCATTTTAAATCAAAATGCTTGAACCGAAATTCCGTTACTATGTCCCAGTGCGGTTCGTGTTTTTTTATATATTTATGCTATTTTAGTAGGTCCGTTTTGCCGACTACATATTAGTGTAACAATAATTTAAAAATATGTATTTTTCCCAATTTTATACGTAAATTAATGATTTGTGAGTATGTTAACAAGTTAAATTTGATTTTTTGTTTTTAATGAACCATTAGCATTACTTATTAACTTTAGAGGGATGATCATATGTCTACGTACCTAAAATATAATAATACGCTAGCGATATGTAACCTTTTAGGAATTTATACTAAAATAAAATAGCTTTTCTTCTTATATGAAATTATCGGAATTAATGATTATCCGAGTGAGTTATGACACACTTGGTTAGGTTAATTACGTCTCCACTGTATGTAAATGTATGCAAATAATTGACCAAGAAATGGGCTAACGGGTTTCTTAGTGAGGATATGCAATAGGTCATAGTACAGTCGTCCGTTCCCCCTACTAGAATGATGGTATTATGTAAAGAAGCTTTCTCAAAAGTATTACATCAAGACTGATGAAAAGCTGTGGGAAAGACAAAAGAAAAAGCTTAACCAAGGACGTTTAGCGACACAGAATATTATTGGTAACGAAATTATTATTGTAGTAACGATGAAAGCACAAGTGAATTAATTATATGTGAATTAGAATGCAGCGATTATAAATATGCTATAGAATATATTGTTTTGTTTTACAAAGTCAGTTACAGTTCCCAGTTCGAGAGAGTTTTGCGGGTACTCGTAACTCGTAACTCGGCTTCTAGGCAGTGTATGGAGATGATACACATCTCATTTTTTAAATTAGATCTCCAGCAACACACCTTGAAAATCGTATTCGATTCGGAACAGTAGTTATTTTGTTATTCCGGAACTAACAAACATACAATTAAATAGACAGGAATGTTAAAAACGTTTGTTAGGCTTCTATTGCACTTATAAAGACCTTCTACATTAGTTTTTCATAAATATTTCCCAAGTACATATATCGGTCGATTACAGTTTCATTATACGTATCTAGTATCCCGGCTCGCTTCGCTGGGCGTCATTGAAAATAACTACAATTTTTCTTTTAATTTTGTAGTTTCAGTTTGTGTATTTGATACGTGTTTTTCCAAAAATAATTTACCTTGAAAGTCGGATTAAAACCTTGTTCTCCAATGACATTCGCCCCAAATGATGTCATTTGAAAACAATTATTATACCTTTGAATATTTTTTAAAAAATGTTTAGAGTGAGTTTCTTCGCCAGACAGCAGTGATTCTAGTGGTTTTGGTGGCGGTAGCAGTTCTGGTAGTTTGGCTTTTCCATTTAATCAACACAATCCTAGTGGTTCACGTTGAAATCTTAATGGATCACAATATCGACATGAGGCATTCATTGTTCCGAAGTCGACCGATACATCAGCAGCATAATTTATTGTTGAATTGTACCTGAACGCCAAACGTTCATATTGAACTATCCTTTTAGGTTGCCTATTTAGTCGACGCTCTAATTTTCTTTTTGTGTAAGCTCGAACTGAGCGTGGACAACTTGACTGTTGTTGTTGTTTCGGAGTTATATCTAATCGTGATTGAGCCATTCTTAGTCGATTTGTTTTTAAGCGTTGTTCACAGTGTTTCTCAGTTTCATCATTGAGTCGATATTGACGATTTGATAAAAATTACTATTAAAAAGTATTTGAATGATTAGCAAATATTAAAAATGATTATGAATCTAATTCTTTAAAAATATTTTTTAATCACTTTGTCTAATTAAGGTTTTTTCTATCTCGTTCTCAACAATTTATTCTGCAATTGTTTCTCTTTAACCAATATTATCATACTGTACGACTTTTCAGGACTTTATCGTTCTAATACACGGTTTAACAACTGAATTGGTGTCTGGAAAATTAATTTTAGGTCTTTTCATACTTAAACAACATAATGTTAAAATTACAGACACACTGAAACACTGATTTTTTAATTAAAAAAAATCAAAATTGGCATCTGGCTCGTTGTTAGCAATGATAAAAATGTCTGGCAATAAGAGATGGATGCTTGTTAAGCTTATCTAAAGTTAAAATATTAAAAATAAACTTTCTTAAAAATATTTTATAAGTTAGTATCATTACCTGTACAGGTAGGATGCACACAGATAAACGCAACCGCTATCGTCAGCCAGAAAGCCCAGATCGTAACCGAAAGAGCAAGGACTTATTAATAAATCAGCTGATCTGAAATTCTCTCTCGAAAACGTTGCTAGCTCCTATACTATAAAAATATTTTCAGATAAACTAGCAGGTGTTGATATTTTTACTAGGAAATTGCTCTTTAATTCCGAGTCTACAAACTATATATATTAAACGAGTAGGCAATTTTAAGGTAGCGGGCTGGGGTCTGATCAGCGAAGACGGCAGGGAAACACAAAAGCTTCAGACCGGCTGGTTACCAAACGTGGACGTAAACCGGTGCATCATCGAGGCACCTCCCGACTTCAGGGTCTACATCACCAGCGACAAGATATGCGCGGGATACACCAACGGTATCACATATATCACTATGTAGTGTAGGTACAATTGGCAATTAAGAAGTTAGTCACGGATTGTGTTGCTAAATTTCAGATCACTGCGGGACGGAAAAATATACTATAAAAAATGAATAAACAATACACTGACTGTATAATGTAATATGTATAGTTTTCAAATAATCCCTTTTTTGTTTAATTTTGTGTCTGACTTGGGATTCAAGAACAATTTTGTATTAAAAAAATTGTCACATTTCGTCATATTGAGAGAAAAGCACTTCTATGCGCTCGCGCGTTGCGAGGTATGCAAATATATCACTTATTAGAAAAATTGTAAAATTTCTTAAATGGGAATTAGATGTTCAAATTTCTTAAATGATTTTGTGTGATGTAAAGTTTTTATTACTCTATATTATCTAGGAAATACGGATGAAGGTATTTTTTTTAGAATTTGATATGTTTTTTGTTAGATAAATCAGTATTTGATATATATACAATTTTTGAGATTATTTTAACGTGCTTCTGTCACATGTAGAGGAATTTCAATTGCAAAGACCACATTTAGTTCACGAAAAATATGATTATACACATAGAATAACAAATACAATTAATGAGTTGCGTTATTTAATCATTTTTATTTAATAAATTGTCGACTGCATCGACTTTTTTGTTTTCGTTCAAAAGCAACTAAGCGAATAATATATAAAATAATTTTATAATTATTATACAATCAAATTCATTATATTTATATACAGCAGATCGATTGCTGAGATATATAACTATAATCATCCCTATAAATTATTTTAGCTATCGTCTATAAGCAAAAAAAAAATATTCAAATATTAATCCAAATATATTAAAGCAAAAAAATATATATACGTTAAGTACTTAAAGTACTGGTCTTTCTGTAGGTAGCGCCCTCTGCAAAGGGGACAGTGGCGGCGGCATCGCTTTCCCGGAAGGGCCAGGAAGGGAGCCCGTTTTCTACCTGAGAGGCATCATCTCCATAGCCCCCACCAGCGACAAGGCGTGCAACGTGTACGCTGTCACCAGCTTCACGCAGCTTCTGGCGCACCAATACTTCATCAAGGAGAACCTCGATAAGGCGTTGTTTTAACAAGCGACACGGAGACGGGAAATCTTTATATGTAATGCCAAAGGCGAGAAGAAAGGCCCTCTTCTTTGTCGCATTTAAGTATCAGTGAATGATAGAATTTGGTCTATTTCAATTAGAACAGAAATATCATCTTTGTTTCTTTTTTTTTTCCTACTATCAAGTAGCTTCTGTAATGCGATTGGTACAAACTAATATTTTAAATTATACTCTTCGAACAAAATTGAACTGACTTACATATTTTAATACTTAGATCAGGTTTTGTAAGGAATCGTTGATAAAATTTAAACCATATATATATATATATATATATATATATGGTTGAAATTTTATTGTGCAAATCAGTTTTTTATATAACTGTTTAATTAAAAGCACTTATATGTACGAGTATATATATCATACGGATGTCATATGTGTTTTGTGTACCTTTGTATAAATCTTCAATAACAATGACCATCATTAAGCTTACAAACATAATGTAGAATGAAATAAAATAATTGATCAACGCACCAAAACATTTTTACCTGTCGCAGTTAACTTAATACTTTTCTATATATTTTGACAGCGAATTGACATTAGCATTAATATTGGACACGGTTAATACAAATTATAATACAAATTCACTTTTAAAACATGAAGATGGCCGGTTCTTAGCAGAGTTCATTTTAAAATGCTAGCAAATTTCATAATTTGGAAAAGATGTGAGCTACCTCTTTAAGGTTAGAGGTACTACTGTGGAGTTAACTATCTAATACCCTTGGTACAAGTCTCGTTGCTTAGGTTGGAATCCAATGATGCTGTGTACATATGGAAAGATACTATTGTCATTATTAATAACAATATAAACTCACGCCCATTTCCTATTATTTTCCCACGCCCAATATTTTTAGTATCATTGTTGTAATATATAACTTATCATTTGCAGAACTGAATGCTTTTACTGCATTCTTTATCCAGATTGGTCAAGCTGTTCTTTATTTAATAAAATATTACATTGAAAAACAAACAGACGGACAGGCATATATTTCAAAAACGACAAATATATATTGGATTTATCATAAAACTAATATTTTTCGGATAACATGACATATTTTATGTACACGCAGATCCTGTGTATTTGTATTGCCAGCACACGGTAGAAAAGGCACCCAATGAAAATAATTACTGATAATAAGTGGACTTTTATTTATTTATTCAAATCGAATTCAGATACAAATAAAAAAAATATAATCATTAAAGAGTTCCAAGAATTCGTTATTGAACTTCATGATCTTTAAATTTCCCAATATTTCGTCTTCTCCAGGCTTATGCGTAAATTCCATTACAAAACGTCTGCCATAAAAATAGGACACCGGCGGTGTTAGCCTTGATGAAGTCTTCATGCGCCGAGACCTTCGTGAAGACCGTGTAAAAATTGCTGAAGCACAACAGAAAGTCGTACAGCGAGACGACGCCTCTCAAGTAGTACCGCCGCTTCCTGGGGTCACTCGGGTCAGGCTCGGCCACCGCGAATCTCCCGCCGTTGTCTTCAACGCAAATGGATTTTTCTGTCACGAATAAAATCTAGTTTGAGTGACATTGCTTTTTTTTACTATAGAGTGTGTTGAGTACGGCAAGTTCTACAAGTCTAGAAGATTAACCGTTCTGTAATGCACTGTAATGTTGTTGTGCTTAGATAGTACAGGGTTAATACACACAATGTCAGTAACTTTTAATGGACTTTAACGTTTTAGAACTAAATCCGGAAACGATATCGAAATTCAGGTTGGATCGGTAACTTAAGTTTTAAGTTTTAGCTAATTCTTTTGAGCTGTGCCGTTAAAACAAGATTGTATAACAAACATCAAACTTTATTATCAGTTAAATTAAACAAACGTTATTTTCTACACCTCAAAATATTCACTTACAACCTCATTTATAAAAATTATAGTATAGAGGCAGCAGGCTTTTTCAACCCACCGATCTTGTGGTCGTGGCCCGTGCACCACAATCCAATTGAAGTTTTGTTAATGTTTGATTTAATGTTTGATTTTCTTATTTAAATCCAATTGAAAATATTTTCTAATTACATAACAACTTACATATTTGCTGGTTTAATATAATAGGTAGATATATGGTGTCTGCAGACTTTAGTATAGAATTGTATAAGACCGCTATTTTTTTTATACATTGTTGTTATATGTATAAATTTCTTTAACCAGTGTGCGCAATGACATCTGTCAAAGCTACAATAATTATTGTCACTGTCCTTCGAAAAATCACGACAGCCTAGACTACTAAAGATTGTAGCGTAAATAAGATAACTTATAATGTTCTTCATTAAATAAGCTATGGAACAGAATTTTTTTTTTTTTAAATTTGACAGGTCGTTCTTGAAACTACGTATGTGTGCCTTCGAACACAAAAAAAAATTAAAAAATGTTTAGATAACTTATAAATGTCTTCAAAAATTGAGCTTTTAAACACAAATATATTTTTAATAAATCAGACTACTAGTTCCAGGAATTAGTACATTCAAAAAAAAACTATTTAAATGGCTTAGAGATTTTTCCAAAACTAAGCTATCAAACGAACGAGAATTACTGAAATCCAAATTGCAGTTCGAGAAATTAGTGCGTTCAAATAAACAAAAAAAAAAGGAAAAAAAAGGTTTATGCAACTTATAATATTCCTCAAGTATCGGACTTTTCAATCGGTATTGAAAAGAAATTTTGGAATGCGATTTGTAGTTCCAGAAATGAGCACGTTCAAACAAACAAACTTTCCAGCTTTACATATAAAATACAAATTTGGCACATTGGACTACATATGGGAACTATAACTTATTCATCATAAAGTACCGACGCATTTAAAAATAAATACTGTCGAGAAGAAGTATTGAGAAACAACAGCTTTCAGCAACAACAGCTTAGCAACATTTAATTACAGATTTTTTGTATACATTATCTTGTATAACAATAAATGTAGTTTGGATTCAGAAAGATAAAACTTGTCAATGCTTAGTCCAGCTGCTCATAGTTTATGTAATGATAAACAGAACAACAAGTTTTTGAAACATTTTTTTTATGTACAGCTTGAACTTCTTTAACGGCTAAATTTCATTATTTTTAGAAAGTTATTGAATATTTTGATGCACCAGCATAATATTGTGATAAGCTTACGGTCCAATACTGAAAAACTAATCAAATTTTTGAAACGTACTTCGTTATTTAAGATGTCGTAAAGATATAATTTCAAATTTTCAAACGTCAAGCTTAGAGTTTTCAAATTTAAGGACGACTCAAATGAGATGCCACTTTAATTCTTCTCAATACGAAAATGGTACACTGGAACTCAACTTGACGTTAGACACCTGTCTTTATTATTTTATTACCCCTTAATTATAAAGGTACCACAAAACCTTTACGTCCATAAGTAGTTTTTGGTGATTTCAGTTTAGTGTGGCTCAAAAAATAAAAGTATTTACGAATACATTAAGAAAATAAATGAGAGTTGTTAGCAGATCTTCTGATATCATTAAATCGGCCGAAAGATCAAATTATTTTGTCATTAATGTTCTTCATTACAAAACAATTTTTATTCATTCAATGACGCGTAAAACAAAACCTTAACAACAAATTAAAAGAAAATGTAAATCAGAACGACTTCTATTCATTAATGTCGGTAAGAAGCCCTCTACTGATCATGATCTTCGGCAATTAAGTGCTTCCATTTAAAACATGATAATGTTCAAAATTAAGATCACCTCAGTTGAGTGCTTGATTTGAGTGACGTTCAGTATTCGACCGTTAGTCTGTCATAACAAATGGAACACAGATTACTTTAAATTCATTTCTAAAAGAGAAAGGTGAGCCCAGATTATAAATACTTTCTTCTATAAATTCATGTTGACCAATATATTCTTGAAAATATATGACACATACAAAAACATTTGTATATACAATGAGTACAAACAAATCGGTCTTCCGTCATTTGCGTCTTCGAAAATTAAAATATTCCTTTATGGGGCAGCTTAAACAAACACATAACTGCGTCGTGAAATATCGATATTGACCTTGTCTTTGAGCAACATTAAATTTATCTTTAAAGACAAATTAATTAAGAAAAATCATTTAGCGGTTATTATACTGGTTATAATCTTATATAGTTATTGGTAATTTGAAGATTGGTTGATTGTCATTTGATTAGTTGTAGGGTCGAACAGGTTGCGGTGGATTTTTTTTATCTTCACCACTATAAGTGCATCTTCAACACCCATTTATCCAAACAGATAATTCCATTCGATTTCATTTCTATATGTGCAATACTCACTAATAATAGAGTGAGAGGCACCTATCCTGTCGCTACTGATCTCCATAATACGCTGGTAGATTCTTTCGTGCTCCACACCTTCTGCGACATATCGTTGGATATCCACGTTAGGTAACTCCATGAAATGGAGTACATGGTCTGAACTCCAATGTGGAATCTGTAATTTCAGTACTTTTAATATATGTAATTATTTATTATCTGATCGAATCGTCGAATTCTGCACCGGCACAGAGCGATTGTATCTTTAGATTTAAGTAGAAGTACTCAAAGGAATGGCTTTGAATATCTGTTTCTGAGTGCCATTAGCATACTGATGGTGTCTCAAATAATTTCGATTTCCATAACTGAAATCCATATCTTTTTTTTGAATTATCATAATTTGTTACGACAAGCTTCTTGTTCTATGATTACAACTGTTTTACTTTATTTCACCGATACTGTCTGCGTTAATTGAAGGGTAAGAAGTTTTGATAATATACAGTGCGATAAATATGGGGGTCGTATATTGTTAAGACATTATTGGAAAAAAAGCTTAAAGCAGCCTCGACACCAAGAAGACTGTGTAAAAGTGAAGAAAAAAATAAAGTAAACTAGGGAACAGCCATTGTTGGTTTTATCGTTATAAAGGCAGATATTTGATGCTAGTACATCAGTCGCGCTCTTGTAGGTCACCTGTATGGTACGTTAAAGCTACAAAGGAAGCAGTAGAAAACTAAGCTAATATCAGTACTCGCCGATAACTGGACTCCCTTGGATCTTCGAAAGACACTACTGGCCACATAAAATTATTGGGTAGGACATATTAAAGTTGTTAAATAATGCATAAAGAATTAAACTAGATTCAAGGAAAACGTAGAGTAGAATTGTGCAAACATCTCCTTGCCCCTGCTGAAATATGATCGTTTTGTTAAACGCTTTGTCACTTGCAATGAAAAATGAAGTTATATAAACAAAGTAACTATGAAAAGTGAGTGATTAGACAAAGTATAAAATCTGTCGTGAAGAGAGATCAACTTGAGTTGAAAATCATGAAGTTATGAAGGTTTAAGGTACTTTCAAATACTTTCAGATGCTCGAACAACCAATACCAAGATACGTAGTAATCAGCTGACACAAATTTATGAGGCTTTGTAGCTGAATTATTCAGGTTTAATGAACCGGAAACGGGTGCTCTTACAACAAGACAATACTGGACTACGAGTACACAACGCGAAAGTAACGCGGGATAAGACCAAAGAAATTGGTCGTATGGCCTATCACATGCAGTATTTAGTGTAGACCTTACATCGTCAGAGCGTTATTTATTAAAATCTATGGCGAAATTGTTTTATGGAAAAAATTTGGATCTGAAGGAAATACAGTGCGGCATTTATTTGCATATAATCCCAAAGAATAGTTTTACCAAGGACTCGGAAAGTTTGCCGGACGTTGGACTAAGGTCATAAAATAAGATGGGCTATAATTTTAACATTAAGGTTTTCTTTTTGGATAAATATTTAATAAAAAAATGAACATTATAAACCGAAGTTATTTATGAGACGTCTTAATAGAATCATTTCTTTTAATACAGATTTACAGAACGAAAATTCCAAGAATCAGTAGTTGCTTTTACTGGTAGTAAATGCAACTACTGATTCTTGATACTTACTATTCCCGAACGACCTTCTGACAATTGCATTTCCTCCAGATCCTTATCAAAGTTAAGGCATATGGGCCAGACGTTTTGAAAGTCGTATACGAAAGGTGTAGACAAGAAGACCAAAGCGATGTCGTGCTGGTTGCTAGTGGATGGGCCAGTATACTAGGGAACCATTTTAATCTCCTGCACCTAAAAAATTAAAGGGCATTTTATTTTCAAAATGGTACCGATTTTTTAAGTGTGTTTATGTCAGAAGTATTCATTACTTGGGAACTGTGCTTAATTTGAATTCTAAAAAATTTCGATTTAAATAAAATTGATTAAAATTTACCATCAGTATTATTTTTATACTGTATCAATTTTGGTATTACTTTCTATTTTAGTGAAGTTTCTATAATAGTTGTAAGTTCCGATGATGCTCGATTATCGATGCAATCACAAAAGTAGTTGACCGCAATTTGCAGTCAGCATGATGACATTAAATTAGATAATTAAGTGAAATATGGTGACACAATTTATGTGGCAGATGTTGTGGGGATGTGGTGATGTAGATTGTCTGGTTTAGTAAATATAACACATGATATAAATTTAGTCCGCCAAATTCTTTTAACATCACCGTGGTTTTGTCCCGGTGCTCGTACGAATGTATTCGTTTTAGTTTAGTTGTATGTTAGTTCTGCTATCAGTTTAGTTTTCTTTTTAAATAAAAGAGTTGGTTATTTTAATAATTCATTTAAATTGATTCATTAAAATATACTGACTTCACTTTGTTGTTTCTTCTCATTCGGTTGGTGCTTAGACTTATAAAATTTTCCTGCGACGACGAGAAATCGCGTTGGTGGTTGTACTTGCATTTCAAAATCCACGAAGCATTTACTATCTGAAATAAAACGACAATGATTAATTAAGTATTCTTCAGCTACATAGCCTCTATTTGCTAGCATTCATGAAGTCTACAGAAAAATGTAATAGGACTAATATAATTATAATATCAACACAGCGACTTATCAAATTTTATTTTTATGATAAACAACATTTTAGGTAGAGAAGAACAAATAATGTAGTATCTAAATGAATTTAAACTTTTCGTTAAAAGGAGGTAAATGGCAAGGGCTACTATACCGTGTTTGCATATTTTAATGAAAAAACCCATGGGATTGAACTACTTAGCTATTAGATTACTTTATATTATTTTTATGTTTTGCTAAATTATTAATTACTTTATACTTTATATCGATGAGTAAAGAGAACAATCGCTGAGTTTCTCGTCCATTCTTCCCAAAATGAAAGAGCATTTGGAATTGTATTGCTAATATCGAAAAGAATTTATTAATTACGTATTTCAAGTGTAATTCTATTACCTAGGAAATAAAGCTATTATTGAGTATATATTTATTAATAAACATTGTAGTACTTGAGTGTGAATGAATTGTCTCTTTAAACGATTAAATAGCTGAATATTTTGATGAGATCGATCACTTCATAGTCACATAATCCTGACGGAACGTGACTACTTATTCGAGTCACACCTGTATCTATTGATATAGAGATTAATGCATAACCGTAAGATGATCATTACTGATAGCAAAAGAACAAAAACTGTAAAAAGTTTCATCCTGTAGACCCTCTTCAAGACTAAGCACTATGATATTTGTCCATGTGTTTTTGAGCTCCTTGACTAAAAACACGATAGTCTATAAGTTTGTGAGCTTTACGAGCTCAAAATTTCGAAAGACCTTGCAGCCTATCCTTGAAACTTCTTGCTACTTTTGAGCTCAAAGTGATTGAATGTGATATAATAAGTAGCAAATTATGAAGTTCTCATAGCTCAAAAACCGAGTGATTACAGTCTATTCTTGAAATAAGAAGATTTTTCAATTTAGTTAGCCCTCAATGTAAGTTATCATTGTGTAGTGTCGCTTGTGAGTTATGTTTGTGCCGTCCAAGTGAGAGTAAGTACCTATTGTTAACTACCTACATAGGTTTTATCAGTTGTAGGTCACGATGAACAAATATTTAAAGCCAATTGAACTATCAAATTATAGTTAATTTACGTATAAACAATACATAACGTAACGTACGTAAACAATGTTGCGTTTTGTTTTCATAAGTAAGTAAATAAAAGAAAATAATATTCCAGTTTGTCCCTGGAAAAGTCGAAGGTATAGAAATATTTTACTAAAATCAAGGTCCAACCGTTCGCACGAAAAAAATATTCATTAAGAGCTCAAATATAACTTGGTTAGTAAGCCGTCTTACATGTATATATTGCATATATGACACAAAATTTGATAAAAAAGCAAATTGAATTAGAAGAACAGTCTCCTTCAATATCGACAGGCTTTACTGGTACTGAATATCTGCCAACGGAACCAAAAAAATCTAAATCACTTTAAAAGACTCTCTAATTTGAACTACAACGAAACCAATTACTAGAACAAATCGTGCCAACATTAGCTACAAAAATCGATCTTACAATTGGCCAAATTACAAGAAGCAATTTTCTACAAGAGGCCATTCAACAAAAACGGTATAAATTCCCTAAAAATGAATCTGACGTTGTGAGAGTTATATTACAATTTTATGAGTAAGAGAAAGGGACCATTGTCTTTTTGGACAATATAAAACAAACAGCATAGTCAGAATCTGCGCAATTCAGCCTAAGCGTCGATTATTCTTGAGATACTCGAGAAATTTAAAAAATCCTGGTCGAGAATTTTCCTCCCTCAAGGAACAAAAAAAGGTTGAAACCCAAAAACCACAGTCGTTAAATTTAGATATTGTTCTTAATGATGAACTCGTCATAGGCAACGTAATGATTTAGGCAAAGCGTTAATTAGAGTTGACCCTTTGCTTAAGGTTGCCCAAGTTAGCCAAAGTGCGGAGCATCTGCACAACACCTGGGTGGTCCAAATTTAACTGTAACTGCGGTAATTTTGGATCTGTTGCTTGGATATCGGGATTTAAATGAAATTTTTTCTCTTAGACGCGATGGGGTTGCTGTTGTAGATGTTTGTTTTCATAAATCGGTTCGTATCGATCTTTTATTCATGTTTATTATTTAGTTGGTATTATACTGCGGGGCGGTTAAACTAGTTTTCGGCCAGAGAGCCTAATCGCATTGAAAACAATAATCTGCCATATTATTATGGGTTCAATGTATAGATGGATTGTGGATCCTTCACGGATAATGGCAGTCTCTTTCTCAAGTGTTATTAATAAATTCTAGCGGGTTGAGGAAATTAGGGGTCGAGCACGTTGACCCAATGAATAAACAAATTAAAGGCACAAATGCATCGATAATGATTAGAGCGAAATCGGAGCGATTCATGGTGCGCTTACTGTTTTTTCAACAACGGCCTCTTCTAAGAGACCCTAGACAAATGTAGTAAAAACGATTTTTGCCTGTCAAAAAACGCATTCAATGGGAATGCAAATTTCTAGAAAAATGTATTGAATTGTGGGAATATAGAGAATTAGGACATATATCCACCTATAGTTAAATACAGATAGAGCGCATATTATTTTATACCTTGTCGTGGGGTATTTAGATTAGCGAAAGATAAGTCTAAAATTCGAGTTAAATATAACTGTCGTGTCAAATATGACACGAGTTGTCGCATTTCAAAGAAAGTGTCTGTCAACGATTACCTCTCGGTCCAAAATTACATCGGAATATCCCGTATACTCTTACATTTTTGAAGTATTCACAATTACGGGTTTATAAAAAATGCGAGAAACCTTGATGAAATAGATTAGTTATCTTGAATTTCTAGTTTTTCTTGAATTTAGATGAAGAGTATCAGAAAACCCTATAAGATAAAGTTTCTTGAAAAATACAGATTTTACCCGAATGCCCGACGTAAAGGAGGATCATGTGTTTATCAGCCTAATGTATTTATTTTTGTCGATTTCTTTTTGACACTCTAAAATAAAATGCGTTAGCCAATTTTCATGATTCTTACGTCAATCGACTTGTTTTAATCTTTTGAGAGTCACTAAAGATATACTTTTTATATTTTATAAGTAATCAAATTTCAATATGGCGACAAACAGACGCCACATTGGGAAAATAAAAAAAATAAAACAGTTAAATTAAAACAAGTGGAATATTATTCAATTCGTTTTGTAATTATCTATAGGTCTCTGCTCATTTTTGGTTTTGAATGACCTTTTATAATTTATAACGATTTATAATTGATTAGTCAACATTTCCTCTTAAAATGTTAAAATTTATAATAAAGCTATAACAAACTACTTACATAGTTTTTTATTAGTGTCAAAAATAATAATTATAGTATAATTTGACATAATTTTTAAAACGGACGATAAACTTAGCATTTGACTGCTTTCATAGATAATTTTAACGACCGTTACCTAAAGCATTATATAATAAATTAAAACAAAAATAACCTAATTAAGAGTAAATTGATAATAAAAAATAAGTACAACATTATTACTTATTGATACTAATGAATCGAAAACAGAAATTTGTGACGATTATTACAAATAGATACTTCGTTAACGTCTGCAATGACTCGAAAGCAATCTTAGGATATTTTTAAAACAGAAGTAAAAAGTAATTAATAAGATAAATAATTAAAAGGCATCGGATTCCTAATCTTTTAAGCTGCCACTCTTCCTGTATTTCTACAGGAAATGCCTCCGACTACAAAAAAATATCCTATTTAATTGAACGATTATTTACATCATCTTGTTTCCTCCTTTTCATTTAACTTTCACGCCGTCTGTATTTTTTTTAATCTTTTAAGTATATTTACGGTTTAATTCCTTTTTTTACAATACAATAACAAACAAGATAATTCACTAAACCCCATATGCCGTTCACATTTCATATTAAAATGATGTTTTATGAATTTGTCTCTCGGGAGCTAGTTACTTAACGGAGATCACTAAGTTGCGCGCTACAATAGAGCCGGCGCACTTAGGACGTTCAGATACATAGTATTTAACATATATTACGATATGCCAGGGCACGTCAACTCTTCTTTTGGCCGGAGAATGGTCTTCAGATTGTACTCTTAATGCGCACACTACCGAAGGGAAAAAGCATCAATAATTGAATATTTTTATGTGAAAATTACAATAAAGACGATAGGTCACCTAAAAGTTATATTGTACTTAAAAATAACATTTCAATTTATATCTAATTTCAAGCTCCAATTTTAATTTACTTTTTGTTATCATATTAAGTAATCGTGTATATTTAATACATAATTATATTTTTTTAATTATTAAAGAAATACTGTGTTGTTCTGTATAAGCTCAACAAAGCACAAAAGGCACAATTCGACGCATGGCAAGGCGAGACTATCAATCGACGAAATTTAATTAGTTGTCCATATGGATCTAAATCAAGCCCATTTCTGCTTTACATTTACCGTATTTGTTATTTTATAAACAAAACAATTGGTCGGTACACTGTTGATTGATATTGTATTGTATGAGGTGTTAATTCGCGGAAATCCATAGTAGACGCTTGCCTGCAACATGCATTAACATGCAGCATGCAACCCACCGCTGACCCTCGAATCTGCCTCTCCACTACGAATCTCTATCCAAATGATTGAATATTGATTCCAGAGGATTGACAGATATCGAACACCTAAGCAAGTGTTATTTATTATTATAATTATCTAATTCCGCCAACTATTAAATTGTTTAGTTCTACGTACGTTTCATGCCAACAAGGCACATCTTCAGGAAATTGCCGACAGTCACATCCACCAGGGTGCAAGGAGCGTTAAAACAACCAACACAACCTCGTTAGACAGGCCGCTGTCATGCAATGGTCAAAGAGCGACGAAAACATTATTAAGACAGCCACAGATCACCACCGATAGACATGCTTGTCAAATGTCACAGACTAACCATCACCAACATTACCCAAGTAGTTACAGGCAAGCGTCCAATAATGGCGATTTATAAACGTCAATTTGGTCGTTGAGCATATTATTATTATCTTTATGTTTTAAAATTTCGAAGGATTCCAAAACATTCAAACGTAACCCCTTCTCACACACATGCAAGACATCGAATTTGTGATCATTATTAAGCTTATGACCGGTTTCTAATAGATGTTTAGCAAAATGGGATCTGTCTGATTTATTATTTTTAAAGGCCGAAATATGTTCTTTATATCTTTTTTCAAAGCAACGTCCGGTTTGTCCTATATATATTGATTTACAGTCATCACAAGTTAATTTATAAATTCCAGATTTTTTATTATTGTGTAATTTATCTTTATTGTTACATAAAGTTTTCAAATTATTATTTGTTTTAAAGGCCGTATAAATATTATGTTTTTTTAATAATCTTGAAATTTTCTCCGAAATTGTACCAAAATATGTCAAACTAGCTATATATTTCTTTTGATCTTTAGATTGTGTTGGATAGATACTTTTCTTTATAATACTTTTTGTTTTTATTAATGAGTCCATCAATACATTTTTGCTATATCCGTTTGCCAATGCTATACTGTAAATGGTATTTAATTCTAAAGGAAATTATGATTATTAAGGTATGGTGAATAACCGATGTATCATTGATTTATAAGCCGCCAATTTGTGTTGCCATGGATGACAAGAAGAAATGGGTATTGTAATATCTGTGCACGTGGGTTTTCTATATATTTTAAATTCATGTCTATTATTTTTTCTGGTTAAGGTCAAATCTAAAAATTTATAGAATTGTTTGTTTCTTCCTCTAGTTTAAATTGAATTTTTGGGTGTATGCCATTAATATAATTTTGAAACAGATCTAATTCTATTGAATTACTCAGCCAACACATAATAATATCGTCCACATATCTAAAATAATACAGGATATTATTATTGTTTACTATGTGCTTAATTTCGAATTCATCCATAAAAATTTCGGCCATTAATGGACTTAAGGTGAACCATAGCTAGACCTTCTTTTTGTATATAAAATTGATTATTATAACGGAAATAATTTTGATTCATGCACAATTCTGTTAATTTTAAGATATCGTCCTTCTCGCCTGGATGTAGTTTTTGTTTATCTAACTTATCTTTTATAATTGTTAAGCATTCTCTAAAGGGAACATTAGTAAATAAACTGTCTACGTCAAATGAGATAAATTTGCTATGTTTGGAAGGACAATATCTTTAATTTTGTTAACCAGGTCTAAACTATTAACCAAACCATATTTTGGGTTGAATGAAATTTTTCTTTTTATTATATCATTTATGTATTTAGCTAATCTATATGTTGGCGCCTGCATACGATACCACCGGACGAACCGGCTCACCTCTTTATGTACTTTTGGCAAACCATACAATCTAGGGGCCTGTGGATTCATCGGTATCAAATTTCTTTTTCTGATTCTTTAGTCAATAAAATTTTGAAAACGATAAATTTTGTTAACTTCCATAATATATTGGTGGGATCTATATAGGACATATATGGGACCGGACGTTGCTTTGAAAAAGATATAAAGAACATATTTCGGCCTTTAAAATAATAAATCAGATAGATCCCATTTTGCTAAACATCTATTAGAAACCGGTCATAAGCTTAATAATGATCACAAATTCGATGTCTTGCATGTGTGTGAGAAGGGTTACGTTTGAATGTTTTGGAATCCTTCGAAATTTTAAAACATAAAGATAATAATAATATGCTCAACGACCAAATTGACGTTTATAAATCGCCATTATTGGACGCTTGCCTGTAACTACTTGGGTAATGTTGGTGATGGTTATTTGACAAGCATGTCTATCGGTGGTGATCTGTGGCTGTCTTAATAATGTTTTCGTCGCTCTTTGACCATTGCATGACAGCGGCCTGTCTAACGAGGTTGTGTTGGTTGTTTTAACGCTCCTTGCACCCTGGTGGATGTGACTGTCGGCAATTTCCTGAAGATGTGCCTTGTTGGCATGAAACGTACGTAGAACTAAACAATTTAATAGTTGGCGGAATTAGATAATTATAATAATAAATAACACTTGCTTAGGTGTTCGATATCTGTCAATCCTCTGGAATCAATATTCAATCATTTGGATAGAGATTCGTAGTGGAGAGGCAGATTCGAGGGTCAGCGGTGGGTTGCATGCTGCATGTTAATGCATGTTGCAGGCAAGCGTCTGTTGATTGATAGATACTGACGAATCTCTTCGGGTTGCAATAATGAATAAGGACAATAGCACAAAAACTATAAAAACAAAAGGCATATTTAACTTGAAATTTACACTTTAAATTTTCTAACACTGAGAACATAAAAGAGGCTCACCAAAATGGACCTACCTATTTCAGAAACATAATGGGATGCTATAGATCTAAGCAAAGATAGGATATTAGAGAAAATAATTGAAGAATGCAAATATATTCCATTTACGAAACAAAAGCATATGATGGGGTTAGCTTCATGATTAAGAAAAGTTTAAAAAGAAACATAATAGAATTCAAACGTGTACCAAAGAGAATCATGTACAACTCTGAAAGGCTACAAGGATAAATGGTCGATAATCCAAGTGCGTACTCGCACTGAACAGTTCGATGAGCACGCCAAAGACCTCTTTTACAATCAACTGTCATCAGTCTTGAAAGACGCAAACAAAACCTTAATGGTAATAAAAATTTTTCGTTGATGAATAGACTCACATGAACGCGATGAAGAGAAGTAACAGATAAGTTGATTATAGTAGAAAAGCAGAGAAAAATATTATCAATATGGATCTTAAAAACAATCTGGCGTAGATGAGTAGATTTAAAAAAAAAAGTTTTAAGAAAAAGTGGATCTAGTTTTCTTCAGATGGATTATACAGAGACTAAATAGATTGCGTATCTACTAATAACAGAAAATCTTTCATGATATAAGCATTCTAAGCCAATTCAAAACCAACCACCGAATGGTGAGAATTGTTACAATTAGCAGTAAGGGACCAAAAAAGCACAAACAAATTTAAGCCAACAAATAATGCAAACAGAAATGAGAATTCAGCAAACAGAGCAACGAAAATAATAGAATGAAAATATGATAAAGATATAAACGAAATATATGGACCTTTATCAAACAATAATATAAAAGGTAAAGCAAATTATGAGGATAATAGAACTAAAATATAAATAGAAAAAAGGAAGCAGCTTTTAAAACCTAGAAAAAACAAACTAAACAGGCCATATCAAAATAAATTAAAATCGCAACTAATAACATTGAAAAGTACAGAATGAAAAGAAGGATAAAATATTAAGTTATAACATAGAGGGACGAGTGGAGGCGATAAAGCTTTAAAAGGACTGACAAAGAGAGAAAAAAATGGATACCAAAAAAGGACTTCCTCGTTAATTTCAACTCTTTTGTATCTAAATTTTTATAAATCATGATTACGTACTTTAATATGCATTGAAATCGATTCATACCCAGAATCAGAATCATTGAACAAATATTAAAAAAAAATAAACTCACCATGATGTTCGTAGAAAAAGAATATTTCACCTATATTAAAAATTATATATACATATTTTGTGATCGTAATTTCATTTTTAAAATCATTTCAATAAAAATTTTAAAGTAACCAAAAATCCATTAATCCATTTTTATTACAATAAAGGTTTTAAAATGCATTGTAGGTATGTAAAATATACTTTTACATCAAAAAAATCAGTACGACAAAAACAGTTACTCGCTTAAATCCATAGTTTTAAATGTTCAATAATTTGACAGACTGACTTAAACATTGTCGTACATGATATTTTGAAAAGCGATTTTGCAATGGTAAACAAAAAAAGGAAAGAATCGAAAAAAATAAACAGGTATGTATTTAAGAATTTCATAGCCTATAATGAAATAAAAAGAGTGTGTGTACTTATGTACACGCGTTAGAAGTTATACTTCTTTGGCGTATGAATAATATTTAAAATAACTCAAATGCAGTAGTAATCGACAATAAATATTAAAATCAATCAAAACGATTTTGTTTAATTGAAAATGTTTTGTTAACGTAATGTAACAATACAGTACAAATATATAATCATTATTCATTATGTGAATGAGTCAAATACATTTAAAAGAGTGTGTGTACTTATTATTCAATTATTTGTTAGAAAAATAATAAGTTCGTTAGAAATATATCTATATATTATACTTACATGGTTAACCTCTAATATTTAAAAACACTTCAATTTTCACAACACAATGTTAAAAGTTTACAAATAATGTTTATATATATAATAAATTGAACAAAAATAATAATTATAGAAAATTAATACTCAAAATTGATTATTCATATGAATACTATATTTTGCAAGAACTGGATGAATATAAGTACTATGTAATATATAGCATGAACACTCTGTACTATGTACTATATAGTATGAACACTCAGTATTGTAACTATATCCAGTGTTGAAAATATATTTTTTATTATTTCTATTCTGTGGCTAACTTCATCATGTCGTTTGTGCGCGCGCAGCTCACAAATTCACTCTCATCCAAACGTGCCAAAAGAAGTATAACTTCAAAAATTCGTTCTTTCGTATATTTTAAAAAAGTTCATCATAGAGTGGTAGAAAATGACTCTTAGAAAATTCTATCCAAGCAGGTTGAGAGTTGCGGATTGATAAGGACAGTGCAGCGTTTACATATAAGATCCAGTTCTAGCGTCCGAATATACAAGGTATACACTATTTTGACATCGATTTTATAGACGTTTACGGAGATTTCGTAATAGGTGTGCTGGGAGATGGAATTACGTTGTCATTGTGTATATATATATATATATTCTTCATTCATGACATGAAAAAGTTAAAAATTGAAATAAGTTTAAGATTAATCTGCTTTACGTTCAGGTATGTTTTTCCATTTTCCGTTCTCACAAGTCTTCACAGACTTCAAAGGAGACCTGGACTCATAGTAGGGACTACTGCAGCGCGGGATCACCACAGATCCTTCCGGCGCGTGCGCACCGCAAGACTCAACGCCGGCGTTCACGCCCACCTCACCACACGAGTACTCGACACCGGGCTCTCTTATGAGACAACAAAACCCTAAAAAATGTTTTTTGTAAAGGTGAATAATCTAGAACTTCATTATACAAACTTTGTATAAAAAAATGTTATTACTTGAGTATGTATGTTTCAACATTTTAATGTATAAAAGTTTAATGCTCACTGGCGCATTTGGGTAATATGCCCGACCAAACACCTTTCGTGCAGTGGACATATTTGTTACCATGTTTAACATGTTCTACTTAAACTTTTTCTATTTATTGAAATACTTTTTTTTGGTTCGTGAAACATGTGTTTTTGATATCGAAAAGGTTGTTGGTATTTTTATTAAAAAACTTTAGTTTATGTTGTTACGGTATATTCCTTGTATTGTGTGAGGTGTTAATTCGCGGAAATCCATAGTAGACGCTTGCCTGCAACATGCATTAACATGCAGCATGCAACCCACCGCTGACCCTCGAATTTTCCTCTCCACTACGAATCTCTATCCAAATGATTGAATATTGATTCCAGAGGATTGACAGATATCGAACACCTAAGCAAGTGTTATTTATTTTTATAATTATCTTATTCCGCTAACCGTTAAATTGTTAATTCTACGTACGTTTCATGCCAACCAGGCACATCCTCAGGAAATTACCGACAGTTACATCCACCAGGGTGCAAGGAGCGTTAAAACAACCAAAACAACCTCGTTAAGCGGGCCGCTGTCATGCAATGGTCAAAGAGCGAAGTCGCATGTTGCAGGCAAGCGTCTACTACGGTATCGGTATCCTAGCTGGTTTCGACGATTGAGAGAGAATAAAAGGTAACCGATACGGAACAACAGAAGTTTCAGCTTCAGCAACACCCGTTTAGAAAATTGCACTACGGAACCAGTTCAACACTTTTGATCTAAACCAATATTCAAAACACATTTTTCAGTGCGCGACACAGACTTTTTTAATCGCCGTCTCAATGGCAGCCAGTGCATTTTACGGTAATGGAAACTGTTTTCTCTTAGACAGACATTTAACATTTTATGACACCAAATCTTAACTTTGAACCAACAAATTTGTTCATTGTGTTGTTCCAGAAAGTTCTTTGTATGGAGCGCCGAATGCGTGGATGTGCCATTATGGTGAAGCATCAGTCCATGGAGGTCTCTGTTCAGAAACTTTCTACTCACAGCAAATACGACTTCTGGCAAATATCTGATAATATACTAATCAGCTTTGATGCTCCTACGATCTGGTAAGGCTATTGATATCGGTACGTCAAGAAAAAAAGAACAAACATACGAAATTTTTGCTGCGTTTCTCATTATCTTCACTTAGGCGGTCGTTACTTCATTTCGTTCACTTTATTCATCAAACAGCAACACTATCGACTGCAGCTTCGTTTCTGGGTCATACCAATAAATATATGTCATCATTCGTAACGACACCTTAAACGTACCCAGACGAGCCTGTTAGAAATTTTGTTGTCGTATTGTAACACCATTTTACACGATCTGTTTCTGAGCCTGCGTTATATTACACGGTACTCGACGTGAAATTATTCTCATTAAATTATTGGAGTGATATTTGCTACTGAAGGATGATGGCTTTCATGTTTTGTAGTTCTAAATACTTATGGGTGCAGTGCCTGGTTGATATGGACTGCTGTTCCTACATATAATCTTCAATACAACGATGTTCAAGGAGAGTGGCAATGGCTCATGGACATATTCTCCATTTTTCTAAAGACATTTTTCTTCTAGGGAATTACAACTGTAACCGATTACCAAACTATAACTTTCGGGGCATATTATAATTCAGTCAACTGCACCAGTTTAACGTAAGCTTTTACTTATTTTCTTTTTCCTTCGTTTCACAGCGCCTTAAATGATTTTGGGGAAACTAATACATTGGGGGAAAACGTCTGAAACCCTCGAAAAATATCCACTTTTAAAAATACAAATATTGTATCTTTAGTATGCTTTTCTGTTTTCGCCAATATAATTATTGCACTTAATCACACTATTTTCACTATCTCGCCCATGAAAAAGAATAAAGCGCCAAGAGAAACAGACGCGCAGATACGTTTACAAAATGGGTTTGCTTTGATAATTTAGTTACATCACACAAAAGAAAACTATTAGATTTAAATGTTTTTTTAAATCTAATAGTTTATTAGATTTCACTCATAAATGTTTTTATGAGTGAAATCGTCAGCTCATCGGACCCTGATAACAAGTAAACGGTGCGACCTCTCCGAGACAGGACCGGTTTGAGCATCGTGTGACAGCAGCGTGCAATAACTTTAATAGAGGCGTTAGTTTGTTTATATCTTGTTTGTTTCGTAGAATTTAAAATATTAGCAATATCATTGTATCAAATGCTTGAACTGTTTGAGATAACTTTGAGTTTATTACTGTGTTTGTCAGCAGAACTAGCAAGAAAATACTAGTTTATAAGGACATAGAAAAACAGGTTTCATCTTCTTCGTCAGCATTCAGTGAACATTTATTAACTACATTTCCCCTTGAGTTAGATTTGTATTGTCAAGTGTTTCACTGGATTTATAGAGGTCACCTCGATTTGCCTAACTGACGTGTTTCTATTTTCGACACTTAAATGGGGAAAACTTTCAAATAACCGAGCGAGGTTGACTCTCGGTTCTTACTTTAAGTCAATACAAAATGTTTTTCGTATGCTATATTTATTCACATGTCAATGTTGTACATTTTTATATCCAACATCGAATTGCTTTGACAAAGCCTTGTATAACAATTGCATTAAATTGAGAATTTTGTGTTTTTATATTTTTGGCAATCTTAGAATAGAAAAAAGATGATTTTTTCAATTTTGCTCACTCTCTCCTTCATTATCCCACTTTCTCTTTTATGAGATATCCTATTCCTTCTCTAAGACTCGGCAACGCCTTGGCGATTTCTCTAGGGTTGAGAGTGTCCATCTCCTTAAAAATGCCAAAAAAATGTACAAAGTAATGTAATGCAAAAGACTCATAATACATTTACAGTATTATTGCATTACATTCATAATAAACGAAAAAGTACCTACTTTTACGTGATAAGGTCATAAGAAAAAAAATTGATGAAAAATTGCTATCCTTTATGAATTGAATTGAATTATTATAATTGAGTTATCCTTATTTTGTATAGTAAAAAGAAGGAGTTCATTGAAAAGGACAATGTTTTCGATAAATTAACGTTTATTTGTACTCGTTAATTCAAATACTTTCTGCTTAAATTATACAGTAAAGAGATAGATGCGTCACAAGTCGAACGCTTAGGCCGATCGTGCCTCTCTATTGTTCCGCGCTCTCGCTCGCGCGGTGGGCTCAGGTGGAACGCGACAATGAGTCATGTTTTTTCGTGCGTGCAGCCGACGATCATCCATTTTTACTACATTATCACGTCAAAAACAAATCCAAAAACAATATTATTTTTGTGTTTTAGTGAATATTTTTCCGAACGACAGGTGGACAGCTCGTAGGTAACCAACACCTTTCTGCCAATAAGACAGTAATAACTTGACTTCTTAACCAATCTTTTATGGATTTTCAGTGTGATTTTTATGAAGGATTTTGAAAGAAATGTTAGTAAGTCATGAACGTTTATGCAAAGTTTTTACAAGGCACAAGTCAACTAAAGCAATAGTGTTATTGTGTAAGCAGTCACGTCTCGTGTAAACTATGTGTAAATTTATATGACGGAATTTATTAGGAAAATATGTACATGCGTATAGAGGTAGCATAGCATTACTTTAAAATAGTAAATAATAAAATGTAATTGTTCCTATGTTTAAAATTCTTCAACAGTTGAGTATTTTTTAGAATTCTTATTATTCGTAGTAGATAGACTGGTGAAAGTTTTTATGTAAAATAAAACAAACCACAGCCTCAACCGTTTTTCTTTTTAAAAAAAAATTGTGACTGACTTTATGAAAAATCTGTAATTAAAAAATCATACATTATTTTCCATTCATGATTCTGCTCACTACTTTTATGTACTGAAACCAATGTGTGTCAAAATTGTTTGTGAAAATATAAAAAACATTATTTTTTTCATTTTTGAGACACTTAATATCTGCAAGTATCTGTTTACTTTGTTTATTTAATTAATACGGTTGTATTAAAAGAGTGAAAAAGGTAAACGTTTTTTTTCTGGTAAAAAAACAAACGTAATTTTCAAATTATTTATTACGTCATATCACAAAAGTATTTCATATTTAGTGCCTACTATTTGGCCATTTGTTTTTCAATGAGAATAACAACAACAGCATTACCAACAACTACTATTTACGTCTTATACACAAAATTGGCAGAATTGTTCCTGATGAAATGCTCATGCGCCGACACTTTCGTGAAAACTGAAAAGGAAACTTCGTTGCAGAGGTTCCTGTTGTACAACGAGACTACACCTCTCAGATAATAATAGCGCTTGCGCGGGTCCAAACGGTCGGTCTCGGCCACCACGAATCCACCTCCGTTGTCCTCCATGCAGAGGGGGGTGCCTGTAGCGATAAACCTCTTTAAAACATTACACACATTTCGCCGACTGTGAAATTTATCCGCGCGTACGAATTCTATTGAAATATAATCGAAAGTTCAGAATCCATTCGACCTTATTCGATAAAAATGCAATCAAAATTTGAATGGCATAACTATATTCAATTTTTAATTAATGAAGGCAAACACATTTACTTTGTACCCAAAAAATACCTTATCAAACTCTAACAATAAGATAATTAGATAGGTCGTATTTTTTTTTAATTTAATAACTGGCGCCTATTTACCAAGAAGGGAAACAATCATTCTTCTATTTTTACAACCTTTATAAAACCTTGTATTTCATTGGCATTTATCAATCGTTTCATGTGGACTGTTAGATTTCGGGTTTTAAATTACTTTTTTAAATGTGCAGTAAAATTAGGCTATACAATAAGTTTTAATATATAAAATTTTCTAGTACGTTCTTTCATGGACAATTTTTAAAATCTCATGAGGGACATTCCTAATAATACGTAACGACATAGATAGATATGGTATGTGTGTTGAGCACGTTTTTTATTCCTATGTATAAAGCTTTTGTAAATATATTCTATTGTAATGTTTATTTATAAATCACTATTTTAATATCAGTCGGTATACAGCAACAAATATGAGTCTATTACTAGGCAGTATTTTTTTTTCTTTTTTTAAACAGGTTCATGTAGAACATATAAACACATTCTATGTAGTTTCGAAGATACGTAGTAATAAACTCAATCTTAGAAATGACTAAACTGAAACTAGTAAATCAATGATTATTTGTGTTCTTTTGAAAAAGAATACAGACAATTCCAACGTAGAAAAAAAAAAGATAGGCTTATTTATCTCTAAAAGATGCACGTTCGTATCTGCTAGATATAAAGAAATTTCGAAATATGATTAAAGGGGTCTTCACCCGTCAAACTGTTAATCTTAGGTTATTTTGTTCTCCTATAATAAATATATGTGTATTAAAGGAAAATTCTGACAGCTGACGACAATGTTTATTGTTATCGGAACAATAAAAAATGTAGTTAACCTATTTATTTTAATAGCGTTATTATATTGTTTTAAATGTCATAAATAATGAGCTAAAAATATTGTATTTATGCTTTGTTTATTTACGCCGTTTATACAACCTAATATTAGGCCAACAGAACTAAATACAAAAAAAAATTACACTATTCAAACACATTTAATACACAACGTAACTTCAAACACAATTACACATCTTTCACTTTCTGTGTTTCTTAAAGACTTTTATTTAATTATTGATTACATATATGTCTTTACAAAGTCACACTCACCGGTGTCGTATCCTGCACATATTTTGTCGCTGGTTATTTGTTGTTCTTCGCCATATCTAGATTTCGTATTTATCGCTTTTATGATACACCTATGAACTTCTATACTGGGCAACTCCACGACGCGCAGTACCTCGCTAGAACCCCTGTCGCTCCGACCCCAGCCTGCAACCTACAATGACCTTCTCATTATTCATGCTGTTGCCAAGTTATACAGCAGCAGCGTTGTTTACAAAGTTATCTTTGACAGACTACTATAAACATTTGATGAGTTCTGTCCAATGAACTAACTTTAAAGCACCACATAGCTAACAACTCAATAAAACATTAAAATTTTCACTTTTTTCTATTATTTTTTAATAGCGAGATGGCCTTTTTTCCCATTTCCTACATTGTATGTAGTAGTTAAATAAATAACTACATATTAGTCATCAATTCATTTTGTGGCTATTTCTTTCTATACCTCCTCTTCCTCTCACCAGCTCCGCGATCTTCTCGTCCTTCTCAACTCTACAATCTCATACTCTCACTCTATCGCACCTCTCCTTTCGCTTTCATTCACGCTTTTCTATCTCAATTCTCTTTCCCAACTAACATGCCTCATCGTGTCTCTTATAAATTCTTTGTACACTCTGAACATGACTCATCGTGTCTCATAAATTCTTTGTACACTCCGATTTTCTGGATTTTGCAGCTCTTCAATAGGTTTTTCCAAAAGCTTTGTAGTTATATTAATGATATCCATAAATTGTATTACAAAAACTCATCAGCTGTTATTTATGCTTAGGATTTTGTTTTTATTTAATACTCCATTCATCAGTTGAGTCGGCAAAGAATTACTTAGAGCATCGCTCACCGAATTTTTTTTAACACAAATTCTCTATATGGATTCTTATATTATTTTATATTTTCTAATTTACTGGAATTTATACTTTCTCGCTAATTTACTTCATTACACTCAATCAGCTGTTTACAAGAGTACACTGACGTGTATATTGATAGATAAAATGTCTTGAAACGTAACTCTCATTATCTCCAAAATCTTTATAGCACAAACCTCCCTCTCCGTCTACAAATATTAGACCTTGTTAAAAAAAACCTAAAAGTCTGACGTCATTTCAGACGCTTACCTACAAAATGTTATATTATGCAACGTGTAACCCAACGCTAATCTTCGAATATGCTTTTCCAGTACAAATTTCTATCCAACGAACGAAATATTAATTCGAAAGGATTGACAGATATCGAACACCTGCATAATAATTAATATTTTATATGTTCAAGTTCTGTCAATAGCTATATTGTTATTTCTACGTACGTTGCGTGCTAGATCAGATCGTTAGAAAAATACAGACAGTCAAATATACCAAGTCAGGAGTGTTAAAACTGCCGACAGATGCGCTACCAAATACCTCAGCGACGTACAGTCATGAATTAAGTAATACGTCATAGAATATAGTATACAGGATGTATACGTAAAAGAATACTGTACAGCAGCCTCTTCACCAGCAGCCACGGACCATCACGCATAGTCATACTTATCGATTGTAACAGGCTAACCACCACAGAACCGTCGTCCAAATTGTTACATTTAAGGGTCCAAGAATATTTTATTTACAAATATTAATTTGTTTATTGAGCATGCTATAATTACCTCTATGTTTTAAAATTTCAAAGAATTCTGGTTTTATTTCAAAATAATTATAATATATAAGATCAATGAGAATTGATATATGTAGGACAAACTGAACTGTTCTGAAGTAAGATATATAGAATACATTTAGGCTTTTGAAAACTTTATATTAGATAGATCTCAGTTTCCTAAGCATTTGATAGAAATATATCAAAATCTAAATGATGATTACAAGTCTTACACGTGTGTGTAAGATTTACAAGACATAAGAATGACCCGATTGCACATAAAATCTCATTCAAGAAAAGTAACAAATCGTTTATGGGGCAATGTGTGCGCTTTTATATTAAGATCCCAGCTGTAATTCAGAATATGCCATTTTATTAAATTAAGCATTTCGTTGAAAGAAATTTACGTGGCAAGTATTATTATGCCGTATCTTAATATCGTAATGAAAAGAGCCCGTAACATTAAACTGCTCGGCTAGCAAATTCCTACATATTATTTCTAAGTGTCGACTAAATTAATAATTATTCAAATATTCAATTATTCAATTCAATTCAATCCTTTGTATTGATAATGAAAAAGTGCAACTCTTCCATTTGTTGCCCATTCTTCACAAGGGAATCAGCATTTGGATTAGGTGGTAGTGTTTAAAATAATTTACTAATGACGTATTTTTACTTTATTCGTACAAAATAAATATCTTTTTAATTTTATTTGATTTAATTTGATTAAATGTTATGAATTTTTGAAATTTTAAAACATCAAGATAATAACCAAATTAATATTCATAAGCTGCTATTGTCGGCCGCTTACTTGTATCAATGTGGATACTTGGGTGACGATTATTCTATGACTATTGACAAGCATGTTTTTTGGTGATAGTCGATGGCTGCTAATGGAGGGGCTTCTATCATCCTTTGACGTATTACTTAGCGCATGACTGTACGTCGTGTGGTGTGGTTGAGAGCACATATATTGGTAGTTTGAACACTTCTAACACGCTGGTAGGTGTGACTGTCTAGATTTTCCTGAATATGTGCTAATCTAGCTTAAAACTTACGTAGAAATAACAATATAAATATTTATCGCATTAAAATATTTATACTTGCTTATGTGTTCGATATCTCGCAATCCTTTCGGATCAATATTCAATTTGTTGAATATGGATTCGTAGTGGACGAACACCTTAGGGAGTTGGATGGGGTTACATGCTGCATAATAACACATGCATCAGGCAAGCACCTAATTATGCATTTCTACAAACTAACACTTCACAGTATTAAACATGTCATCGTCTAGTTCATGCAGAAACAAATAAATACTATTTTATTTACAATAAACTTATTTCTATTTCCTCCAAATATTACAAATCATTTGATCCACTAACATTTCAGGCAGAGCAAAAGAGCAGAAGAAATTGCGTAACAATAAGAAGCGGTGAAACGATAGCACAAAGATAGCTCTTTTCTTGAAATCAGCCGCCGATGTACAAGACCCAGGGAGACTGCTCTTCCAGTCCTCTCTTAACTTATGCCGGAAGACGATAGATTTAGAAAAGGCCGTCATCTATCCACGAGGACGAGATAGTCGGGACGTATTTTCACACCCTTTTTCATTAGATGTCAATGTTAAATATAAAGATCCAACGCCGCTGGAGCAGCGGTTGAATACGCAAGTGCAGCTGAGGCACCAAAACAAGGCTACGAGAAGGACCCGTCTTGGTGTTTCAGTCGGTAGGAATCCGATATAATTCAGTTGGTCATCCACAGGTCCCGGGTACTCATAAGGATTTCCCCATTTCTCCATGTGAAAAAAGAAATATGTTTTGGAACTCTTTGTTCCAACCTTCTTTTTCTATTTAGCTCCATCTGTAAGAATATAACTGCCCTCCTGTTCTCTAACGGACGCCACCAAGCTACCGCAAGTCTGACGTTCTGAACAATAATCTACCGTTTTTTAAATACAAAAGATGTCATGAAACATGTTTTCTATTTAACAAATACTTTGATATGAAAATATGTTTTTCTAGTTTTTAGGCATTAAAGGAGTATTTCTCATAATAATTAAACGTACAGGACAGCATAGTAACACAAACACAAGAATTGACGCTACAAAGCATGGTCTGTCACTATCGGCTTATTGTGCCAATTCTACTAATTAGATAAAGTAGTTAAAGAAGAACCATTTTAAATGTCTTAGATGCTACAACTACAGATAAATTCGATAAGGATTGCTACCATATGCTCCGCATTTGCTTAAAAAACTTACCATTCCGAGCCGCCCTTCTGTCAATTGCATCTCGTCGAGGCTCTTGTCGAAGTTTAGGCACACGGGCCACACGTACTCGTTGAAGATGAAAGGTGTGGCTAAGAATACCAGGGCGATGTCGTGTTGATAGCTAGAGAACACACCGGTATGCCACGGAGAATATTTGATGCCAATCACCTGAAAAAATAGAATAATATGGATTTATATTATAATTTAATACTTACAAGGGCCATCATATTCAATATTTGTGTAACAAAAAAATTGTCGAAGTATGTAAAAAATAAGTAGTCTCCTATAAAATACATCAAGCTAACTAGTTGTTTTATAAAAACAAAAATAGAATAGTTTTCTATGATTATTATGATAAAAAATAGCCAGTTATAGAAGGTACTATAAATCACAATCTATAAAATATCAAATAAAATGTTTTTATCTATGTGAAACAATTTTAATTACCATTTGACTAATTCCTTCATAACGTAACACAATGTGTACACTTACGTATATAAGTAATATATAAAGGATTTCAATTTAGCACACCATAGGCTAACTGGAACATTTTTCGACTCGTCATTTAAATTTCTCACATTAACCCTGGAGATAAGATTAATAGTACTTTAATTGTTTGGGTTAATGCAGATTATGACTATATGCAATGTCAATCGTTTATTTTGTACATAATGTCTAGGTTTAAGTTTCCAAACAGACAGATAGAAACCAAGTATATCCCATAAGGTTACGTTTTAACAATTTGGTCACGTGAAAAAAAATTAAAAGAAAGAAATCTCACCTCTACTTGCAATTGACTGACCCAAATAGATTGACATATAAACAAAAAAATAATCATGCACTAAAAGTAAACAAAATTTAATGTTTCAAAATGAAAATTATCTCAGGAAGTTAGCACTGGATACATAGTTAGCAACATAGATAATATTTCGTACTGCACTCGAAAGCTAAAAATAAAACAAAAGTATGAAATAGTTCCCCTTAAAATATCCAAATATAATACACTAAACGCAAAATATCTCCCCAGAATTCACCGCTTTCCCTTCCTTCGCCAATTTATAAGTATGTTTATTTTATATGCATTTATTTTTGGGGTGAATTTTTCAAGAATGCAATAAATATTTTTTTATATCAGACGCTACATGCTTAAGACTTGTTTGTTCAAAAGAATTAAATGCCTTATTTTTATTTGAAGACCATTCTAAATGGTTAGTTGAGGGGTATATGTACCGGAATTGGCGCTCTGAAGACTGTTTTATTTCTGCGATTAGTGCGTTTACAAGCCAAGTGCAATTAACCACAAGTGATAGTAATTCCGTAGTGATTTATCATATATAAGCTCTGTGTTTTGGAATTTACGCCTTCTGTTTCTCTGCATGTTTCTTCTGAGTTCAATCCTCGAACCTCTAATAAGGTTATTACGTAACAATACTCAATATAAATAACTGAACTTCTACTTATGCACATACTCTAAACAGATGCGGGCGCAGATAAAGAATTTGATTTATTTCGTCGCCCTCTTTCTGTGTTCGTGTAAAAGCTGAATCATTTCACCGTTTTTAAAATCGTAATCAATTCAAGGAAGAATAAATTGATAGTTTTTTTTTTCTAAGAGACTGTCTTCAACCACATAAATATGTACTTTCTTACGTTTTAGTACTCAAATTGTGACAGTTGTAACAGAGGACTTTTTATTGTTTCCTCACCTTCTTATCTTTTGGTACAAATTTAAAAGCAAAACATGGAAAAAATCCGCTGCTCGTTGCGGCGTTCATCGCAAACTATACATTCTTTTCACAAAAATTTGCAATAACAGTAGCACTGGTTTTACGTTTTATGACGTTGATTTTACAGTATAAAATTACTTTAAGCGTCAAGTAAAAAACGTATATACTCCGTCCCTTGATAATAACGCGTGTCCTAGTTGCTTCTTTCGCAAACCATGGCTTGCCACGTATTTTGCAAATATTGCTATTATATTAATGACGAATACTTCCGATCTCTTAAGGGCCGAGTTATATAAGACCCATTCTGATGAGGAGGTGTACCATGAAGAAGATTCCACCTAGCAATCTTAATCCTACGTTCAACTCGTGATACCAAATATACTTATTATTAATAAGTACTGAAGATTTCATTGTACTCCTACTGCGGTTTCATGGGCAATTGGACTAAACAACCAAAGAGATACAATATTTATTGTTTATTCAGGGAAACTAACATACTGAATATTTTAAATTAAAAAAAAAATTACATACATTTCGCAAGCTATATGTAGCATGGTATGCATGTATCAGGAGTTGTAATAAGGGAAGAAACATGAATCTGATGCCACCGACTGCAAATGTATATCAAATTTGATTGAACGATTTTTTTAAGTCTTGTTTCTAACTTTTCAGTTCACTTGTCAGAAGTCGGAATTTTGTATCTATTTTTTGTTACTTATTTATAGTTAATTAGTTCATTTTCCTCTCACAGTATTATGTAAAGCTTTGGGTAAATGTCTTTAAAATTATCTTTGAAAGCTATAAAATTCCGGGTTTATCATTGGATCTTAAAAGTTATATTGAACTGTACTATAGCAGTTATTTTTCTCATTAATAGTACGTATTATACAATTACACAAGAAGTCTATAACAGCTTTATTATAGATTTAAAAATATTAAGTGAGAATGGTCGCTAAACCAACTTTGAATTGTTATCGATTCTATATAATTATTCAAAACGAAAAATAATTAAAGAAAGCAAAATATTATTTTTAAAACCCTATTCGATAATACTCCACATATTATAGTTCATCGATTTGTTTTCTTTTTCACAATACTGGGTCTGCTTTTCGCCATATTCAATTTCGAATACTGTCGTATTTATAGAAACATTCACAAGATTGGTGCAGGGTATATATATACATGTAAATGTATATGTAGGCTCATAAACACATTCCCCTACTGTCCTACTTTGTGTTATGCAGTCGGATAATAAAATTTATTCTCGAAGGCCTCGTCTACCTACTTAGTGAAACTGCGGATTCGTTAAAAAGCAAATTTTGAGACCCCTAACACAAATTATAATTTAAACTTAGCTTCGTTGCAAATTTTTTCCACGACGTTTTTCATTAGTTCTGGGCTATATTTATTATTTTGTATTGTATTATATATTATTACTGCAATCGCTACAACAAAAACACATAAAAAGTAACAAAATAATCATCATAAAATAGTCTGATAATACAAAAATGTGCTAACTTCACTTCGCTGTGCCTTGTCATCATTAGGTTGATACAAGGAGCGATACAATTTCCCTGCGACAAGAAAATAGTTGACTGGCAGCAGTTGTTCCCCAAAATAAGAGTTGAAACATTGAATTGCTGAAACAAAATATTTATGTAAATGAGCTGTTTCAATGTACTTACTCTAATAATGGTAGTGGCATAAAAACTAATTGTTCACTTTTTCAGTGGTGGCATAAGTACTATATTGGAAACGCATTCACATTATATTTTTATGATTTTTTTAACTATTTTAAACACAGATGGGATCTTAACGTATCAAACTGATCAAACTGTTGGCATTTTCGCGAAAATAGTAGATGTTATTATATAATGAATTATAAAATAAACTCGCATGTTTTTCTTTTGCTATCTCTTTATAATTTTGAAATAATGTCTGATCTTGAAAATATCTTAAAGTTATGGATTTACTATATGTTTTACTTCACATTTCTGTTTTGTTTCCGCTCTGTAGCAATATCAATTTTCTCCAGCGGCTCCTCTCGCCTAGATATAGACCGGATCTTTTGTACGGATCGATCATGCTGATAACCACAAAGCAATTGCGCTGCTCTCGATTGCGACCTCTGTCACGTCTTCGTATCAGATTCCTTTCCTTTTGATCGGATTCCTTTTGATCCCGACCGCTGTTCCGCCCTCGAATTTCGTCCCGATTCGGATCTAGATGCGTATTTTTGACGAATCATATCAGAGGACGGTCAAACGGGAAGAACATGTGCCCATTCATGGGCACACAGAAGAACGATTCTGAGTCACCGGGACCTCTATTTCTAGCTGTAGCGGTGATAATGACAACGACGGTGTACTGATCGATTTGAAACCTTGAACTCAAAAGGTAAGCTGCCAAATGAAAAGTTCTTGTACTTGCTATACAAAATATTTCCATCTAATCACTAATTTGTAATAAATACATGATGAGTCTTCTAAGCATATTCACTCAACCAGAGAATTTCGGCTATATCGCATAACAATCAAGGTTGTACTAATAATCTTTTAACCTGATCTCAACAATAGTACAGTTATAAATATTCATGAATTATTGAATAACTAACCAGATATAACTAAATTACGTGCCACAATAGAACCGCCACATTTGACGCTAATAGGTATTGCCAGTTTATCAAATACGGCGACGTGCCAGGGTGCTCTGACCCTTGTATCGTCCGAAGGATGCTCCTCTGCTTGCACTCGTAACCCACACACTGTTAAAACAAACTAAAAAGCATGAGCAATTTACATTTTTGAACTGTAAAGACATATGTTATTATAATATACAGATATAAATGTATTAAATATTTGCCGATATAAAATTTTTAGTAATGAACATACAAGGGCTTGCTAAGTGCATGATTCTCGATAAAACCAAATATTTACGCAAAAAGGTATTCACCACTTAGTAGATTTCTGCAAGCCCTTTCTACTATGAAAAGTTTACGAATAGAAAACGTAGTCCGCTTGAGGGAAAACCCTAGCGTAAGAAGAACTGCATATCTGCTTAAAGAGACATATGACTGAGTCACTACCACATAAACGCAAAGCCGAAACAGTTGAATCTAGAAATTTGATATGTCATATAACATATAATATAGGTAGGGGCTTAACCCTAGATAGATAGCCTTATTTTACCATACACTAAAGATAACCTACGTCGGTTTGACGTGTGCATAATCAGACTACCACAATTTCAAAATTTTGCTAATAAATAGTATCACAAGAGCTTTTATTTGTATTATTGACTTAAGAGGTTACAGAATAAATGAAAAATATATATTTTTAAGTATGAATTTATTACAAAAATTTGAAAAAACAAAACAACTTTATTCTTAGCTTTAAAAACTATTTTTTTTTCTAATCATCTCTACCAGTCTTATAATTTGAATAATAGTCTTATAAAAATCAACATGTTACACTCTAGATAATATAGCAATCCTTAAAAAATAATAATAATAATATTAGTTTTTGGCTTCGAAGGCACTTAGGGCAGGCGCTAGACTTATGCTCTCCACAAATGGGATTTTTACAGCTGTCACACATAGTCTTTGTCATTCTTCTGATTTTCGAAGGACAAAAGGCGCAATACTTTCGTTTCTTTGGCTCAGGTGTATCTTCCTCTTGGTTTGATGGTTCAGAACGTTTTTTAGGCAATAAATTACTAATTTTATCTTTTAGGTTGGTGAGCAGAGTAGGCACTTGTTTTCTTGTCTCCATCCATGGAGTTATAAGGCTGTTACTTAATTTTTTCATAAAATCTCTGCGTCCGAGCGGCTTTTTATTTTTTGATATAACATTATCACAATAAATAATGTATGCGTTTATAAATGCCATATTCATCATGCCATAAAACATGGCCATGGGCCATCGGTTAGTTTTGCGACTGCACGACATATTGGAGCACATTTGGTCGAACGTGTCTACTCCACATTTCGTTTCATTATAGAAATGAATCATATTTGGCTTCCTCGTCGTCGAATGAACAGTCCCCTCTTCATCACACGATGATAGAACGTACACCATCTTGCTCTGTTTGGGTTTATACGACGCTAATGCCAGTGGTCCATCATAACAGAACATGGATGTTTCGACTGGTCTAGAATGCACGTTTTTCATTTCCTCCGGTATTTCTCGTTTGTTAGACCTTATTGTGCTAACTAAAGTTAATTTGTATGGATGTTTTAGCAAGTTTTTCGCTAACGGAACTGAAGTGAACCAATTATCACAGGTGACATTTCTGTTGCTGCCATAAACAGTTTTTGTCAGTTCCTTCACGTAAAATTCACCAAGCGGCACGCCATTAGTCTGAGTGCATTTATCTAAATATGGACTAGCGTCAACCATATAACGGGTGCTATTATCACACGTCATAACTATTTTCAAACCATACTTGTTGGGTTTGTTGGGAATGTACATACGGAATGGGCACCGACCTCTAAAACCCAAAAGTTGTTCATCTATGGTTAGATATGGGCCAGGAATGTAGTTATGACAGCAATGGTTTATGAATATATCCCAAATTTTTCTGATTGGTGCGAATGTATCTGTAACCCTTAACTCTGGTCGTAAAGTTTTATCATCCATTCGAAAGCAGCTTATTAAGAAATCAAATCTGTCTCTACTCATGGCAGCAATATATCTATTTCCTGAATACGAATAATCAAAAAGCTCATCCGTGGTCAAATAATTATCTTTCATGGCAGCGGTAAGGGTCAATATGCCTAAAAGACCACGGATTTCTTCACAAATAGTAGGTTTGAAAGTTGCCTTTACATCAGGCCTCAGTTGCATTTTTAGTTGGATCTCAGCGTTCGTCCATTTTATCTCCTCCACAATGTCGTCAGTAATAAATATGCTGAAGCATTCTATCGGATCATAAAGGCATTTATTCATCCGAATAGGGCCTTTCGATGTCCGTATGATATTACAAGCGGATACCCTGCTACACGTTCTTCCCTTTGTTGCCGTCCAGCGATGACCATCTTTACCTCGAAGACTTTGATGCTGTGGTACAATAACATAATTTGGTACATCGGGCGGAAGGCTTTCAGAAGGCAGAGCTCCAGGATCATTTTCAGTATTTGGCGATTGTGATATTGTGGAAACCTCGCAGTCCTCGCCGTTGCTTTGAACATCATCCTGCAACAAGGTATCTTCAATTTCGCTGTCGGACTCCAGAGTCTCTTCATCACTTGTTTCCAGAAATAGCCGAGATATTTCACCATCTTCGATTCGTCTATGTGACGCCATATTACTGCTATTTTATCACGACCTTAAACCAACAAAAGAACTTATAAATATAAGCACATTTATCATAATAAAATTCATACAAATAATCTCTAATTTTAGACCAAAAATTTGCAATAAAGATTACCATACGTCACTTCGACGTATGGTAGGTAAATATTGGCGAAAGTATTGCACTTACCTGAGTGACACAGGTGTCCGCGGCAAGCTCCGCACGCCAACTGAGATGGCGGGAACGGACAGTGCCGTGCAGCGTCACATTATCGAATTATATCGATATTTGAAAATTGGACACGTCGCATCTACTTCGGTTATCTTTCTAGGGTTAAGAAGGAATTTATCCTTCTATTATCGCACCTTCGTTATTTACTGTAAAAATATTATAATGATATACTTTAATGTCGATATCTACTACGAGAGATGATTTTGTAAGAATTTTATAATGTACCTTGTCATATGAAAAAATAGTATACATCAAAGCCACGACACGCCAAGATAGTTGAGATCGACACGTGAAAAATGTAAACATACATTAATGTACTTCGTTGTAAACATGAAATGTAATATTTATACCCAAATGTAAAATTCTGAATAGGAGTATATTCTGTTTGAAACCATTCTGGCTCTTCATCTACCGCAAACTCGGGCTGTCTACGCACTCCAAGGTCATAGAAGAGCGGGCTAATCGCAGTGGAGTTGTCACAATATTATAACAAAATACGTTAGCGTTAAAATCAACCTGGACTGCAGTCCGGTACGTGGTCCCACTCTTCGTGCTGACAAATCATGGGTCTCAAAGCAGACTTCGCCTGATAGTACGGACTGCTGCATCGCGGTATTACCACAGAGCCGTCTTGCGCTTGCGCACCGCAAGGTCTAAGGTCATCGTCAGAACCCACTTGTCCGCATAAATACTCGACGCCGGGTTGTCGTATTAAAGGACAAAACCCTAAAAAAAATGTTCATGTAATAGCAAATACAATGTCAGTTTTAAGATAATTCTATTAAAAAGTTTACGTTATTCCTTAAATTAAATATGAAATCATGTATAAAAAGATTACCGGAACACTCACTAGTACATTTGGGTAATTCGTCCGACCAGACGCCTCTTAGGCAATACAAAATTCCGCTGCCAACAAGGCTATAGCCGGCACCGCACGTGTAGTTGAGCCACAACGCGTCATACTCATCTCCCGGCTGAGCGGCTGTCGGCTCGCCGATTACGCTGTAGCTGCCAAACTCTGGATATGGCGGTACTGCACAATAGCCTGCTTTAGTTCTGAAAACAATTCTGGGTTTATATAACATAATTTTTTACTAAAATTATTAATTTTATGATGTCAGACCATGGACATGTAGTTACATCAAAAGTGTGATTTACATGTGAGGCAATCAAATTCAAATTAAATCCATTATCATATACCACATACTATGATTATTTAAGTCATTCCTCTTTTACGTTTTTTAATTCATATATTGGAAGCATATAGTAAATTTTATTAACTACTTTAACAGATTAATTTTGTAGAAATATAGCCTAATAATATTAGAAATTGTATATTCAGTACTATTTTAAAACGTTACATTTCATTTGAAATTGAGAAAATGTTAAGATGTTATAGAATTTTTTTATCATGTTTAGTCATATGGAAGGATAAAAGGAAAACCACGGTTAATATGTTTCTTGAATAAAAAGTTTTTAAATCTAGTGACACGTGCTATAAAAAACGGTGTAAATTGAGAGAGGGTGTGCTACGATTATTATTAATCAAATCTTTAAGTAATAGGATAAATTTGAATCATTTAAAAAAAACGCAAACAATTACTTACTTCGGCTGATCTTTCTTCGTCAAAGCTTGATTTTTAGACAATAATGAATGTTGGCGATCTGAAAATAATTAAATGTTATTTATGTAGAAAACATACTTGATTTGCTAACGCTAAGATAATAAGAATGTTATTAATAAAATATTAGACGAATATGACCCCATAACTACTTAACAATTACAAATGAATATTCGGTCATAACAAAGATAAGGAGCACCTGCTAGCTTCTCGCCAAAGCACTGAGAGCAAAGCTTGGGGCACCAGCTGCTGTAGAAATATAGATTCTCACTGGCTTCTTGGAATATCTTCTGGTACCACACGCCAGATAAGCATCTGAAATGCTCTATTGTGACCACCTTGTTGTGCTCGTCGCTGGTGTATTGTATAAGAGACACATTTTGGAATGTGTCTCCTGGTCCTGCATCAGGATTGTCTTGCACAACGTAAGTCCCGCGGCTCGGGTATGGAGGTAGGCGGCAGAACTGTGACGTCGTGTTCTTTGGTTCTGAGCGCTTCTTATCGATAAGTAATCTGAGGTAAGTATTATAACCAAGGTTTTCATACAAAGACTATAAGATGATAAAACAGTATTATAAAAATAATATAAACTCATGCTTATTTCCCAGATGGGTAGACAGAGACTATCGATTTCCACATGGTACGATATTTGCATAAATCTCTTGCTTCACTGACATACGTCAACATTTTCATTCAAGCTCTTTGGTTTCGGATGCTTAAAATTCGGCCCTTTTTTAGTATACCGCCAATATGACGTGTATGGCATTTTATAGGATGACCCTTGCTGACCACAACATTTGCACTACACACATTCGTTTTATAGATTTTTTTTGTCAACCTACTTTCAATCATCCTTCCCAGATGACAAAAATCACTGTAACACACTAATTACTACATCTTCCTTTAAACCACAACGCTGTCTGACATCGCTGTTACTACATTTATCTTTTAGTGACACCACACACATTACCCAGAGATCAGATGCGATCATCACAGCATTGATCACACCTTCCTTCTGCCATATCTAATTTTTAATTCAATACATAAATGTAGGGATCAGGACCTCATTATGGATTAGACAAACGCACTTGTCGTAAGACACTTCTTTTATTCATAACAGCAAGCAAGACCCCAGTATTTATTTTTATTTTCCACTTTCACTCTTCTTCCAATATCTTTATGAAATTTACCACAATTGGTAAACAGAGTACTCATACAAACTACTTCAATTGTTCGACACTCTCATCTGATATATACATCCTAATATCTCATGTGACGAAAAATTAATACGCCAATATTTTTCAAACAGGAATAATTAAAGTAAACGAGTCAAAAGAGTCATTATCGTTCAGTGATTGGGAAACAGTGGGAAAACAGAAAAGTAGAAAGAGATTTAATGACCTTTGTAATGAAAGGACATGTATTAAAAGCGAGAGATTTTCTAAGTACGTCAAACTCTATTCTTAAATTTTAAAATGTGTTTGGATCACCACTTAAATCTACTATATTAATACTAAAATAAAGAATAGCAAAGATTTAATGAAAACAACTTGCAAAGCCATAAAAAACCACCATCTTGATTTTCGACTTAAAATAAATGATAAATTTCTAAAAATAGGTATGTAAGCTGGCAAAACCTTTAAAATATTTTTTACTGACATTACAATTTCGATTACCAAATTTCTCAAATTATCTTCCGCTCTAGTTAAATCCTTATTGAAAGAATATATTTCTCCTATTGGCATTAACTTTCAATTTAATTGTGTAAATTTGGAAGACTATTATGGCATTTAAGTCGTTGAATATGAAAAAGACTGCTGGTTTCCATAATCTGTCTGTTAAATGCAAACTCTATTATTGATGGCATTAAATAATGAAACACTTAATTGTTTAAAACACAACAGTTTGAATGTTTAAATCATGAAACACTGATCAGGTAGATACATTATTATGAAGTTACTGGCCTTGCATTCGACCTCCTTACATCATATTTGATTAATAGAGTTCAGAGGGTCATATCAATGACATGAGACCGTATGTGTTTGTGATCCCCATGGGGGTGGTACAGGGATTGATCCTTGGTCCGTTTTTGTTTATAGTTTATATTAAGGACTTGTCGAACTTTGTTACTCATTTACAGATGATCAAAGTTAAAATACATCAACCGATTATGACTATGTAATCATTGCTATGACCAAAAATTTAAAATAAAATCTTATTCTAAATAATTTACTTCTTAATAGAAAGAAAACAAAATGTGTGAAATTCTCACTTCCGAATATTAAAAACTAATTAGAGCTTGTTACACTACCGTATTCCTGGGGGTTACTTGCATACTTTACGTATTAAACTCCAATGGAGCCCTCATATTATCAGTGAATTGGCAAAAAGACTTAGCTCTGCTGGATATGCTATTAAACAGACGATTATAAGATTTAAATCATATTGACAATTAAATACAGACATGATATGATTGCTATGGTAACAATGGCAATCGTGATTGTGTTGGAAGTGAATGTGTTTAAAGTGAAAAATATAGTTTTAGAATAATTACCTAGACTGCTGCACGACTTTTGCATCCCTGTCTATATTAGGCGGTGAACAATCTGAAAAATTGATTTTCATAATAATGCCAGAATTATGTAGGAAAACAACTGCATGTAATATTTTTAGATAACAATGTACAAACTTCCATTGTGCTTTTTAATCATTATAGTAATCCTTTCTAAGCAAAGAAAATTTTTTGAATTGATTACATTTTTTTCACTTTCAACTGGTTTTAAATTACGAAAACCTAAGGAAACTTTAATAAAATATAATTTTACCTGTCCATTGTTCACTTAAAAAGGATGTACAGAAATACGGACACCAGTTGGTGTAGAAGTACAGCGCCTTGCCGTCGTACTCGAATATGTCCTGTTCCCACTCGCCCGAAGTGCAAGTCAGTCGCTTTATTTCAAATACTTCATTGCTCCTGTCGGTCGTGTACTGCACAAGGGACACTTCGCTGAGGACATCCCCTGGCCCCGCGCTCTCTGCGCCCAGCACTACGTAGCCCCCGCGCTTCGGGTACGGAGGCAGCTTACACAACATCGTATTTTTTTCATTTGCATGATCGTCTTCACTTAGTGGACTTCTGTAAATTGATGTCTATTCACAGTTAAATATTATCATCGAATCAGTTATTTGAAGACTATTGTTAATTTCAAGTTCTTTCTCAACACAAATCTCAAATTCGCGTATCGCAGTTTCCTCGAAACTTAAAAACTATGCCGGTCTGCCTCCGAACTTTGCACATATATATTGTCAAAATAAATAACATAGGAAAAGGGAATAATTAGGAAGTAAAAGGCTTACCCCTTGTCGCGTTCTGGACACACACGCGGCACCGCACTATTACATTTTTATATTATTTTTTCCGCACAAGCGTTTACACGTCGCATACGTTGTAATTTACTTTTCGTCTCGTCGGTAGTTGCACAAAAGCGACACCTATCGCCCCACCAACAAGAGAAGGAAAAAATGGGCAAGGAAACATATATACTATATAATTCATAATAATATATATATATATAATTGTTTGTGTATTAAACCGTATGTAAGCAATATTAAACAACTATATACAATATTCTTTGATTGATATTTATTGCTAACATCATATCTTTGTCTTATGTTTTTTATTAAGTCTTACGATACTATTGCAATAAACCATTAAATCTGAATAAATTTTCGAAGATATTTAGTTATTTACATACTTCTCATGTACTTTTCGTACATGCGCCTGTGTTAAAACAAAGCGTCGAAGTTAAATAAAAGCAAGAATTTATCGCTTGACCTACCTCGATACAAATAAAAAAAAAATTGTAGGTATATGTCTTAAATACCAATATTATAACTTTACAGAACGTGGCACATTAACAACAAGGAAATGTTATAGATTGCAAAAATTGGGAACACCTCGATAGAGCAAGTGAGTCACTAGCCTATTTATGATTTTTATCATTATCGTTCCATTATATTTGTCTACTTGTCATATTACACGTATACATCACTGTCAACTGACTTTATTTTATATTTTTTCATTATTATACTTTATAATATTTTTTTATAAAATACAAATATTATTCCAGATCATGGTCAGATTTTATTCACCTTAAGTAAACAATAAATAAGCGTTCTTAACGCTGCAGGAGTTGCTAAAGTGTTGCCATTCTTAAAGTAAAAATTAAATACCTTTTCTTTAAAATATCATTGCCTTATTGTATGAAAATAGAAGAAGATGATTGACCGATAGAAGTTGATTGACCAGTCCCTACGCACTAGGTAAAACATTGTAAATAACTTGTACCTAATGGTGAGTGACGGTGTGTTTGAATGCCTTTTTTTATGACCAGAGGGTCGACTAATTAAGTAGAACACGATTTATATCGAGACTGAATAAAGATTTCTTAGCCTTAAGGGTTCACTGCAATGGCTGGTGGCAAAGAATTAAGTATACCGAATTTTCAGGTACACTTAAATGGGTAATAAGTACAATAGCATTAATTTAACGTGGATCTTGTCCAAGACCAGGTTGAAAAGCCTGAGTAATATGCGCTAGTCCAATATCTGTCCGGATTTCGCATGATTTTGGAACTTGTACTAACCTACTTTCACCATACAGTTTTTATCTCAATGACGTATCGCGCCATGAAAGCAAGTGGAGATTGATATTTTCGATCAACACATTAGTTAGAAAATTTCAGTACGAAAATTCAATCATGTATCTTCTGCATCGTAAGAAAACAAGCGAATTTCTAAGTTCTCTCTGATAAACATTGTTTTCCCTTTTTTTAAAAATATTATAACCATTACTCACAGAGAAAGTATTTCTGCTGTAACATTCTCACATAAGTTCGTCAGCCACAACACTGAAATTAAAAAAAAAACATACCAAAGTAAAATAATGACTATATAACACTATAAACGCAAAAATATAAAAAAAGATACTATGTTTGATAGACCATGACAGTCTTTAAACCGCACTCGCCAAACACGATGACTGCTGTAGAAAAGCAGGTAGGGTTCTAAGGTGGGAGTTTACGTGCAGAGTGAACAAGTGGTATCTTCAGTCGGAGCGATGATGACGAACAGCGATCATAATGCACATTAAACAATTGGATAATTATAAAAAGTCATATCAAAACCTTAATGTTCTCAATGTAACAAACACAGAATTCCGTTAGAAAATCCAACATGTAAACCACCGACAAAACGAACTCTAACCGAACACTGTCCAAAGGACAACAATATTCAATGCAAACGGTCAGATTGGCAGATAAATGTTGAAATGCAGTATATAATGGCAAAATTTTAAGTAAAATCTAGTTTAGGAATGTAAAACTGTAACATGATAAAATAAATTACGGACTTATTACAGGATTGTATTCAAATACTTTCAAAGAGTAATTTGTTGGCCGCAATCTTTGGGTACCACAAGGTAGTATGCTGGAACCCTCGTTATTCCTAACTTTTATTAGCGATGTCCATAATTTTCAATGACAAACGCTAAAATTATTTGTTATGCTGAAGACGTAGTTATCATGGTTCATGTACCAACGTCGTCGGAATCCATGTCCCATACGCATCTCACATTTCTAATTTGCTGAAAAAGAACCTATTAAGATTTAATTAAAAAAAAAATTATATGTGTTTTTAAAAAAGGGTTGCTTATGCGCCACGTCAACAAAGCAGTATCATAATCAATAGATGTGTACATGTGAATGTGAATAGTAAATTTTAACTTAACATCTTGGTATTTATGGAGACGTGAATTTAAAAGCCAAGTGACTATCCTCTTGGCTCGGTTAAGGAAAGTTACTGGCATTGTAAAGGACATACGTCGTGTGGCAGGTGTGAAGGCGGTTAAATTTGTGTACTATATGCATCATAGCAGTCACTGCTGACATACTGCATCGCTTGTTGGGGTAGTTCTGCAAATGATCTCCTTCTTCAGCTCGAGACAGGACAACGTTCAGTTTTGAAGGTCACGATGAAAAAGCTCTACGGATACCCAATTACAGTTTCTCATGTGGATAGCGGTTTTCTTAGCGTGAGGTAGCTTTTTATACTCAGGACATCATTTTCTACTCATGAAAGCATATTAGTCTCTGCGGAATACAGAGCTACGACAAAGCAGAGAGTATTACGTCCGCCTACTCTATCTTTGAAGACTTCTTTTTTCTAAGCGATTCATACAGTTTATTAGAGCGTATGTTTATAACTCTTTATTTTAACATTTTAACCTGAAAGGGAAGTACTTGTACAAAGCTAAAAGTACAAAGCTATTTTCTCTAGTATATTTTCTCTTAAATCTTACTTAATAGTTGTTTACTCTTAATTTGATTACAAATCCGTGCTCTCCACTGTATGAAATGATATATCTTTGTTCTATCACAAAAATTTATATCATATAATTCTGTGTTCATGAGTTTGTTTGAATACATAAATATAATATTTATACGGATTTATTTAAATCCTTAAGTGTATGCATATGTGTCTGTGCCTACATGCCTATATGCCTGAATTTCTGTGTATTTATGTTTGTATTTAAGCCATATCATCATTACGATTAGTTAACTAGTGTGCATATTTTAGCTGCTTATATTGTTTTCTTTTTTTTTTGTTTCTTTTATTAATTATTTGTTTATTAAAATGTTAATTGTCACGAGCTCTCTCAATAGAAGCATGTTGACTATTGAGGGCCATAGAGATATGTCATTCATGTTGTCAATAAAATTAGTTCAACATTTGGTGTACATTCTTGTAACTTTTCTGTGTAAATATTTTTTTACATTTATTTCTTAAGATATCTTGTTACTGCTGTAGGTATTAATTTGTTAAATAAAAAGAATAAATAAAACCAGATATGCTAACTAAAATCATGCACTTATTTAAAATTATTCACATCAATCATTTATTTGCAAAAAAGTGGAGAGTTTACCATTTTGAAGTCAAAGAGTTTACAAATATCTTCTTATTATTGTCATAAATATCGTGGAGAATCAAATCTATAAATTAAGAATAATTGTATTAATAGAATTTTTTTTCACAAATATGAGCAGAGTGTAGGTTCAACACTATTTCTTTCAAAGTTATTTTTTCTTCAAAAGTGATTATTTTTAAGCACGTCTTCATCGCTTGGGACGGTGGTAGGACGACACGGTTCATAACCGACGATTGTGTCTTTTGGAAGTTCTGCAATAATTTGTATATCATGAATGGTGTTCGACCATTCAAAACCAAAATATCTTTATTCCATGGGTTAATAAATAAAAATTGAATTATGTCATATTTTTTTTTTAATAATTTACACTTCACTACTCCTTCACTCCTTCATAAGACAGTTTTCCTTCGAGAAGAAAAAGTAAGAAACTTAAGGGTAGCCCTTTGCTAATTTTATCACGCATAGCCAAAAGCAATTAAAGACCACTGATGAACAAAACAGCCCCGTAAGAAGTCGAGCCGCTTATGTCCATGGATGTTTGTCATCTAAATATTTGGAAATGGCAATATTAAGAATGTAGGTATTTTGAATGTCACATAAATTGACTTCACGACAGAATGAGCTTTAATTAATGTCATCATAATTATTATATTGGTTCTTACAGAAATTGAGATAATTCGATTTCTTTATTTTTCTTCCTCTTTATAATAATTAGAATATTTAAGCTTTTTATTTTCTTTTTCAGTACTTTTTTTAAAACCTCCATTCACATTTTTTTTTAAATAAACTTGTTTTGTAAAACAGGATTATTTAATTTCACCTTTTGCGTATATTCGTACATACATAAAATAATGAAAATGTATTACGCAGCAGGTGAACACTTAAAAAGAAATAGACAATTATGATTTATAAAGTAGTACATAAACATGTGTATTTTAATAGCCTATAGAATGTGAAATCTATTTTAATTGGAGGTATAACCACACAGCAACTAAAAATCTAAAGCCCAATGGTAATTTCCATTCACAAAAGTAGTTAACAGGCTTGAGGAAAGGCGTACTGTATATTGGTTAGACTCGAGACAGCCAAGCACAAAACGGAACTAAATGCGTGTAGAGACGGTAAGTAGCTCTGTGATTTTTACCTTAGAAAGAAGGTTAGGGCAACTTTCAAAGACGATTTTATTTTTTTCTGTTAAGGATACTTCATATCGTTTCAAATTTAAATTTTAATGATAGAAACAGTTCATAAATACCACGCGTTGGACATCGATGTATTTTTGTCTAGGCACAAAATGAAAGTACTCCTCTTTTTTGTTTGACGTTTCATCAACTGTACGTTCTCGATTTGTGCATTCCTCACAGCAAAAGTATGCATTGTTTTAAATTCGTAAGGAATTGAAAAAAAAACAACTGGACTCCGTGTATACACGAATTCAATACATTTCTTGGCATTTGTTTATATTAGGATTTCTTTTTAATAAAATCCCATGATAAAAATCCCCTCGACGAATTAAAGTTATTAGCTTGCTCAAATCGCAATTTTCTCGAACAAAGTGCACCTAAAAATGTAATCTTATATTTCTTATATACACATACATATAATAAAAATAAATCTTACCCGTAAGCACTGCGATAATACGATCCATTTTAACTTTCTATGATTTACAGATAAATTATTTACAGTCACACGTGAATATAACACTTTATTCTATTTCAAGCAGCATTTCTTCATTAATTAAACTAAACTTGAATTATTTAATTGAATCTTATTAAGATCTACATCACTCTCGGTGTGAAAACGAATCATAGTCAGATCTGAGTGAATAGCCGTACAAGACTACACTAATAGTGCTGCGTGCACAAGGCCGTAAACATTAGTTTTAATATAAAAAATGGTCAAGCGCAGAACGGATTCCTTTAAATGCAGTTCCTTCATATTATCATCACAATACATTTTTTATTTTACCTGTGTGTTTGATCGTTAATTCTTACATACTGATCTATCGCAAAACACATTATACGTCTTTACGTTGGGATTGCTGAAGTACGAAGACCACTTCTGTTGATGCAGTGCCTACATTCGGAGCCAAGGGCAGGGCGTGCTTCCTGAGACACGAAACAAATGATTTAATTTGGCTTATGTTGGAAACTCATTGATCGGATCGCTTGAAGCCAGGTCCGAAATTGAAAATATTTTTTGCTTGCCTTAGAATTAATTCTGGATTCTCGAGCCTATAATAGCTTATTATGTATATTATATGTTTATAATCTTCACTTGTAGCGATTACCAAGCCGTATCGAGCACATCACCTATTGAATGTTTATGTTCTCCATACTAATACTAATAGAATATATAAATCTACGCAGGTTTTTTTTGGTTGTTCTGTTATAACTATTGACCTATTCATCTGATCAAAATGAAATTTTGTATACATGTAAAGGATACATCGATTTTGTCGATAGGCTAAGTTTTACTTGAATGTTGGACTTCCAAAATGCATTGCGGGGGCGTTAATGATTCAAAAATTAACCTATAAAGCCGCGCGTCCACTCGTTGACAGCGCGCTCGGGCGGGCGGGCGCGCAGCTAGTCAAAAATAAAATATTTACTTTATTATTAGTTACTTATATTTATTTAGGATACTGTTGTTAATATATTCACCAACTGCACGCGACTTTAACGTTTATTTATAAACGTGTCCTCATCGTGTCGCGAGAAATAAGAAACTGGTTTTATATAAACAGTTTTGTTTTTCCTTTATATTTGGTAGCAAATACAAGGTTAACAATGAGTTTATAATTTCGATACGTCTATAGTTTTATGTCTTTGTAAGTCTATTATGTATATTCATATATTTAATTTTCCCGTTTCGAAACTGCTTTTATTCCATCATGAATTATAGCTTTATATATTTCATTTTTCGAAGATAATATTAAAAACAGTTTATGCGCAAATCTGGTACTGGCTACCGAGGGCTGCCTAGTATCACATAATATATTTAAGTAAGGGATAAATAAACAAAATATGTTATCTTTTATTTATTTATGAATTATCAGCACAATATCAGTTCACACTAGACCGGTATTTATCATTTATTGTTTTATATTTGTATGTTTTACTGCTTTTGCAAGAAGAACTCAAAAAAAACGACGTAAAGCACATTTTCTTTTTTTTTTGTATGGGGAAGAGATTTAATTTTAGACTTTTTTTATCTTTCATTTTATTTTACTGTCTATTTATTGTGGTATGTACTAATCACAAAAGATACTTTAAAGGTGGGACAAGCGATCGTTATTTATTTAGTCGTACGGAATCCTAAAACGGAGAAGGACTTTTGCGACTTACCGGCGTAAAGAGTAATGAAAACACTTCTGCTGAAAGTGAAATTGAAAATGTTTGTTGAAATCAAGACTTAAGCTCGCGGAACCCTAATATTGTATATAACTATTAAACGTCGGTTTGCCCCAAAGACGGAGCGGAGCCGGTTTCGTTTTGACCTCAGTATTATCCGCTCTTCGGCCATTATGCGCAGCAAAAACTCAATAATTACCCACAGATTGGTTTTCCGTCACTGATAGACAGCGAATATGTAATTTCGCTACAAATATCGTTTTAAAGTATTCAAATTGCTAAACGTGTATCGAATAGCTGTCTACATTTAACTGGTTCTCACCTCTGCGGGCCTAGCATGACGCCCTCGACAAGAGTCTCTCTATAGGACTGTCCCTTTCGCTCGTTACATTGGCGCGACAAGGACAACTCTATAGAGAGACTCTTGTTTAGGACGTCATGCTAGGGCTCAACCAAAAAAAACAAGATTCGTTAGACTTCTATCAGTGAGTTAGTGAGAAACCCAAGTATCGAACTTTTTTTATTTGGGTCAAAACTGTATTATGGTCAACCCCCAGCTCTTCAACTATGTCGAAAGAATACCAGATACAAAAAGCACAACCGAAGAAACTGCAACTTTTTACTCAAAAAATACGAAAAAACTTCTTCCCCGACCTAAGAACGAACTCTATTCGACAATGTTGTCATTAAACAATCGTTTAAGGGATTGTCAGTTGATCTCGATCTTAAATGTTTAATTAAATACTATTTGTGATTCCCATTTAAAGTAAGAGGATACTCAAAGTTAAGATGCTCTCAAAAGAGTGGTTGATTTGAGTGACGTCACAGTAATCTGCGGTATATATCACAAAGTCGGTGCTAATGTAAGTGATGTCAGCCTAACTTGGCGGTTGGTGTTTACTGGTCTTCGTAAAATGAGTCGAAATTACACTATAGAATACACTAAATTTTTAAAATACCTCATTCGTATTTATTTTAGATTAAAATTACTCTCGCAATCTTTAAAGGTTTAATCGGTGTAGTGTTGGACAATGCTTCAATGTTACTAAGTAAAATAATAAATAACGATGGTTTAGAAATTCATGCAGTATTTCTTTTGTAGATCTTTTTTATGGAACAATTTAGTCTTATATCATTTTCACAATTTTATAGATTATACATTACTTATTTTAAAACTTTACACAGAACATTTTTGAGACGATCGACTTTAGTTCTATATAAAAAGTCTCATATGATAAGTATTTTAAAATAAAAATAAGGTTTTTAAACATTTTACTTAGAGTACTTACTAACCACAAACTAAAAGTAAATTCTTTATAGTTACTATCTAACAGGAACTATTTAAGTACGAAACCAGAAATTAGATTTTGTTGATAATGTTGTATTCCTGAATATTACTCTAGACAAAGAACTACCATGGGGTCCTCGTATTGATCTTTTGCGGAAAAGGTTTAGCTTTGCTGCGTATGCAGTTAAAAAAGTGAGAAAGTCAGATGTAGAAACTGCCAGACTAGTTTATTTAAGTTATTTCTGTAGCCTGATGTCTTACGACATTTTCCTTTGGGAACATGCCGAATATATACATACAATTTTCGTGATGCAGAGGCGGGCAACTCGGGCGACTTACAAACTTAGACGTGGAGTGCATCAAAGAAATAGATTTAAAGAGATTGGAATCTTAACTTTGGCGTCTCAGTATAAATACGAAAATTTAAAACATGTAAAAAACAATATAGAAATATTCGAGAAAAATAGTGGTCGAAACAATTTCAATCCGATTAATAAAAATATATTATGTTTACCTGCCAGTCAATTACATAAAGTCACTAGCTCATTTACGGGTCTCTGTCTGCGCTTTTTAAATAAAGCCCTTGTAGATATTCAAAACTTACTCTTAAATAAATATGAAATCATTATTAAGCAATTACTCGGTTAAAAAGGGTATTATAAAATTTTCGATTATTTTGAGGATTAACGTTCATGGACATAATTCGAGTTTCTATCAGATTTATATAATATTTTTGTTAAATATTGTTATTGTATACAATTCAATTTGAAAAGAGCTACCCTCAAGTTTCTTGCTGGTTCTTCTTCAGGGAAAACTGCCTACCGAACGAATGGTAAATTCATATTATAATGACAAATTAATATTATAATGACTCATAGCTCTTGAGCTATTAATAAACTATGAAATAAAGAGATTTTTGAATTTGAATTCTTCGGAACAAAACTCACACATCCCGCACATCTATATCTCACACATGAAGATAATTGAAGTCGTAGTTGTACATCCTATTGACATTACTGCTTTATACAATAATAGAACCGGGTGTTTGTACATTGAAGTTATACATAAAAAATGGAGGGAGAACGATACCATAAGGTAATAAAATAGAAAGTAAAGGTTTCTTAAATTTTTGTCTCTCTGTCTGTTCGCACACATCTCTGTAATGACTAAATGAATTTTAATATAGTTATCGGGAGTATACAGAGGTTTCATATAAACAAATTAAAGGTACGTTAAATTTAGCGTAATTAGAAACTTTTACAAATATGTCAATTTATATATCAAACTACTTGGCCCGGCAGAGATTGTTTTGCACTTTCTTTTTGGTGACTAGCCCGTATAGTTAATATTCGCAATTATATCAGCATGAACGTGATGTTTTTTTTTTTTTGATTTTGTATCGATCAATGTCAAATTTAATCCTGGTCTCGTTTTCGATTTCAATCCAGTAACACTTTTGATTCATATCTCGCTCCTACACTCGTTCTCGACCCTAATCCCGTTCTCAATTTCGGTTCTAGTCTCGCTATCGTTTCTGATCCCGGCCCGGTTCTCGACTCCGCTCTCCGTCTCGCTTTTTAATTCTGATTCCACTAGCAATCGCAATTTCTATTCCAACGAATCCGGGACGTTATTATGAATGTAAAATGCAGCCAATTTAACTTGAGGATGGCGTAGCTTTCTATAAATAAATAAATTTTTAGAATCGATGTAATAGTTCGGTTCACTGATACAAATACATGGTCGAAGCCGGGGACGAACCCTAGCATTACGCATAAAACATGAAATATCCCGCTCATACTTTAAGTTTTGATCCCGTTTTTAAAATCGTTTTTGACCTCTCTTTTTTAGGAAATGATGACATTATGTCCATCACGATTCCAATACCGCTCCTCGTCCTTGGTGTCGTCTCGATCAAATTCAGTAAATCATCTCATTTTCAAGGGATTTTTTTTAATGCAGGAATCTTAAAAATTATCGAAATAAAAAGTGCCCTTAATCTAGCTCAGTAACCTCTTTTACTTTCCAATAAAAGTCACATCGTGATCTGTTCAGCCGTTCCAAAGATACCCCGTATAAACAGACAGACAGATGCAAAGTGTTATTTTCTTTCATACAAACTTTGTCCTAACAATAACAAACAAAACAAAAAAAGAATTATCCAAGTTAATGCAGTCGTTCGGAAGTGATACGCGTACATACATTTTGGCGTTTCATTTTTAATTATATAGATATGGTTATCAATACTTATTATTGTAAGATTGCAAAAAAAAGAAAATTATTATTATTAATTATACACTTGGCCAAAACGATTTATTTATTTCTACACAATCTACTGGACCTGTTATTCTTTTAAGTATTAAATACAAATAACCTTAATTGATTACACAGTTATAAAATGATGAACTGATACTGTCACGCCTACGTCATCTTAAATTCTGTAGTATAAACGACACTTAACTCAAACATAAGTGTAGCTAAAAGTTATTGCATGCTGCTGTGGCGATGATGCATAAACCGGTCCCGCCTCGGGAAATACGCGACGTTTACTCGTTATTAGGGTTCCTTGAGAGACTTGAAGAATGCCTAACAGCATTATATTAACCGAATATATCATTTTGACGTGATAACGTCTTATAAATCGATGAACGCCAGCTGCACGCACGATAAAAACATAACTCATTGTCGCGTTCCGCCTGAGCCGAGTGCGCGAGCGAGAGCCCGGAATGAGCGATCTCTCTTCCACTCCATAGGCCGATGCGTCCGAGTAAAAGAGAAACAGTGGCCGCACACAACCTACACGTAAACTGTTATGTTAACCGTTTATAAAGTGACGTTAAAAGTTAATGTGGTTTTCATTGTTTATTACAACAATTTCTATTAACTCCTTTTTTGTATTATACAAAATAACGATAATTCAGTGATAGTAATCCAATTCAATTCATAAAAGTATGCAATTCTTCATAAATGTTTTCTTACGTTTCTGACGTTATCCCTTAAAATTATCGTCCGCACACCGACTACACAGACAACCATTTTTTTACTCTGTAACTGAATTGTCCGGACAAACGATTGGTATAAGCATAACAGCTGATATGTATGCACATTTTTATGTATTATTTTTGTTTATGTAGTATTAAAAAACGTGGTATGGTTAATAGGAACACTTAAGAAAACAAAAATGTGCTAAGGGTCTAAAATTTAAATATACAACCATTAAATTCGTCGTAAAATCTGATTTTTTGTTCCGAACAAATGAAACTTTTCATATATTGTTTAAACATTAGTTATATTGTTTATGATGCAAACGACAAAAAAGACAAAGTACAATCGGAACGTAATCGAAGCTGTAAGAAAATCAAACGCAATTAAGCAATCTAAATAATCTTTATTGATATTTTTTTTTTCAATATCTAAGTTAGTCATTCGTTGGAGGACGAGGAGAAGGAAAGTCGAATTCAAATAATGGGACAAGTAAGCACTTAACAATCTATTAATACAGAGAACATAAAGTCAGCAGGCCTTACCGAATCATCACGCCAATAATGTCGTTGACATCGGTGGAACATAGGAATTTGAGCCGAAGTTGACAATCAGCAGCTAAATCATATATATATGGTTTGATTATTGCTTGCTACCTATTATATATAACATTATATTACAAACCTTTCCAATAAAAGCATTCTACCGCATGTCTTCATTGAGCCTTCTTTGTGCATATTAGATGTCCAAGTGTTGGGAGGCATTTTACCCCATGTCGGCACTGAGCGTTCTTTGTGCACAATAAATATCCAAGTGTTGGGAGGCATTTTACCCCATGTCGGCACTGAGCCTTCTTTGTACACATTAAATATTCAAGTGTTGGGAAGCATTTTACCCCATGTCGGCACTGAGCCTTCTTTGTGCACATTAAATATCCAAGTGTTGGATAACCTAATCAAATACGAGATGACCAAAGTCGCCATTTATAGGCCGTTGTAATCACTCAGCACTTACTTTTTATGTAATAAAAATAAATAAAATATACAATAACAATGTGGAAACTGTAACTGCAAATATTTATTTCAATACTGGTCTTATAATGTATTATTTTACGTTAAACCCATCCGCCTTTTAAATTTATTTCAAAACGTTGTCGTAAAAGGTTGCGGAACGTTTTAAATAGATCAACAGCCTCTTTTCATTATAAATCATCGACAGATCGATCAGTCATTCTTGTTCTTGCGTGTTGTGTAAATAGGTAAATAGCCCTTTTAAATATGAAAATGATCGTTCGGCGGCGCCGCTAGTTGCAGAAATGGTGAAATTATACTTGGTTACTCGAAAAACGTGGGAAAAAATTATTAGTAAATTACTTTATACAAATATTCTGTTATTTTATATACATTATGACTATGAAATTAAAACAATGTTTATATGTATTTCAACTCTCAGGCCGGAATCTGTCCAGATCGGAACTTTATTCTCAAACTACCTAAATCAAAATATGGGCACTGTAAACACTTACGAAATTATTTCGTAAGTCTCTTATTAATTAATCTTCCTATAAGTCTTCCTAATTCTCTTATTAATTAATAAGATAATTAGGAATAAAAGGTACCTAATGTAAAGTGAAATGAAACTCGATATTTTCTTATGATAGTAATTCAATAATCCTTGAGCCTTTTAAATTTCTGTTGCAGTCTCAAAACTTGCCACGAATATTATCTATTATTCCAATAAATATGCGATTTGATGTCCTAAGCTGACCGCAAGGGCCGCAGTATTATTATAAATGTCAATAAATGTCGATCTGAAATTTTCTAAAAAATATTTCAAATTTTTTAGTGTTCTGCACGCAGTAAGCTACGTCAGAATTTTTTTTTGTAATGTTTCTTAGTAAATATCTTAGGTGTGCGAAAATATTATTAAAAAAAGTTAAAGTACGATATTATCGAAAAATAGGTTAATCAATTATTAGCGAAAATATTATCAAAGAAATTAAACGAAGAGTTAAAATTGAATTCTTTTAAGCTACACATGAATCACGTCAATGTATTACCATACGTAAAAATTCTTAGTTATTTCCTCGAAAAAACCCATAAAGTTTAAAATTTCTTTAGAAATTACATTTACCATATGCGAATTGTAACCAATGCGTTGTGACGAAACACGGTATTTTATTGAATTTGCTGTCATGAGAAAATCTTTTAGTAATACCGGAGAAAAAAATTGACATGCTCTTTTTTAAAAAATACTTTTATCACTTAAAATATGAGCAGAACCCCAAACAAAAAGGAACAATAGACAACATTCAAAGCTACAATTAAAAATTATACTATGATGAAAATTATATTCTTCAAAGGGATGCTACTGAACTCAATGAAATAGGCGATCCAAACTGAGCTGACTACTTCTATTATCACAATATCGATGATCCTTTAATTTTCAAAGCAATAATGGCAATACCAGAAATGAAATCATTTTGAACTCCACTGAATAAACCCATAAAAGCCTGAGTGGAAGTTTGTAAATGACTTTTGAAAATATCATATTTCGACTACAAATCTACCATTTCTTAATAATTTCCTTTATTTAACGATGAGATTGTTCCGCCGTGTCCTAGGAAAGATAATTCTTGTTTACCCAAAAAACCAACAATATCGATTAAAAGTTGAAAAATATTACGATTTTCATCGACTTTTGAATTGTCTTTCTGAACATCTAATTCTTATTGACCACTTAAATTTGTTTCTATATGAGTTTTTCTAAAAGTATGTAATTGTAAGGTAGACTATGAATATTTTTCTGACTGGTCGTGTTTTTGTAAAATTATACAAATCAACGTATCTGTGATTATTCCAAACCGATTTTGTAGTTGCCAATAAAATACATGGAAAACATAACAATCTATTTATATTTGCACGCAGTGAGCCAACTAAATATTTCAAAATATTTACTATTAAATTTTCTACTTACATTTCTTATTTTTTGAGTCAAGTCTATATTTGGTAGCGGCCGGCCGGTTTGCAGAATATGTAACTTTTCTACATAAGAAAACTGATTAAATACGTTTAGACTAATGTTTATTTTTAAGGAGCAAACATTTCTGTAACAAATTTCACAAACATTACATAACATAACAAATTTTACTAAACACTTATACTACTACGACAGAATAACACAAATAATATAAAACTATCATAATTGTTGTTTTACCAAACAAGAACGTCGTATCTCTTAAAAACAGTGATGACGTATATACGTATTAATTGTAAAACGCTATTTAAAATCACAAAAGCTTTCGGATTACAAAACGATTTAATTTTGTTGGTTTCTCTATTTAGGGAGAATATGAAATTACGTGTGTGTGCTGATATATGTTTAATGCAAACAACACGAATTTTTGCGTGTGTGTTCTGTACGTGTATTTAATATTAAGGCAAAAAAGACGTCGCTTAACGAGTAACAGGAACACTCTATTGTAATGGATTATATCGCACTATTTATGAAATACTAGAGATGTTTAACCATGACCATATAGGGCGGTTTATTAAATAATTTGTTGTCATTTGCTATTAACTTCTAGATTTTTTGTCTAATTAAATTATTTGATTGTTTAACAATATACCTACGAAAGCAGTCAATGTCTATCTGCCTTTTCCGTATTATCGCCACTGGTTGATGTGATGACAGTAAAAATGTTGTATTCCTTAATGACGCGTGATTTGAACGAATTATTTTATTTATTATTTTAAAATAAAGTATAAGCAAATATAGTATTAGTTAATAAGCAATTTCAATACAAGTTACCGAAGATTTGCTTCTATTTCCTTATCGCAAATACGTCATGGGTTATGCGATATTTAGAGTCCTACTGAGGTTGGACATTGACGTTTTACAGCACAAACTATCTGTCCAATCCAAAATTGAAATCATCTACACTCAATTTATTTTTGTAATTATTTGACATATAGTTGTGTCATTCTATTAAATTTAAGCAATTTATTTAATAAATAAGTCAACAACTTTATCGATATATATCGATATTCCACATGTCAGTACGTTATGAAACGGAAAATATTTTTTATCGAATAGAAACTGTCAAAGTAAAATACATCCAACAAAAAAAAAAAAAAATGTCAGCTACACGTCTGCGCGAATAAAGATCGCACTTGGCCAGTTGCAAACATTCTCACCCTTTACGATTTTACGTTCACGTGCAAGTGTAAGATCACACATACGTGTTGTCTGGTAGGTTATTCGCTTGAATTCATCGCGGAACACTCGCTTTTACTATCGCGCAGGACATCTGTGAGATTGAACTATTCCAGTGAATTACTTTGAAATATAGTTGTGTTTGTGTTTGATGTAATTTTGATTAATGTGTGAGCAAAATAAGTAGACTTTACTATTCTGGTTTAATGGAATGAATTACTTAACTGTATTTCGTCACTAATATAATATGGATTATTTTCTAATATTTACCTTAGGTAAGAATTACATTAATTTTAATATTATAACGTAGATTTTTTTTTTAGTTAAATATTCTTCATGTCTTTATTATATTCTTTACCGTATCAAATAAAAATTTGTTAAATTTAGCTGTTTATAAGCGTTAAATACAAAACAACTCAATCCCAAAATGATTAAGGAAACAGCACCTCCGATGTCGTAAACTCGTTCTACTGTGACCTCGTGGTCAGCAGTCAAGTACCAACCGCTCTTGCAGTAAATAAATTACTGGACGGTGGCACACAGCATATTGATTTCAAGCTATTAACTTCTAATTATAGTAGGATCCGCTTTTTCAGATCGTATTGTTTGAAGCGCGAATTTTTAAAACCGAATAATAAGAAACTTCGTTTTTCAGAAAACATAAATCTCGCTTGAGATTCCAGTTTCCCATATCCGCAATAAGTTTATACCCTACTTATTTGGTGGGACAGATAACTTTACAGATGTGTAACGTATGTAAATCCATTCCTAAAGACTGTGCATTCGTGCCTGCCAAATTTACTTCATCTTAAAAATCCGAGCTATGGCAAATAAACATATAGCTTAAAACTTTAGATGACACACAAGCCTATGTAGGCTTCAAAGTAACGTGCTTTAGGATTGCATTAATTTACATCATCGTTGTCAAATCCGCCATTAAAATTTCATCGGCATGAGTTGGTGTATATGATGAACCGTCAATCGCCTCGAATCCAGCCACGCATCGGTTAACCAATCAACGGTTCAGACCATCTCTGTTAAATTTAAGATTTGCCTGTAATAATCTAGGAATCGTACACTACCCTGGTATGCAAATTTAAAACAGCCTCGGCTAGTTTGTCGTCTCACTTATTTACGATCGCAACCGCTTCTTATAAACTCTTATGTCCTCATTTGGAGCTTTTTCTGTACGTGTCTTCTTCACCGTTGATGATTGTGAGTAGATCTTATTCACACACGTCTTTGACGTTCATAATCAATGCTGAGTGTCATTGGACCGACCTTCTACTTGCTTTTTGTTACGATGACCTGAGCTTCGATCACATGTGACATCTGCAGCTTTAGGTCCGTTCTGCAATGACCTGGAAGTGCTTGGATCGGTTTCATACACTACATACATCTTTATTTTTCAACTATTAGCTTTTTCTGATTGTAGTGGAATTGGCTTTTTTTATATATTTTTTCAAACTTGTAACGTTCTAAAAGCGAATCATAACTATCTTGGGAGATCGTGTTTCATCGTGGATGATTTTGATACTAATAAAGTTATTTGTAAAATAGAAGTTATGAAGAGACTAAATTTGGTGGCTGTCTTTAATGAATACTATGAATCCAACCAGACATGCTCGCCACTCGTAGTTACAAAATCTCAAAAGATAAAACTTCTTATGTGCGTAGCTGCATTTCTTTTTTAACAGAATTCTCACACAACAAGCAAAATTACATATTAGCCATATTAAAATAATTGTATCAATACTCAATTTAGGTGAAGAGATTATTAGAATATGCAAACAATGTTAACATCCGAACGTCATTTAAGTATGATGTCTAGAAAACAAACATGAAGGAGTTTCTTCTTCTTCTCGTATTTGCGTGCCAGTTTGATTTTTAAGGTAGGTATTAGGTATAGGTATTTTGAATACAAGGTATTGCTCTCAATTTTTCATCGCCACCGGCGGTGAATTTGTAATTACAAGTTCTTGCTCAACACTAAATCTGAAATTGGTGTATAGCACTTTCCTCGAAATTTAAGTAATTTGCCGGTCTGCGTTTGCATTCAGCATACGGATATTATCGAAATAATTACCATAGGAAAAGGAAATAATTAACAGGTAGAAAGCTTGTTACGTCCTGGGACCACGAACGTGGTACCGAACAAATTGATTTTTTTATATGTTTTCTTCCACACAAGCATTTTACACGTCGTGTACGTTGCTAGTTACGTATACTTGTCGGTAGTTGCAGTATATGAAAAAAATCAGACGAAATTATTTTTATGTTTGATTGTTGATATTCGTTTTTTTCCGTCGGCTTACTTAACTTAGAAGAGCAAGAATGGCGATGCGTCGTCGATGTGGACGTATGAAATACTTTGATAAATATATGCATTTCGTTTTATATAACATTATTGGCCTGAAACTTTGTGGTGTTTCTTATATATTATTAACACTTATTAATCTCGCATCGACGGATAGTTTTGGCATATCTTTTCCACTGTTATAGAACGAGTTCTTAACCTGTGCGCATTTGCGAAATACAACTTTATTTTTGACGAAAATTTTGTTTATTCAGTGTATTTTTCTATGTTTAATTAAGTATGTGTGTTGTATATGTACTACATTTGCACGAATGTGTCTTAAATTTGGGTCATTTGGTTATTTCAGTGTTATGGTTGACAATTGCAGCTGGCAATACGAAAAAATCAATACTCCCTCTGTGAGTATTTTTCAGACGTTTTTTGGACTGAATATAAAAATAAAGGGGTGCGGATTTGAGAAAAAACTATTTGCGCTATGATTCCCATATTAATTAAAACAATAAAAAGTTCACTTTTCATATGATTTTATGGAAAAAATTACTAGAAGTCTCAAATTATTGCTTCACAAACCACATAGTTCATTTATGCGTATTGTTACCACACTGTTACCGTATAGAGTTTTGTGATTAATCAAAGTAAAGAAAAACAGGTGATTTAGAATCAACCAAGCAATCACTCCACTTATTTAAACATTTTAGGGAGGTATATATGTAGAAGGCATATATTAGAAGCATAATAAATCCATTCCACTTTACAAGATGAAAGCACCTTATTAATGTAGAAAATGTTTGCACAACTAAAGACTTAAACGAAAAAAAGAGATAAATGCAATGAACACAATAAAAAAACCACGCTAAATTGTCTGTTAATCAATTTTACTGGTGATAAAATTAATCGTGTTTACCCGCTATTTCTAGAGGTCCAACTATCAGTGAAGACATCAAACCAAACGAACAGAAGACGGAGTTGTGTCAGCTGCCTCCGTATCCGAAGCGCGGGGGTTATGTGGTTATCAACGAGACCAGCGCCGCGCCAGGAGACGTATTAGATAGAGTGTCTCTCGTACGATTCACGACTGATAGAGATAAGAAAGTGTTTGAGATAAAGAGATTCACCTGCTCCTTCGGCCAATGGCACCAGGACATAATCGAATACGAGAGCGACGCGTTGCACTTCTATACCAGCTGGTGCCCTCACTTCTGTTCATCTTTTTTAAGTGATCAATGGACAGGTGAAAGCTTTCGTGTTTGTTTTTTAGATAGATTTTATTATTGATCAATTCCTACCAAATACAATAGAGTTAATTACTGTGTTACATTTTATATTTCGGAGTAGGTTTGTAAATTTTCAAGACAGTTCAAGGCATTAACAGAAAAATTATTAATGTTGATCCATAAGTATAATCTCCTTTTCCAAAACTCCATAAGGATGTGAGATCGTTCCTGTGTGTTTGTGTAAATAACATAGGCAACATTTTTTTTCAGAGTGTACAACTCCTAATTCAGATGAAAATTTGAGAGGTGCGCGACAATGTGGGTAATTATAAAATTATTATCGTCTGGCTAGGTATTCACAAAATTTAATTGCGACTACCAAAATTCCGACTGTCGCAATAATATTTGACATACAATATGCAGCGCTATTTTTACGTTCTGTGGCAATGGATAGACAATTACAATTTCACGACTTCGTCTTAACTGTTTAATGAAACCATTCTGCGTTTTGAGTCTTTTTTTCGTATGAGCTAAGTCCTCAATCTGATACTTAATTTAATCTTACGCCTAATTTAAATGCTGTTATAAACTTAAGTTGAATATGTCAACGTAGCGGTGGCGACTATGGAATCAGAGATTTACGTTTGAATCAGAAGGTATTGACTTATTATAATTAACTTAATTCTTTTGACAAAATCAACGTAAACATACGTAGCGAGGGTTAATTTATATTAGATAATAAAAATATTGATACCTATTTTGAGACTACTTCCTCAAAACCCACAAAATTGACGATTTATATTTATTTGCGCCGGAGTGGATCTTCCGAATCTTAAAATATTAAGTCTCGAATTATTAAGGTTTAGGTTGAGATAATTTAGTATCCTCTAATTTTTATTATCTTTATGTCATTCTTCTCTTAAACTACGTCTCGGTGGTTGAAAAAAAAATTGATCGCCTTATTTGATACATATAATTTTTTCTTCAAGTTCTTGTGATTTCTTTCTATAAAATGTGTGTTTTATTTCTTTAGGTCCAACTTACCTAAACACCAGTTGGAACAAAACGACATCGATTTGGAAGAGTTCTGCCGCCTCCCTCCGTACCCGAACAAAGGGACTTACGTGGTACAGGGCCGGCCCGAAGCGAGACCGGGAGACTTACTCCAAAACGTGTCTCTTATACAGTACACTGGCGACGCACGCGACGAGGTGATAACGATAAAGCACTTGAGATGCTCGTCCGGCGCCTGGTACCAGAAGGTATTCCGGGAGGCCGCCGAAAGCCTGCACTTCCACACCAGCTGGTGCCCTAACCTTTGCTCTGAATGCTTTGGACAGAAAATCGCAGGTATTTTTTTATTATTATTCTCCTTTTGTTTCTTGACCATATTTTTTTCTAATAGCGTCTTTTAACCACTCATCAACATTTTCATATTATTCATATGGAGAACATTTATTATTGTATTTTCTTTAGGAGGTTATAGTGATATATTTTTTTTGCACTAACGTCTTATCAAGAAACAATTTATTGATTTGTTCTTGCCACGATCGCTATTGCTATCATTGCAACAATAATGTATTGCAATGACTCTACATTCATTTCAGCCAAAAGTCTATTGTAATCAAATCATTGAATATGCTTAAGCAGTTACACTTCATTTTATTGCTAACTTTGCCCAGAATTGAAAATTAATAATTAATACTGAAATTAGAATACAATACATTCTACAAATTTTTAAACGTTTCCGTTTTCAGAACGTCCGCATTATCCGTTGATAAATAATAAAGTCTCCAAGAAAAAAGACAACTCTCAGTAAGTAATTGAACTCATCATTCTGTTAATCATTGAGCACCTACCTTCACTAAACAAGATAGTTCCTTACATTTACCCGACCTCGAAAATGTCCACGAAGAGGGTTCCTCTTCAATTTATAGTCTAGCATTAAAAATTTTATATAGTGAATTCAGATATGTATTTAATTTTGTTTTTCCAGTATAATAATGTATTTTGAGATAGGTTTGTATACATTATTGTAATAATGTCGTCAAACATGATAAATTCAAATTCACCTGCAAAATATCTTTGTTCCTTTAAGCCTTATCATAATACATAGGAACACGTCGTAGCATTTAGAGCATTTTAATATTACTGCTTTTTTTTTTAAATTACTACTCCTTCGTAAGGCAGTTACCTGTCGTAAGGCAGTTATAAAAAGCAAGAATCTTGAGGATGGCTCGTCTCAAACCAAAATTATATAGAATTACAATCATATAATAACACTAGTGCAAGGAAAACAAACCTGTAGGAAGTCGAGTTCATTGTGTCCATTTATCCTCTAAATATTCAGAGATCGTTAATACTCTTTTTTGCAAAGTATTTGCTTCATAAAGACTTTTGTGTGAGGGTATATTTTTATATACTCAGTAATCTTATTGAACATGCGGTCTATTTTCGTTTATCCTTTTCAGAAAGCTAAACCACCACAACGTACCTTTTTCTTATCTAATCACCACATCTTCCTTCCAACCACACTGCTTTTAGACATCACAATACCTATATTTATCTTTCAGAGACACTCCACACATATTATGCAGAGATAGCATTTCTACCGAATTGATTCTACTTTGATTTTTCTTCTGCCAAACCCAACTTTCACTAGCATACATAAGCGTAGGGATCAGGACCCCATTACGGATAGCCAAACACGCTTGTCATGCGACACTTTTACTATTAGTAATAACAAGCAAAGCCCCGTTCACTTTATTTCCCGTATTCACTCTCCTTTCAATGTCTCTATCATATTTACACTCATTTGTAAACAGAGTACCCAAGTATACAATAGTAAAAGTAGGTAACTCACGACAAGCGCATTCGACTACTCATAATAAAGTTTTAGATCTTATAGTTTCATGTAGGGTAGTGAAAGTTGGTACGTATTGTTAATTCGATTTCAGCCTAGTATTTGTAAAATGTCTTTGAAAGACAAATTGAAGAATAATGACGACACGTAATAAAAAAACAAATGTTGTGATGGGAAAAGAGAATTAAAGTAAGCTGAGAAAAAATACTACACAGCAAATATGTGTGACAGGAAAGTTAACCTAGAAAACTTATCAAATTAGCGGCATATTAAAGAAATACCAATTTCTATGCATCCGAAACCGACGAGCTCGCATGAAATAATTGATGGTTGTCATTGAAGAAAGAAATGTATGCGAGGATTCTATGCCATGTGAAAAACTGTGTCCGCTGCCTACTAAATAAAAATGGATTTATAAAAAAATATGCATATATAGAAAAAAAAAAAATTAAAATGTGGTATTTCTCTGCACAGAAACGAAATTCAAAATATTCCCTAGTTTCGCTTTTATTCCTTCAGATTTTGATGTTTAGTTGATCGAATTCCCCATGTACTCAGCGATGCAATAATCACCGTATTATTATGGAGGTCATTGGACATCTGATACAATCTGAATCAACATCAATCAATGCTCACTCAAAGCTATAAAAAAATATTTTAATCTGTATATATTTCAGAACTACAGCTGTCTCTTGTGCTCTACCTCAACCTCCAAAGTTTGGCAATTATAGTGTAATCGGCAAGTCGGAAGCCACCCAGCCAGGAGAGTACGGTTTCCTAAATTTAAATTACAAGTGTAATACTGGCTACACTCTAATTGGGAATAGAAATGTATGCTGTATGAAAGGAGCCTGGTCGGTTGCGTTACCCAAATGCACTAGTGAGTATTTAAATCTTTACATGCTGAGAAATTCAAACTTATTAGGATAATAATGATATTTTATATAAGGTTTGTTCATACAAACCAGTTAAAAATTATTTAATTATACAAAGGATATTTTTTAGAGTTTTGTCATCTCATACGACAAACCGGGGTCGTGTACGCATGTGAGGAGGCGGGCGCAGGCGCCGGCGTTGAGTCTTGCGGCGTGTACCTGCCGGAGGGGTCTGTGGTGACTCCTCGCTGCAACACTCCGTATTATGAGTCCAGGTCTCCTTTGAAACCCATGACTTGTGAGGACGGAAAATGGAGCAACTTACCGGAATGTAAAGCAGGTTAAATATATTTTAAATTTATAACTTTATAAGGTCAAAAATAGAGCATAGAAGTTTACTTGGAAACCTGTCATTGTTAAAGGCCATAGTAACAAAATATCTAAAGCGATGACTTTGATTATTTTTTTTTAATTATTTTGTAAGGACCGGTCATTAAAGGTTAAGCTTTTGCTTTATTAGATGAGCCTTTTTATGGAAGTCCTTTACTTTTAAAGTAAATAACAAGAACAGTCGATCCTTGAAAAACGGAAGTTCAGTATATGTTTGTGGTTTGTGGTGGAGTATCACTAAGCAAAATACCGATCACTTATTCACGCATTAAAGAAAAACCTATAAAATACAAATACTTGAACTTTGGAGCGGATGATATGAAGAAACTTTCTAGAACAAGAGGGCATCCTTCATGCGATGTGAAAATTGTCTAAGAAGGAAGATCAATATTTTTTTTAAATGATGGCGTAGACGTAAAAATGTGATGTTTGTCGGACAAGTGTTTGTGTCCGTTTTTATAATAGTTTTGAAACTCCTAGATGCGATTTCACGACCACGTGTGTCAGTCCTTAGAAAATCAAAAACTGAGCAACTAGCAAATTTTTTTATGATTATTATTTTTCAAAACAGTGTGCTTTGAGATCGATACATCGCCGCATTCGATGGAACTACTGAAGAAAACACTTTGCCCACTCGCACTCAGGAGTCGTTGCGATGGTCTTTTCATATGTAGCCACCACTTCTTTGGCGTCCGTAATCGAATTTCCTTGAAGTGTAGCTTTTATTTTATCAAATAAATAGAAATCGTTTGGTGCGAGTTCGGAGCTGTAAGGCGGGTGAGCCGGTATTTCCATATCGAACGTCCCCAACTTGTTAATTGTTTATCTGGCGGTACGTGGTGAAACGTTGTCACGATGAAGGACAATCCTACTGCGAGGTCATTTTTCCCGGACTTTTGTGTAAACAAGAGGCGAACCATTTGCTAATGTACCAGTCTGCAGTGATTGTTTTTTTTGTATTCTAAAGCAATTGTTGCACAATGACTGTCATCCAGAAGAAAGAGGCCACCATCTTTTTCCGACGCTTCGAGTTCCTTTAATGAGCAACTCCTCAAAAGGACACATCCACCGAACAGACTGTCTTTTGGTTTCGGTACCGTAACAGTAAATCCGGCTTTCGTCACCCGTAACCATGTCGTACACAGCATTTGGGTCACAACTGGCAAATCTTTGCTTATATACCTGACTTTGTCCAAATCTGCAAATAGGTCACTCTTTTATCAGTCACTATCATGAGCCATACAGTACTGATATTATCTTCGGTCGTCTCCGGAGAAGGACGTCCGTCGCACAGATCATCAGTCAGATTAGTACAACCACGTTTGAATTCGTTAAACCAATTGCACCAGCAATTGATGGAGCTTTATCGTGAAAGGCCAATCGAAGTGTGTTATAACTTTCTTGTTGGCTTGGATGGCAACAAAAGTCATAGAAAGTCATTGTAGGAAAATTTATATTATTGTTTTATATATTTATATATTTTTGAAAAAAATTAAGATGAATGCAATATACGTAAAACTGACAGAGTTAAAATTTTAAAAGTTAATTTTGTTTTAAACTTTCTAAGTGGCCATTTCTTAAAACTTTAAGTGTCACCTACTTAGTATTATATATAGACCAAATCTTCTATACATATTACGCTCCTATATAACTCTGATAGCGTGTTATAGGTTTTTATAAATTTTTTTTGGTGTTACGAATGTCGTCGTCTATAAGCTTCAAATTAAGAAAGATGCATTTCATCAAGACAATGATTTAAATTCAATACGATTCGATAGATCATAGATACTGAGCATATTATATTTATTAACGAAATACATAAGCCACCCAATATGATAAGAAAATTTAAATTGAAATTAAAGTAAACTATCAAGAATTCTCTAGAATTTAAAGCAATACCAATTTTTATCTCCAGTTTATGCGGTTACAACAATATGATGCCTTATTTTTTTGTACCACGGTCCTTTTTTTTTCTGAGCGTAATTATCGATATGAACCAAAAAAGTCACTCTACCCTTTCTCAATCAAGTAAAGCAAGCCTTTTGGTCAAAATTTGAAATAATTAATGTTTTTTTTTCTACGACAGTTTGCGGGTTAAGAATGCAAGGTGAAGAGAGTCCGGCGGCCGACGCGAGGGTCAAGGCGCCCTGGAACGTCGCGGTATACTCCAAATTCCCCGAATTTTATCTTTTTCATTGCGGTGGCTCCATTGTAGCACGCAACTTGGTCATCTCCAGTAAGTATCTTCTTTTAAGTACAGACGGTAATCTAGAAAAACTTGCAGTTCTTAAGACCGGGCCAAGAAATTAGTGTTAACAACCATCAAGTGAGGTTCAATGTTACTTTCCTTGTCGATTACATCAAGTGGTTTACGATTTCTTTATTTCTATGTGATTAAATGTTGGAAAGCAAAAGTAATTATCCAGTAAGAGTTATTTTGTTTTTTGGGAAACTTTCATACAATCGTAAAGTTTTCGGCTCTACCTAATCCTAATCCAAGCCCTAGCTTAATTTTCTCGTTCAAAAAGACCCCACTACATCACCAAATAATTAGAAAATCGTTTATAAGTATTACTAGGATAGTTAAGTAAGTGAACTCTTATGCACAATAAATCATCAAGTAGAATTACAATAGTAATGAGGACCAAGCTGTCCGACATGACGAATACAGCCTTTCAACATGAAGAATACAGCCTTTCAACATGAAGAGTACAGCCTTTCAATATGAAAAATACAGCATTTCAACATGAAGAATACAGCCTTCAAACATGACATTATATTTTAAATAACAAAGATCGCTTTCAATCATTTATTGCTGACAACAGTCTTTGTCTTACTAAAGCTATTACAAGCTTGGATAACGTCTTAGTCAATAGCCAAGAAAATCCTGTCCTCTGAACGTTCATATAAGGAGCTTAGTTTTGTGAGCTGTACAGAAGGACATAGAGTCATTGCTGTAGAAAATACTACGGAGGACAAGTTTTGCTGTTTTTATGAAAAAAGTGAGGGCTGACTTTTGCTTTAACCTAACTAACTCGATCTCTGTACTTAGGTTGAGTGTGAAGGAATTATATATGCTATTTGTGCCTCCTCTATGACAACTGAGGACGTTGACAAAATTATTGCCAAAACTGGCAATGCCAACGCATCGACAGCATTAAATGTGAAGTAATTCCAGCCATATTAATGAAAAAAATGCCTATTCCGTATTCATTTCGTTTGCCGAAAACACGTCAAAGTGCAATTTATGCTTATGAGATAACATTATAAGGAAAAATTTGCAAGGTGACCTTGTACGACCTCTTCTGCCTAGCTTAGCGATCCAAAATTTTATATTAGGTCTTAAGTTTCTCCTCGGTGTTGTAGCAGGGAGCAAAATTCTGTTAAAAGATAACTTCCTGCTTAGTTCTCGTATTTGGAAGTAGTGGATCTAACGGTAAATACCGACAATTAACAAGAATTCTTTGGTTGTAGCGACGGTGCTCACTTGCGTTTGGCCCTATTTCAAACTATTGTGATTGGGTTCAAATATTCATTTTGCGCAAACTTTAATGTTTTCGGAGCTCTTCTATTTTCTCTGAAGCTGTTCCAGAAGCCTTGAAAATTATTACTTGCGCATGCGCAGATCTTCGAACGTCTTGTCCACTTCCTACACATGTCGCTTTAACTTTATTTACATCAATACTTTTCAAATCCAAAATTTACCATTTTCTTATGTTAAACGTATTTTGGATATTATACACTACCTTAACTATGTCAATATTGCGGGTTCGAATATTAAAATAAAACTGGTATGAACATGATTAAAACGAAGGCATTTTTTTATGTTTTCATACAAATTACTGCCACGAAGTTATACTGCGGAACCAATAGAACTTTTTCCACTTTATCTCGCTTGACTCGTTAATGCACTGGTTGCTAACACTTTTTTCCAACGCTTAAATTTCCGTATATTCATATTCATCCAAGTATCATGGCTTATGAAAGAATCGACTCGCTCGTCGTTGTGACCTTTAGCCGGAAACAAAGCCTAATCTGAAAATTTCAAGGACGACGCGATAAATCAAATTTGTAGGTTTCGTAAAAGTATCACATCCCTTATTCGATTTAAGGGGTTGTATTATGTTATTCTACTTGTAAAACTTGCAATAGTGACTGCCCATTTAATCTTTGCCGTTCTCTTTTAGCGGCCGCATGCTTCATGAATTTCAAATCGGAGCTATTACCAACAGTGAATTTTCTCGTCATGGCGGGAAAATTGTTTTATGACAAGAACAAAGGCAATGATGACAAGGCGCAAGAAAGTGAAGTCAGTATATCGCTATAAATGATAAATTATTCCAATCCAACTCCTAAATTTTCATTGTTGTACTTGAAGGGATAATTAAACTGCTAGCGAAACTAACATACAACTGATAATAGAAGAAGAAGAACCGTACAAATATATACAACCAAACTAACGTAACTGTAGTGATATATATGCAAAAAACAAATCTTACTGTTAATTCATAATATTTTTTTCTATATGTGGGTAGAAACATTTTCTAATACGATATGTTAGTGATAAAAACCAATGATCAAATTATTAAAATTAATACATTTAAGACGTCCATTCATCCATTCCTTCCTTTGGTTGTGCGGGTCGATGGATCGACTGGTAACAAACCGATACATTCCACCGCAAAGCACCCTCGTGACCCATTCACGCTTTTCCATTTTTCTAGCTGAATTTTTTCATATTGCGTATCATGTGGAAATGAAGTAAATGAATAAGTAGTTCCTCACTGCTTTGGTTCCTTCACATGGTAGCAGTTGCGGGCCAGGAAATAACTCTGAAAAGAAGTACTTAACTCAAAACAAAACGTCGCAAATTTATAAATCACATAATATTCAAATTGCCGTAATTATATAGCTTCATAAGAACGATCGCTCATTATTTGAAGTATTTTAAATTTTGGGATAATATTTATAAAGAACCATCTTTCTTTTAGATATTTGACATTTAGATATTTCGTACCGACAAAGAACACATTAGAAAAATAATGTATAAAGATGCCGACAGATAGCTTTAAATGAACTTTTAAAAATAAAACTTAAAAAGGTAAATATTATAATTGCAATTTTCATATGGAATTAATCTAAAACTTCTCTGATTTTATTTTTCTTCATTTGAGGGAAAAATAATTTTCAAAATAGATCTCTACATTCATTAATGTAATAGCTCAGCATTGGTTAGTTTCGATTAGCTGAAGGTATGAAGTTATTTTATGAATGGACTTGCTTTTCGAGAAGGACACTATTCGATTTGTACATTCGACACGCGACTGCGCCGCTGATCGTAGTGTGGAGGCGACGGGATCGAATCGCTACCTGTTTATACCTTAGTGTGACCTTAATAAAATAATACGATGCGCAGAAGCAAGATCTTTATTTATATTGTAAACGAGCTGTCTCGCTGTAATATGGTGTTGATACACATCCCTTTTAGACAGATTTTCACTTTTAATTTATGAATAAATCAATTGTGAAATGTATTCATATTGACATGACAATTCCTTTACTTCATTTTTAAAATGCGAGCGAGAATATTAAAATGTTTATTTTTAAACTATGTTTATATTTAAATATTTAAACCAATTTAATGCTGTCACATCTATTGTGATCACCGCCCGCTACGGTTGTCTTCAAAAGACATCAGAATAACCGCATTTTGTAATTAAACTGACACTATTGCGTCTCTTTGAAGCAATGCTAGCTAAACGACCGACTGCAAAATAAATCTCACAAGTGAATACGCGTTGGCAAAAAATATGGGCACGGGACGTCTGGCAGAAGTGAAGCGTCGAAATTGATGGTCATTGAAAGAATTTATAATCAAGTAAAGTTAATAAAGAAATATATAGAGAAAAATAAACAAATTTATTTTACTCCCGAGCTAACACTTATTTAATATCTTTAAGCACTTCAAACAATGGTCTTTTGAAAACAGTAACATTGTTTTATTTTATGTTTGTACTTTTACAATTTACATTACTCAGTGGCAGTTTCCCTTTTTTATTATCCTCTATGACGTAAAAATGTTATTCAATAAGTGATCTATAATAAAAAATTATAAATTTTTGTATATGTAACAACTAGATCAGAGCATAGTGGCGCATTCGTTAGCATATTGTTTTAATTCGGATTTTTTTTTTAAATGTCCGGATGGTCTTTGTGATTATAAAAGTGTAAGATGACACGTTATTTTTGACGTTAATGTTTAAACAACACAATACACTTATTGCAATCAATTATTTTTTTTTATATTCTTCATAATATTTTAAATGAAAAAAGTCTTTGCACCTATCATCGTATCTCCAACCCATTAATTGTTATGAATTTTTAAAAATTGAAAATCGCCAAAAATTCTAATTTTCTTGAATTTATAAATGTATCTTAAAAATTGAAATGCTGGTATGTATTTTTAATTTTCTATCAAAAAATTCAAATATATTAAACAAAATAGTTCAAACAGATTTTAAAAATTTTGTTTATTGTTATGTTTTTTTTACGTTACAACAATATGATTCCTACGCGTAGAAATTTGCATACGCGTGGGAAGCATATTGTTATAATGTAAAAATGAAATGGGTGATGATGATGGGTGTGAGGACTTTTGTCATTTGAAACATTACGAAGAATATAAAAAAAAATAATTGATTGCAATAAATGCATTTTTTCTAGGCTATATAGTTTTTTGTTGTTTAAACAAAAACGTCAAAAGATATCAAGTGTCATCTTACACTTTTATAATCACAAAGACCTTCCAGACATTTAAAAAAATTACGAATTGAAACAAGTTTGCAAATGAATGCGCCACTATGCCCTGCACTAAAGACAAAATCTTTAAGTTACATATGTCAAGTTTCAAATTTATATAACAAATTTTGTTTTTATCTTTTTATTTTACGTACGTAATAATAAATAATAGTTCGTGAGTCCACAAATTTATGTCATATTCAGTAACAAACTTGAAATAATATCATTATGTAAGACTTCCTAAATTCAACAGATTGTAATAATTGCCTATTGGAGGTCAATTTTTTCTGTGACCATTTGAATGGCGTATTTTGAGTTTCGGGTCGCACCTATCAATTACTGATATTCCGAGAGGTTATGTCGTCGTCCGTCACGGCGTAAGAGTCAGTCTTACCTTCGAGGTGCGCCGATAGATCTTTCACATGGAAAATCAGTAATATTTTGACAATAACGTGCTATTTTTTAGGTGCAGAACATTAAAGTATCTCCCCGGTACACCGGCTCGACCAATAGTCACCAGCACGACATCGCTTTGGTCTTCTTGGCCACACCTTTCACATACGACGTTCAACACGTCTGGCCCGTGTGCCTTAACTTCGACAAGGATCTCGACAAAACGCAGTTGTCAGAAGGGCGTTCGGGTATAGTGAGTACTTTCAAAAAATTAAATAAAATAGACAAGTAGGCCTGTTTCGATTGACTATCAAAGCTTTTTCTTCTATCGCCACTTTTCAGATCTAGAAGTGATACATTCTGGTTTGCCATCGATTATTCTTCTTTGATATTATTCAGAAACAAATATTTATGTGAATTAAGTGCATCTTCCGTACTTTTGTCTCAGAACTTTTCTCTTAACCCGGCGTGAGTGAGGTCGGATATCTCATACCCGCATATTTGTAAAACATTAAATATTTCTTAACTGTACGATTCCTGGAACTCAGCTGGCTTATTAGCTGGAGGTGGTGGTACGGAGAGTGATTTTAAGCGACAGAAGCTATGTTGCGCCGGCGATGGAATGAACTATATATGTGCAAGCATATAGCAGGTACGTAATACCCGACTCCACACTCGGTGTAACTATTTTGTTTTTTGGTTACTTTTTAACTTTATGCTTGTAGTAATTAAATTTCCTTATTAAAAAAGACAGAAAGACAAATTTCCCTTGCATTACATGCGAAAAAACAAGACGTATGGAACAAATTCGTTTTGTTTGCGAAAACTGCTTCGAAAAAGAGCAGTTTCTGTAGGTAATAAGTAAAAGAAGATATTAGAATGTTTTATGTTGATTTTATCGAAAGCTATATTACATAAAACAGATTCATTCTTTAATTTTATGTACACAGTTGGTCTCAATTCCAAAATTTTTACTTATTAAGCTATAGCTTACAATTGGGAATTTGAAAAAAAATATATTTATTTTTTTTATGTATTTTAAAACTTAATTATTAATTTTATTGATATATTATAAGAAAAACGAAAAAAAAATTTTTTCAATTAATTATAAGCGATTAAAAATTGATAAAATTAAAAAAAAAATCACATGACTGTGAACGCGCCACGATTGGCCACCATACTTGTGACGTCATAATGTCATAGCAATTCCATAACAGTGCAGCGTTTACAGCTATTATAAGTAACTAATGACAATATGAATATGAAATACTTACATCAAAGTGATCTTCACAACAAAAAAAGTTCGATTTTGTTTTAGGATTATCTCGGAGCACTGCTTGAAACCATTTTTTTCGACGTTTCACGTCTTGAGGAACATTTAAAAACATTTTTTCCGGAGTTCTCTTTGTAGTATTTGTACATAAAGGTACAAAACAAGAGCGGTAACTTTTGAGATTTGACATTTTATATATTTTTGAGTATTTAACAATGACAGAATAAAATAAATCAAAACTCAAAAGCACTACACTTATTATCTCCGTATACTACTACGAGTGACAACTAACATTATGACGTCACACGCACTCGGTTTGTTCGGGAGTTGTCGGCGCGTTTTCGGTACTGGATTCAAAAATTAATTTTTATTTTGATATAGCTTTTTAATTATTGCAGAAAAAAAATAAAAATTGTTTTGTTATAAAACTTATATATGATCTTTCCATTTTTCAAAAAAAAAATTTTTTTCAAAAACCTAATTGTTGCTGATTTATGCCAAAAAATTTTACTTTGTTTTTCATAGCAATATAATTACTTTTATAACTAGAATTGGGTTATTTTATCATATTACTTAATTTCTCTAATGTTAATTAATATATTACGGTAGTATGTATTATTCTAAGGTCATTTCAATTATTAAAATCGACAATTTTATTTTAGGGTATATCATACCCACCTCGCAGCTGGTGTAACAATTTTTCACCTCATTCACGCCGAGTTAAAGGACAGATATGAATGTTCCGAGTATGGAGAAGGCTTTCCTTAACACCTCCATTGAACGATGGAAAGTGGCTAAAATAAAAAGGAGCACGTCACAGGTTGCAGGTTGGGGCACGAGCGTGTTTGGCTTCAATGACGTACTCCAGATCAAAGAGTTACCTAACGTGGATGTCCAGCGATGTGTGGCGAAAGCTTTAGATGAGAAAACAATATTCGTTTATAAAACTTACCACATCACCAGCGACAAGATATGTGCTGGTAACGACACCGGTAAGCATATGACAGAGTCGAAATGAAATGTAACAAAATCATTATTAAACAATCATACATCAACACATGAGCATATAAGATCCCAAAAATATACCAAATTCATTCTTCAAACGATCATTCGCAGTACAAATTTATTATTTATTAACGAAGCCATCGGTATTAGCCTATGTCGATTAATTTTATTGCCTAATTTATTGTAAAATAAGGTCAATATTTCATAAGGATGTTTATTGTACATTTATTTACAATAAAAGTAAATATGTTAAATTTTGTAGACGAAAATGTCGAATAACTTATTTATTTTATTTTTTATTGGCATTATTTGTATAATATCTTGAACGATATTACAAATATTTTGGAGTACTCGGTATGTAAATTTAAATATATCAAAGCAACACTAAAAATGCATATCGCTTTAGGCCAGGCTATTTTCATATTTCAAAAAAAGAGTAGCTCATTCAGTTCTTAATTTGGGCTTACGTTTTTGTCTAAGAGATAAAGAATGGATCGGCATTGTCATTGTAACAGCGTAGTATATTTATCATAATATTGTATAAATATATTCAACAATTTGTGAAAAATCTTGAAATTTATAACATCAATAGATGCAAGAAATAAGTACAATTCGACGATTCTTCATTTACATCTGAAGAAGGGTGAAAACTCATTTGCGCACCATTAAAGCTGACAAGGCTTAGAACTAATTGATTGAAAATAGCTTAAAACTATGCTAAAAATTACTTGAACGCCTAAAAAGCTTGGAATGAACATCGATAAGCCATCCATCTCTGCGTAAAAACAAATCACATAAATTCACTGCTGTTTGTAAATTAATTAATAAAGTTTTTGAGACTTTTGGGACTTTTTGTCGATAGCATTCATTTTTCAAGGTATCTGAAAATTTTTAAGAGTACAATCAAACGCCCTCTTATAAGCGTAAATGCTAAATAAAAAAATTAATTTCATTTATTTTTATTTGTAGGAATAGGCACATTTTCGGTAAACGCTACACGGAGATAAATCATAAGCCTGACGTCACCATATTGCTTATAAATAGATTTTCTGATTAAAATTTTATTTTCCGACAAGTGTCATGTAATTTTTTTTTATTATTTTAATGTATCGTGTACAACGTGTAATAATATTTGTTGATGTTATTGCATTTAGTTCAGGGACCGCAGGGTGACGACATTATAGGAAAAACAGTGGTGTAACATTGTCTAGAAACTTCAACATATATAGAAAGCGGGTGCTAACTAACGAAGTAATTGTTCTAAATCGACTTGTATTATTTGCTAATTTTCTTCTCTAGGTACTATTGCTGCCCTAACGCGACGTCCTTAAAAAACGAGAGGTGTAGTGGAACACTCTCTTGAAACGCAGTGCCTTCTACTATATATGTATTAAACAACGCACGATGATACAATTAAGCAATCTTTAAGAGTAGTTATTCTCAAGAATTTCAATTTTTGCGTTTCTCCTGATTACGGAATGACAAAAAATAAACGGAGGTATGGTAATAAAAATGCAAATAACGGTTTCAAAAAAATAAACTTATAAATATTTCAACAGATAGATATGAGATTGTAAGAACACAAACACAGGTACGATAGCAAGTGTTGTGACGCGGACGAAGAACGACATTCTCTATCACACTTTCATACCTTTTCGGTTTTAGGTCTAATCCAGGTCTTGGTTCAGACTACGACCCTGACTCCGAATTAGCTCTGTCTTCGTTTCGAACGACTTCACTGTGATTTTCATTTCTACTTTGATCGTTATGTAGATTTTCAGTCATATCATTGGCTCCATTATTGACGTGGTCCTATTAAGAATTCGGGTTTGAGTTCAATTCAGAGTCTGACTTCAATCTGATTCTGACCAAGGTGCTTATGTTTCTGGTACCAAATCTGACCAGAATCTTGGCCTATATTCCGCATCAGATTTTAAAACTTAGTTGCTTATCCACAATGAACCCTTTTAATTTATGTTTAAGCCTAAAATACCCTAATGCAAAACATTAAGATCATAGAATTTTAAATGATATTATTTTACAAACACTTATTTTCAAGCTCAGTATGCTCCCCAGTCGGGTAATACAATGTTATTTAAATTAAACTTTACTGTGACAGGTAATCAACTCTGCATGCAGGAAAAGGGCGCAGGATTTGCGGTGCCAGAGACTGACCCACTGGACGCCAGAAAAAGTTACTACTATTTGAGAGGCGCTGTCTCGTTGTACGATATTCTGAGGTGCAGTTTAAGTGTTTATACAGTTTTAACAAAAATATCAGCGCATGAAAATTTCATCATAGAAAATTCTGCTCGCGTAATATTTTAAAAATATAAAATAATTTTCATTAATAATTTATTTAATTTAGATTAAACGATTGCACACAATAATAATTACTCCTTTCATTAAGTGCCCTTTCCGCTCTGTAATGCAAAGCTATAACAAGCAGATCAGCTTCTTACATTTAAGTAGCTTCTATACAAATCTAATGTTTCAAATACTTTCTATATTCATTCTCTAATATAAATGTTACAAAATGTGCCTTAGCAATAGAAATAAAAAAAAAATTGGTTGCCTGTAAAGTCGGTATACGGGCGAAAGTTTTACGTGACAACGACTTTGAGTGGTAAAATCATTTTAATGTGAATATTCATTCGTATAGTAGGAAGAAGGATGAAATAATAGTAACAATTTAAAACATTTATTTATACAAAGAATTATATTTAAAACATTAATTTATACAAAGAATCTCGCACTGAATTTCATATTAACAAAATTTTATTTTTACCTTTACACATACATACGTATTTATATACAAATATAACTACCTTCACATTATCACTACACAATCGTTTTACAATTAACTGGCAACGTGTAAACTTGTATGCAGGCGTCTAAGCGAAATAGAAGCGCAAGACACGAACCGGTGTGTATGCCTATCTCTCTCACTCTCTCTCTCTCGCTCTGTCTCTCTCGCTCTTAGGCGGGCTAACTGTGCTCGAGTGGAAGGGACGCGTGCCTTTCACTTTTTATGTCTGTCTCTCTCGCTCTTAGGCGGGCTAACCATGCCCGAGTGGAAGGGACGCGTGCCTCTCACTCGCTCTCATTGTGAGCGCATAACGTGAGCGGAGCGTAACGCAGTTTCTTGAAGTGTCACCCGGCAAACCAATTTATAAGACGTTGTCACGTCAAAAGTTCGCACATGCCTAAATAGGCTCCTTTTAATGTTTCTTGGCCGATCTTAACTTTTGGTCATCAAATCAAAATAATCAAAACCCAAACAAAAAGCGCTGCGGGAAAAATGGACACCACTGGTAATAAGTGGGTTAAGTCGCTGGATTATCCAAAACTGTTTGAATAGCCAAGCGACAATATCCCCAGAATTATAGTATAAGTAAGTACGTCGTCAAAATGCACTGATGAACGTAGAAAGCAACTTGTGTTGGAAATCGAGACTGGCTTGAAAAATTCATTGAAAAGTACAGAAAGATACAACTTTACGCTTTTAGTGCTAGTAGTCCTCTTCATTCCATTTCCTATCTTTGAAAGCACTCCCTCGATATCCTGTGTATCGACCCATCTAAAGCGATCGTCCAGGGAGCAAAGCGAAAGTAACACTTGAAAGTCTCGGGTCACTGAATAGAATGCGACAGTACTTCAAGACGAACCATCCCTTTATACTTTAATAGACACTGGCCCGACCTCATGTTAAAGTACTGTCGTCACCTCTTTGCTGGGGTGCATCAATATCTACCCTTACCTTTACACTATATTCCGAGTAGGGAGTCTCCAATCGCCGGCAAACCGCTGCTGTCCTACCGTGTCGACACGTTAGCCTTGCGAAGAGACATACAATTTTTGTGCAAGCTTTATCGCATGCACTATGAGATGTTGCTGGCCTGATTTGATGATTGGAGGCGCCGGATTTTTGCTCTGGTACTCAGCGCTCCACCAAACAACCCCCGTGGGATATTCTAAGAAGAGATCAGAATGTACTCCCGAGGTGAAATAGTTATTTATTTGAAGCAATGTGTAGTTGCTCAATTGGATTTAATTAACATAACAAAAGGCGCGGTGTGGAAACCTCATAACACAACAGAAAAAATATCTACTAGACAAAAGCAAGCTTACATGAATTTATTACGAATGAATCCATGCATTTGTTGATTGTCAATAAGAGATAGTCAATTTGATGTGTTTAAATATTTTTTCCATAATTTGTCAAAAATGGAAACACGTTTACTACATTATAATTCACATGAGACAAATAAACATAAACTCTATTAAATAAGTGTCGATGTGAACATAAAACATAGAAAACGTAGTTAATGAAGATACACTAGATGCTGGCTAAGAAGGCAAAATCTGTAATTTTTCTAACCCTCTAACTTGTAACTTGCATCTTACTGACGCAGGAGTGCTGACGCTGCTGATACAAACTGGTGTCGTCTCAATCACTTCTTCAAATCGGTATTATAATATTGTCAGTATTTTAAATTCTACACTGCGAAAAAAGACTTAACAAACACAGGCATGGCCATAAATATAATACGAGTCGCCGTCGCGGCGATGCATAAACTGGTCTTACCCCGGGAAAAAAACAAGATGTTATCGTGTTATCGTGGTCCCGTCAGCTTAAGATGTCTACTTGAAAAAAAAAACATTTACACATATCTTTTATTCCTTAACTCAATTGTTAAACAAACACCATGTGAACACTGGAACAAAATACGTATTCCTTCGCGATAGTCGACTTTATAATGCCAAGGTTTAATAACTTTTTACTGATGGTTGAATACTTTAGTAAAGTAAAACCAGCTTTTTCACTGCGGCTTTGATCGCGTGGACGCAGGATTTGTTGCTTCATCTTTTATTCTGCTATCAATTCTGGTATGGGTAAAGTTCACGATATCCATTCAACATCATACACACATTCGACCCCAGTCGAATGATATTGAATGAATGTTGAATGGATGGATTTCACATGGATGTGGAATGTTTAGGAACAAAATCTATTTATTTATAATGTCTTTATGTTAGTAAAAGAAATTTGAAATTAAATTATAATTTTCTTACTACAGTTAATCGATACGACATTATTATAAGATATATGCATACATCATATATATTATTACAGTAAAATAAGGATGTTTGAATATCTTTTTAAAAGAAACCACACTTGTCACATGCAAATTTTATATCTTTTTATAGTTAGTCGCTTGCACCATCAGTCAGTACTTAACAAATTAATTGTTGAGTGTCAATCCAACAACTACCTATAAGATGATCAACATTTATGACGGTTGCGCAACTATAAAACAAATTCTCTAGACCAACTTTATAGTTTTTAAACGTAATAACGATAGACACATTTTGTGCGGATTATAAATATAGAAAAAGCAGTTTGTGAAAATTCGCTGGATACTAGCTAAGAAGACAAAATCTGTACACCTTTATCCCTGTAAGCTTATATGTCTTTCTCGCCAAATCGATGTTGTCAATTAGTTCTTGCATTTGGTACTGAGATATTGCTAATATTTTATGTCATGCGCTTGAGCAACGGGCGAGGCTAAAAGTAACTGCATGTTACTGACGCGACGATGCATAAACCGGTCTTGCCTCGGAAAAAACGCGATCAGTTTTCTTGTTTTCATGGTCCCGTAAGCTTAATATTTGATTTTTAAAAATATATAGATATCTAATTTACTGTTCTTTAGCTAAATCGTTAAAAGCAATATTTATTGGAACTTTGTTCTTTCTTGCCTGTGAAATATTAAACAACACAGTATGATTGCGTAAAATCATTATTCAGTGTAGTCAAAAAACACACTTTACACCCTAAATTTGTTTATTTTTGAAACTCAAAGTATTCTTTGAGAAATCAAAACTATTGTATCGCTCTAATTATATCTTTCGACGCTTTGGTGAATGAAAAAAAACTGGACAATTGCTTGTTGGACCACATTCATTGTACGGTTCCGTAATTGCCCGTTACAACACAATTTTTAATGGCCACGTAGAGTTATGATACCAGAAATATTTTATATCAAACAGAGGTAATTTTAATAAAATGTGCTTTAGTAAAATAATACGCGACTGCGCAAACGTGGATCGCCCTTGAGTACTTGTTTACGAGTATATTCTGGGGATTTACGCGTACGAGGGGTAGACCAAAAGTAATCAGCAATACTCTTTACTCAATAATTTGATACGGACAAGTTATACACCGTCGTAAATACTAGTCATTTAGTGACAAATTTAAAAATGAAACATATTTGAATTCCAACACATTCTCTTTGAAATGCTTTTTTTTGTGAGAAACTAATGGAAATTCGCTCGCGACAGTGTAACTCAATCGACGTGATTTTTGCGCTACGATTTATTATGGTTACAAAAAAGTTTTAAGGCAATATAGTTTTACTCACTTTTGGTGAGTCTGTTTGTTCACCAGCAACAGTTTTCAATTGGTCTTCTGAGTTCAAAAGGAGACGAGGGAGCTTAGAAGCTGAAACGAAACCAGGTCGATCGCCAACCGCAGTCACTCAAGAAAATGTTCAAGCAGTTCAAAAACTGATCTGTATTTTTCAGGTGCTTTAAACGCATGCAAAAGTGTATACATGCTGAGGGCGAAAACTTTGAAACGATAGATATTAGTAATAAATAATAAATTTCGTGATTTCTGCGTATCTAGCTTTTTTTAGTATACCTCTCAGACGTTTAAGATCACACATGCGTAGGCTTGTAGGTCACATAGTCACTTGAGTCTGTCATGGAGCAGTTCCGTGTAGTAAATTAATTTGAAGTACAATTTTGAATATCATGATTTTAATTAATTGTAATTAAAATTTGTGAGATCTGTGCGAGCATAGACTAATTATATTTTTAATTTATGTGCCATTATTCATTAGGATGCGTAAACAATATTATAAGATGGATACTGCTTTAACAGTTGTTTTTGGTAAGACATAAGTAATTTTTTTATAATAAATTGAATTACACTAAGCGAATTTATTTTGAGGAAATAAAACGAATGTTTACCTCGAATTCTTCTTCTTTAACAAAATGAAAATATACGCGTATCAAATTAGATTGCAAATAAACGTTAATAGATATATGATTTTTAAATATTCTTGCAAACAAATTCTTGCAAAACGATATATGAGGTTCTTCCAAAACAGAAATTCGCTCATGAATTACGATAAAATGTCCAGGTTGGGCGACTGCCACAATATCAATACTGGAGGAAAATAGATAGATTTTCGTTCACAATACTTAACTTTAGAATGTCAAGGACTAATAATCCTTTCACGGCTGGTTAAATGCATTTTCATAGATAAACTGGCTTCGCCCGTCCGGATGTAGGACGTGTTTCTTTGTATTTCATATTGAACGATATAGCTCTTAATTCCTTTTTCTTCAATTCTGGTCCTGGTATTGCTCTTGTATCATTCTCGTTCTTAATTTCGGTTCAACCCTCAGTTTTGACCCTGGTTCCGCTCTTTTTTCGAGCAAGCAGTCATAATTTTTAAATAATTATTATCAAGTTTGCATAAGCTAACAGTTTTTGACATTAAAATTCCAAAGGTTATTCATGCTTCGAACGTACCGGTACGCACATGAAAACGTCGTCAATTTTAAATCTAGTAGTAGTAGTAGTAGTAGTAGACTCTAAAGGCAATAATTAGTTGGATTAATTTAATAAACGATATTTCTAACAATCGCACATGTAATTTAAATTTTTGATTTATCGTAGTAATGGCCTTTAACGGTTGGTTAACACTCTGGATTTATGTAGGTACAAGTCGTTCCTACAAAAATAACTTCCTGTTCCCTATAATTTATAGGAATCCTGTTGATTTAAATAACTTATTTCTACAATAGTACACCGGATAGATCGTGGAGTTCATCCTTCGGATGTATATAGCCTAAATTAAATCTACGGACATACTAAAGTATGCCCGAGTAATTCCACAACAAATCCTACTTAGAAAAATTACTGCTATTTTTAAATTCGCTGCTGTCGATCAAGAGGATTAAAGTAAACTCCCATCGTAAGTCTATTCCACACCAATAATTTTAATTCATTCTTACAATGTTCCTAAACTGGAGTTGGAGATTGTGTGTAATATTTTTTTGCATTCTCAACGTCTTGAGGCGAGCAACGGCATTTCTTTAATATCAACTGGCTCCGGGCGACGCCCCATTTGAGAATTGGTTTGCTGATCCATAATGGTGTTTTAGTCTAAGTAGGCATACTTTGGTAATAAATTCCCCTAACTTGGAACCAAATTTAGTCGACTTTTTAAACCTTAAAAGTTAGTTCGTATCCGATTTAGTTTTTTTTTATTTTTACGAAGTAAATCACCGCATGACGTATGCGCATATAGAAAAAAGGAATGTTTGAAATATTGTCGTACACGTTTACATTTGAATAAGTTTAGTAAATTATAAACGTGTCCTGACTTTAATTAAAATGATGATTACAGTGTTATTGTTGACCGATGCAGCTGAAAATAATAAAATAGCGGTACTACCTCTGTAAGTATTTTTAGTGTCTTCTTTGAACGGAATACTCAAGGAAACTGGCCGTAAATATGGAAATAAGCTTAATGTTTGATTGTCCTACTTTTTATATTCTCTAAATTATATCAATCTATACATATAATAAAAACGTAACGGGTCGCTGTCTGTACATTGAAGATATATGAGAAAAAATATTATAGGAGACCTTCATTAACGCAATAGAACCCAAAACAATGATTTTTGGAATTTTTGTCTGTTTGTCTGTTTGTTTGTGCACGCTAATCTCAGAAACGGCTTATCCTATCTAGATGGAGTTTTCAGTAATATATTGTGGTAAGCTTCACTTAACATGTAAAGTTTATTTCATGTCAATCGGTTGATAAATAAAAAAGTAATGCCAATTTAATGAATCACGTTGAACTTGCTGAACGTTTGTTGACGCGGGTATATAAAGCGCGCCGAGGGCCGCGCCGCCGCCATAAGCATTCAGTTATTCGTAGCGAATGCACGTATTCTGGAGGCGCACGGCATTCGATAAAATTACATTTCATTTTTTAATTTATTTCTATTTTAGGGTTTGTAAATACATATTGTGTGTATTTGTTATAGGTTAGGCATTTTGTATTATAGGATAGTTTGTTTTAGATTAATACGTGTTAATAGTTAAACTGATTAAGTTAATTTTTCTTGATTTTTTTACTTCTTAGTTTTTATGGTATAAGTTAAGTTTTTTCTTTGGCTTTCTTTATTTTGTAAGTTTCCGTAAATCCGTTGACTTACAGTAAAGTCCTTTGTAATAAGTACGTGTTTGTTAGCGTAAGTTAGTAATAAATAAAAAACGTATCTATTGCTCATTTCGTTTGTTTTGTATATATAATCTATCTTTAAATTAATAAGTTAGGTTAACACGTCTTAATAGTTATTAAACGGTGTAATTATCTGTAAGTAAGAATGCCTCGAAAAAGATCCAACCTCTCCCAGTACAGCAGAAATGCTAAAAGGATGAGGTTAGTACGATCACAGGAAACTGAAGAAGATCGTGAGGCGAGACTCACTTCATCTCAGGAACATCAGGCTAGGCTTCGTGCTACAGAAACTTCGGCTCAACGAGAATCTCGATTGAGTTCACAACGTTCTCAAACGGAGGCTACTCGAATTAGGGAGAGCATGGAACAGCGTGAGGCCCGTTTGTTCACCGATCGTGAAGCTCATGCACTATCACGTGAGTCTGAGACTTTTACTGATAGGGAAACCCGCCTCAGCTCTCAGAGTATTCGGACAGCAAATGCCCGATCTCAGGAGACTCCTGAAGAACGGGAAGCACGTCTCACTGCCGATCGAGAAGCTCATGCACTATCGCGTGAGTCTGAGACTTTTACTGATAGGGAAATCCGTCTCAGCTCTCAGAGTATTCGGACAGCAAATGCCCGATCTCAGGAGACTCCTGAAGAACGGGAAACACGTCTCACTGCCGATCGTGAAGCTCATGCACTATCGCGTGAGTCTGAGACTTTCACAGATCGGGAAACCCGCCTCAACTCTCAAAGAGTACGAACTTTGCTGTCTAGAGAGTTGGAAAGTAGTTCAGATCGTGAATTTCGATTAACAGCTGATCGAGAGCGACACAACAATGCCAGAATTCTTGAAAGTGAAGATGAGTATCGACAAAGATTACAAACAACTAGAGAAAACTATGAGCTAATCCGTCTGAGTGAGGAAAATTATTTATTAGCTGAGAGAGAACGAGTAAGGGAAATACGGCATGAAGAAACTGTAGACCAACGGCAGTCACGACTAAATGCCGATCGACTTCAGCATACAGTCAGTAGAATGTTATCAAGTTCGATAGAAGACCCAGAAAATGGAGCGGAAATTGATATCCTTCCATGGGTGATCAAAGAGAAGTCAGGTTATTTGTATTTGCCCAGAATTGATTACTCTGAATTCGCATCTATAGGAGGCATTGAGATATGTTGTCAGTTTTGTCATGCTCTAAAATGGAGAAAAGAACCAAATGGAATATGCTGTTCAGGTGGCAAAGTGCTCATTGAAAATTTCCATGAACTCCCTGACTTTATAAAAGCTTTACTAAATGGTGAGCATCCTCAATCTAAACATTTTTTAGACAATATCCGTTCATATAATAGTGCATTCCAAAAGACATCTTTTGGGGCCAAACAAATCACAGAGGGACCATTCATGCCCACTTTTAAGGCCCAGGGCCAAGTTTATCACCTTATTGGATCTTTGCTTCCCCAAAACGAACCAAAATTTCTTCAAATTTATTTTGTGTCAAATTACAATGAACAGGTTCATATACGACATCATAACTTTTTTCAACTGAATATCAATCTTATATCTCAAATCTATACATATAATAAAAACGTAACGGGTCGCTGTCTGTACATTGAAGATATATAAGAAAAAATATTATCTATAAATATTATATATAATAGTTTTGGAAATTTACTCCCTCCATCAAAGTTACTAACACACTTAAAAATACAAAAAGTAAAAGAGAATACAAAAAATATCAAAATTTTAATACATTCAATTGTGTGTCTTAAATTTCTTAGTGATAATTTAATTTAAATATATACCATAATGTCAACCCATTATAGATTCAGTCATGGGTGAATCATGGATATTGACGCTAAGCGGTGTTGGTTCCGTTTTAGAGGCACAATACTTTTATCCTATTGAATTATCATTAAAAAACTATGTGTTTCGTTTAGTAGAATTCCTAATTATTAATTCAATTCCTAATATTGACGAAAGAAATAACAAATTTAATGTTGATGACAAAGTTATTGTAATTCCTCCAGGTAGTTACGAAATCATAAACATTGAAAAATACTTAATTGATACGTCAGATAAATTTAATATTTCCATATCAATGAAATCTAATAACAATCAATTGCGATATAAAGTGAAATGTAGTAAAAGTTGATTTTACTCATAGAGATTCCTTAAGAAATTTATTAGGGTATTCTACTAAAATTCTAGCTCCAAACTTGATTATCTATCAGATATATTTGTTTTCATAATCAAAATCAACGTTTTGCGAGTAGAATGTAATATTACCGGAGGAGCACATATAAACACAAATCAAGCTCATAGTATTCACGAATTTTTCCCCAAGGTTCCACCTGGATATAAAATAGTATAAATTACATCACAAGTCATTTATCTTCTAAAGTGGAAGGAGCTGTATCCTCGACAACAGAAGTGAGATTAGGTCTCTCTTCAACATGTTCAAAAATGCTGCCCAAAGTCACTTTTCTACGCGGACGAAGTCGCGGGCACAGCTAGTACTTAAATATATTTCTCGAATCTGAAAATCATCGCTTACTAAATCTGTTACCACAACAACGTTTTTCTTTAATTTTCACTATTGTTGTACTGTCATTCTGTATATCACTGCACTAAAATAAGATAAGAAAATAAATATATAAATTGTTAATATGTGCTAGCACAATCAGTCCAGCAATATATCTTTGCACATATTTAAAATATATAACGCCTTCTTCTTAGAAATACTCGCTTAAGTAGCTAAATGAAATTGCATAACATTTTTATAGATACATTCAAATATATCCCATAAGATAGAATTGTCGCATTAACTTAAGAAATTACGAGTACAATAAAACACATAAAACGTACTAGAGTCGCATGTGCCTTAAAAAAATAAATAACACCATAAACAGTTGAATTAGTCAATTTTATGGTAAGACATGAATTTAATTAAGTGCTATTTCTTAGAGGTTCAAGCACCCATGAAGACATCAATCCAAATGCACGAGCGGCTGAGCTGTGCCGGTTACCACCGTACCCGAGAAACGGAGGCTATGTAGTGCTCAATGAGACGAGCGCCACGCTAGAAGACGCCTTTCAAAGAATTTCTCTCGTAGAGTGCAGGATTGACAGAAATAAAGAAGGGTTCGAGATAAAGAGATTCACCTGCTCCTTCGGCCAATGGCACCAGGACATAATCGAACACGAGAGCGACGCGTTGCACTTCTATACCAGCTGGTACCCTTACTTCTGTTCATCTTTTACAAGTGAACAGTAGACAGCTAAATTATATCAGTAACCTCCTCTATTAAAACTCCATGAGTTTACAACTTTGTTTCTAAATATTATTACAATAATTGATAGTCAACAATTTTTCAGAGTATTCAACCCCTGAATCAGATAAAAATTTTGAAGGCTTGCTACAATCTGGATAATTATACAATTATTACATTTTATTAGAAGAAAAACGTATTTTTGTGCTAATAAATACGTATATGCATCTTGGAATATTTCTAGTTTTCTGTTATGAACCTTCCTTCGCATTGACTACGTTTTTAATTTGATGATACAATTTTCGGCTTAAAGTAGGTTTTATCAACTTCTATTGTTATCGACTAGTTTATTTTGGTTGTTTCAATAGCTTGATGTCAAATCCCATTTTGCTTTGAAACATGGCATGGATATATTTAGAATTTTGGTGCCGCAAAAGTGAGCACATTTAGAATATTCATAAACTAAAACCTCAAATATCTTTAAAGAATAAGTTTAAGGAAATTACAATTCCAAATTTGTTATCTTACTATATATATAAAAGTATATGCAAAACATGTTAGAAATACTTTAGAAAAATAGTAAACCAAATAGATTCTAATATAAATATGTTTTAATAATACATATATGATGTTAAATATGTATTTAAAATAAGTATTCAGAGACTGTGGGCTAGGTAGAATTGTACAAGTTAGAGTTGATTGGATAATTAAGACTTTTATAATTTCTTTAATATAATTCCTAAGCAACCCGGCACCTTCGTAAGCAATTTTCTTTTATCTTCTTAAAACATTTAATGTCTTATTCATATTCTTACATTGCAAGTAAGTGTAGAAAATATTTTTTTTTCTTAGCACAGACTTTGTTAAAGAGCATCCAAAACAGAATGATGCCAAGTCACGATAGTTCTGCCGCCTCTCTCCGTACCCGAACAAAGGGACTTACGTGGTACAGGGCCAACCCGATGTTAGACTAGGAGACACTTTTCAAAACGTATCTCTTATACAGTACACCAGCGATGAACGTAACGAGGTGATGACGATAAAGAACTTCAAATGCTCGTCCGGCGCCTGGTACCAGAAGGTATTCCGGGAAACCGCCGAGAGCCTGCACTTCCACAGCAGCTGGTGTCCTAGCCTTTGCTCTGAATGCTTTGGAAAGAAACTGGCAGGTGCTTATTATTTTTCATCTTTTTCTGCCCTTACCTCTTTAATTTCTTTTTATTTTTTCTCTTATTTAAGTATTTGTTTGCTAAAAGAGTTTGCTAAAAGATTAAGGCATTTTATTTTATTTAGAAGGTCGTAGTTACACAGACTTTGTTTTTAATGTATTTATAGTTTGTTTTTACTAACTAATAACTTACACCTTGTCGTAAAACGATTTTTATACAATTTTTTTTAGAATTGCTATCATTGCAAAAGCTATTTACGTATTTGCACCCTTGTCATTCAAATTTCTATTGGAATACTAAAACCTTTATATATTTTTAAATAATGATGCTCTCGCACATAAAACATAGCTTACATATTTTCAATTATTTTATTTAAATATTTCATTTATTTCTCTCCAACTATTATTTTTTCTGATTCATCTTTCATATTTATTTAAGTATCAACGTTTTCTGTGCGTCAGAAATGCAACCTTTTTGTAAAATAGATGAATATATTAAGTCGGGGAAGAAGGTTTTGCAGTAAATTTTCTTTACCTGTGCTGTTTGTATCTGGCTAATTTCGATACCATTAATTAGATAACATTTAAAAAAAAGTAACATAGTGTCCCGCCATTTTTCTATTGGTTTTTTGTCCACCAAAATGAGTGTAACGAACGTAGAAATTCGATACATTTTGAAATCTTATTATGAAAATGGGGAAAATGCAACACAAACCGTTAAAAATATTTACCAGTAAAACGAAACTTGTTCAAACTTTTTCAGTCCGGTAATTTTAATATCAAAGATGAACCTCGCTCTACTCGACTCATTACGGATGAAGTCGATGCCATTTTGGACAAAATAGAGTAAGATCAATATATTTGTTCTTATGACATAGGTGAAGAGATGAAACTTGATCACAAAACAGTTTCGACTGATTTGAAAAAAGCTAGATGTACAAAAAACCTTGATATTTGGGTACCACACAAGCTCACTGATAGAAAACTATTGAATAGTGTACCGATTTACGATTCCCTATTGTAACGTAATTAAACAGAAATCTTTTTTGAAAAAATGTTCATATGTGAAGAAAAATAGATAACAAAAGACAACAATCTGCAAAAAAAGATTATAGTCAAAAGGCAAGCAAATTCCACTGACTACAATCGCAATAGTGAATTCATTAGTAATGTTACGTGTACCACATTATCATATAACACTCTTTCATGATATCAGTTCTGGCGTTTCAAATCTTATGAAGTTCAAATTTTCATTTTCGTTCATCACCTTCAGTACCATTGCACGATATAATTTTAATTGGCTAGCCAATTTTATGGACTTTTTTAGCATTCCGTGCTTTCAAAGTAAAATTGAACCCTTTTAGGCTTACTTCGTTATCCGTCTGCGGGTCTTTTCATTTATTCTTCAAAATATTATTTCTCAGTTGAGTTGAAATTGATACCAAATATTTGGGTTTGGAGTCCCTTTGAACAATAATAAGAGAACTTCTAAGTCAATGTAATCAAAAAGTACAACCGAGTATGTCATTTATAAATCAAAACCTATAAAGTATTTCCCTTTGACCTAGCATCATAGAATTTGTCATGAAGAAAAGTGTGCTGGTAAAAAAAAGGAAAAACTAAAAATCGTTGATTTATATTTATATACCAAAAAAATTTTTTTTTTCATTACGATCTTACTCTTCTGAACAGAGTATGGACCGTACTTTAGACTAATACATGGGATAAATTTTTTTAACTCCCCGCTATGAAAACATTATGCCTTCCAAAATCCGGTTATTTTTGAATTTTTTTTAAACAAAAGACTCTGAATGCCTTTAACCAATATTTTATCAGTATTTATATCGAAAACAGACAAAAATCATCGAGAGTATTGGCGGATTAAATATCTACACGTAAGTATTACACATAAACAATTAAGTTTGTACGAAAGAACAGTCAGAGTGCGAGTCCTACTCGCACTTGTCTGTCCGGTTTTTTATCTTTTTTGATACTTATTTACATATTCGGTACCATTTCCTTATCTGTTGTCTTATTTGATCATCGACAAGCACCCGTTGGGCCTAAGTATGCGGTGTCGCATCATATCGTTTATCTTTTGTCAGCCTGTCTAAAATTTAAAAGGAACAGTAAAATTAATGAAATTAAATTATAATACAATTCTAAATTTTAAATTATTTTCACTTTCAGAACGTCTTTACCCTTCGTTAGTAAAAAGTCAAGTTGCGAGGAGCCAGACTCGGTAAGTAATAATCGGTAGTGACTTTTTTTATAATTAGGTCGAAATATGAATCATTCCCTATTTACCTTTAATAAATAGGACAATTAACTATTTAAGGGCACGCGCATGTGTTTGTGTGCGTGTGTGAGTGTGTGAGTGTGTGAGTGTGTGTGCGTGAGTGCGCGCGCGCGTCTGTATCATATGCGTACATACACAAACACATACGGTTGTAAATAGGTGGGTAGGTGTGTGCGTCATTATAGTCATTTTGACACAAGTTCACTCAACATCAGTTGACAGTAGTTCTTAGTTATGATAAAAAGTACTTTTAGATACATACTTTTTCAGAACTACAACAGCTTTTTGTGCACTACCTCCACGTCCAGAGTTGGCTACTACAGTTTAACTAGCGACCCAAAAGTGGCTCAACCGGAGGGAATGTACGACAGCCTAAGGCTAAACTACACTTGTAGTGTTGGCTATACCCTGGTTGGTAACAAATATGTGCACTGCACGAAAGGCGTTTGGTCGGGCGCATTACCAAAATGCACTAGTTAGTATATAAGTCTTTACGCGCTAAGAATTTCAAACGTGATAGGGTTATAATTATTCTTCTATGTGAATTTCGTATAATAAAGTCAATGATTATTTACCTACACCAACAATATTTTTCAGGGTTTTGTCGTTTCATACGACAACCCGGGGTTGAGTATTTATGCGGAAAAGCGGATACTGGTACCAATATCGGGATCTGCGGTGCGCACGCGCCGGACGGTTCTAAAGTGATCCCGCGCTGCAGCAGTCCCTATTATGAATCCAGGTCTCCTTTGAAGCCCATGACTTGCGAGAACGGAAAATGGAAAAATATAGCGGAATCTAAAGCAGATTAAATATAATTTCATTGCATTCAATAAAAGTATATAAGTGTGTATAAATATATTGCCAGAACAAGCAGTGAATAGAGTCACTGTTAGTAACTTCTCAGTTCAGTGTATTTGTTCATAAAGTGATTAGGACGCTTGTTTGGCATTTTAATCCTTTAATTGAAATACGTAACACATTTGATTGTTTTTAACAGTGTTTTTAATGTTTTTGTCGACCTGAGAAATTTCATATATTGATAAATATTTGAATTATTTTAACATATTTTAAGCGCTTATGAATGCTGCAAAATCCGGAAGGTACCTAACGACTAATGTAAGGCCATTATTGTACGCCTATTTAAAGGGAAAAGCTCACAGAAGGTATACACAAATTGCTACTCTATAAATTTTGTCAATATAATAACAGAATTCTATACAAAAATCTTTATTGAAAAAGTTGTGAATAAGATCGAAAATGAGATTAAAAATAAGGTTTGGCATGTACAAGTAAGACATGGAAAAGAGATGGGATGTATGCTCAAAGTTTTTTCGCCAAATATTTTTAGCCAAGAGCCAAAAGGTCTTCTTAACTTTCATAAATCTGAAAACACTAATGATAGAGTAAAAATATCTTTTATGTGAAATAATATTCATTCACAGTTTTAGTAATAGACTGATATGGGCATTGCAATCTTTATACAGAGGGCTAAGTGCATGCGTTAGAATAAATGGGGCATAAATTGACTAGTTTGATATCCTCAAGTGTGTCAGACAGAAATGCATAGCTGCACCACGGTCATACAACCTATTCATGGATAGCCTCCTGTATGATTTAAAAGAGATTGAGTGTGGACTAAGAATCGATCTGTCTAACAAATACTTCATGTACGCCTACGATTAAGTAATCTTTGGACCCTCAGTGTGTGAGTTGCAGACATAATAACTATTATAAAATAAATGATTCTATTGGGGGAAGAAGTATGAAAGTAAAGGTCAGTAAAACAAATTTCATGGTGTTTGAAAAAAGCGGACGCACGACGTAATACAGTATATTTATAGAAGGTGAAAGAGATGAACAACAGAAAGATAGTGCAACGATAAATGATAATAAACTTTATAGAGCTATTGAAAGGAAAATAAATGCGAGAAATAAAGTAATGGAACCTTACTTGCTATTGCAAGTAAGGTTCCAGGTGTGCAAAAGCAAGTATTTCTACTATTTATAATAATGATTAGTAGAAATATCTCACGACAAAATGGTTGGGCTGTTCATAACGGGAGCTTGGAACCTCTACTTGCATGCTGTAATGAAACTTGATTATGACTACCCGCTAATACATTTTTTTATGACAGGAGATTCAAAATACCTACATTAAATATTTTCTTTTACTCATAAAAAACTGAAGAAAAGAGTGATGGATGCCAGTCAAGCAAGAGAATAATGCAAAGATCGTACGATGTGGAAATCAATAGTCTCTGCCTACCCTTCTGGGAGACAGGCGTCAGTTTATACAATTATTACCCTATAATAATTGTATAAACTGACAATAGTATGACACTACATTTTTCCAAGACGCTCTCTGTCTGAATGTCAATTGAAAATAAAAATAAATAATAATGAAATACAAGTATTGAAATTAATACGAATAGCATGTCATTCTTTAAAGTCACCAATACTATGTTTTTTTTATGTACATGTTGTTATTTTACCTTCTGGGTCAAATCGTCGATGTTCTTTTTGGCAGTGTGCGGGCTGAGAGCACAAAGTGACGAGGCTAGTGCCAAAGTGCCCTGGCATGTCGGTATATACCTCAAACACAACCATCCATACCGGTATGAATGCGGCGGCTTCATTGTGGCATGCAACTTAGTCATCACCGATAAGTAACTTCTCTTAAATCCAGACGGTAATACGGAAAAACTTGTAGTTATAAAAGCTGGGGTGGGATATAAGTCTTGCAAGGCACCCATTGAGATGAAATGTGCCTGTGAGGCTGCAATGGCCGGTAAGCTCTTGTACTGTAATGTGATTTGGATTATATGAAAGTGAGGTAATGAGAAAGTGAACTTTTTTATTATTATAGTAGGGCTTTGTGTCTGTCTATCTCATAATCTTATGTCATTCGTAACACTAACTGTTCGTGTTCATCGTAATCTCTCCAATATATTTACAGATTTATTTATGGATCGACACCGAATAATAGATATGTGTATTGTATTACGGGATTTTATGTGTGCGCGTGCGTGGGTATATATGTCAGAATAAGAATAGGAAGTCTATTTTAAGGCTTTTTAAGTCTTCATATCATTTTATCCATACAATTCTTAATTGTATCATGGATGCCAGTGAAAAGAAAATGTATGGACAAAGGCACACTCATAAAATTGAAGTAATATCCATCTTTACTGCCAACACTGGATTTATCAAAAATTGATATCTTAAATTAGTTGTAAGCACTTCTAAATCATAACAATTGAAAGTTTAGAAACAAGTTCGCTTTTATTCGAAGTCATTCAAAATGATGCACGAAATGAGCTCGCCTGTCACGTTTTTAGAACCAGAGAGGATTTGCGGGTCGCATTGGAGTATATTCAGATCTCTCCTAGGTACTCAGTTATGTCAATAATCAAACATTGAACAGGAAATTACGTCATTATGGACCATAATGATGTAAACGGATACTTGGCTTCCTGAAGTCGTATTTTAGCAATAGCGATCAAATGTTTGAGATTGACAGCATGAAATCGTCCGCATAGGTGTACCGCAGGGATCAATTCGTGCTCCTTTATTATTTTTAGTCTGTTTAAACGACTTGTCTGGTCCCATTAAAGATGTCAGGAGATAGTACGTTTTATAGATAATACCTTTTTGTAATGCAAAGATAGCAGTTTGCTTTTAGCGAGATGAGCATTAACTCGAAAGAACTTTCTTTTCAATCGTTTTTTGAAACTAACTTACGGCTTACTGCAAAAAAAAACAAATTGTATAAAAGTCTAACTTTTAAATGGATTCAGAACTAAAAAAGAAAGAGATAAAATTTAGAATTTACTAATACTAACATGTTCTTGGGCAAACTCTAAATACAGGTTTCAATGGCGTTTTCAAAAGGCTGTGCTTATGCAATTAAAAAAACGTGAATATTATCTAATATTGAAACCGAACATATTGGTTAATTTCAGATTTTTCCTTAAGGCTTTCTGCTCTCAGAATTCGCCACAGATATTCATAAGATGTTTTTTGCTGCAAAAGCCGGCTGTCTGCACATCTTACAAACTAGAATTCAATGTGTATCTTAGAAGTAAGTTTAATAAAATTGGAATATCAAGTCGGGTCTAAATTTACAAATTAAATACTTCAATTAAAAATTATGAAATATTAAATCGATCGAGATATATTCAATGTTAGAAAAGGAAACATACTGTGTTCATATCTTAGTCAACTACACAAAGTCACGAATTTGTTTAATGGGCCTTAAATGTGCACACATAAGGTTCCTGTAGATGTACAAGATTTACCCTTGTATAAACTTAAGATCATTCTTATACAAGTACTTAGTAACAAGAAAAAATATAAAATTATCGAATACTGAGAAAACGAGTATAATGGGCATAACCAGTTCGACTTATTAACGGGTTGTTTTGTTCTTTAATTGCATGCCTTAAGCGCGAGCGTAGGTATGCTTCTACTGTCGCCTGAAAATCCCGTAAAAAACTATATTATTCTAGGTTACTATAAAAGTATTCGAAAATAAAAAACAAAAGGATTTTTAGTGAGAAGCAAGTATGTTATCATGAACCTCTAATTTAAATAACATATGAATAACCCGAGCGCTTAAGGCAGACACGTTTGGTTTTACTAAATCTTTGAAGCTATTGTTTGTTTATTATGCTTGTATATTTTAAAATTAGATAGAGCTATATTTAAGTTTCTTGCTCAATTTTCTTAAAAAAATTGGATTTCTAAGCCAATGGTTAAGTGGAAATTCACTCAAAATTATAACATATATATGTTAAGTATCATACAATTGCCTATGAAATAAAGATATTTTGAGTTTTGATTTGAATTTGCAATCACAGTCATTCTTTTCCAGCGGCTGAGTGCTTTTACGATTTTCATACAGAGGAACTAGATGCACCACAGGGTTTTTTCGTCGGCGCAAGAAAGTTATATCGTGTGTGGTACGAGCCCAACGAAGACTGGGCATAAAAAAGTGATGTGAGCATGTCATTTAGAATCGATTAACCATTTGCAATAAACAACTGAACTTGTATTGTTGTACTCGATATTGTTTATTTAAAAAGAAAACTAAACGATAGCAATCCTAAAATTACAACTGATTTAAAGTGATGTCCATCATCTAAAGACCGACCAATAGTGAAAACAAAATCAAATGTTTATAATCAAAAGTCCAGAAGAAACGGACGTTGTAACTAAAAAGATTGGTTAGATAAATTTATGTGTGTTCCTTTTTATATGGAAATAAATCGTATAAGAAAAGAATTGCTTATCCGAATCCCTCACTTAAGTCACGGGTCACGAAAATTATTATCCATAAATAGCTCTAAAGCCAAGTATTTTTTTTAAAAAGTAAATTTTTAATTTATAACTCATATCATATATATGTAAGACATGATTATTTGTATTTTCAGAGTAAGCATTCATGACTTAAGGAGCTTCAAAACTTTTGTTAACGTTTGTTACAGAATTCATGCGATAGAAGAGTATTAAACGAGTTTATTAAAACTTTTATTTTTGATAACGGCAATAAACGATGTTTTACTGCACAATGGTTAATAATTAAACCCTTTTTTCCATCAGAAGGTCACTTAATGAGGAAAAATATCATTCAGAATCACTGTGCTTATAGTTAATCCGTCACAATTGCTGTGACGTTGCACAATTTTCGAAATTGTGATATCTGTCCAGCAGAATAGACAAACTGTGTTTGTTAATATATCTTCACTTAGTGCCGAATTATCTCTAGCAACTTTCTTACAATCGATACTCCTTACATAACATTTAAGTAGCATGACTATCTAGTGGACGAATTTAAATCTTATCTATAAAGTCTCATGACATTGCAAATTAAAGTGTGCTTGATATAGAACAACGGCAGTGTAAATGTAATATTTGATTTGGCTGCAAGATCAGGATCTTTCTCAGCGGATCTAACATGACGCCATAGAAAAGAGTCTGTCTATAGAACTGTCCTTCTCGCGCAACGTAATGAATGAAAGGGACAGTCTTATAGAAAGACTCTTATCTGAGGCGTCATGCTAGGCCCGCTGGTGATGGACACGTCTTCACGATGATCCGCGCGCCAGCCACGCCTGAGTACGTTTGTGCACTGGATATGAAATCGAGAATAATGAAATCTCTTTACAATTAGAGATACTTCCGATATAGAATATCGTCTCATTCCATATTTGTTTCAGAAGATAACTGCATCGCATGAATGAGTATATGAACATGGAGGTAACAATGTTATACCAATATTCTGCACCATCCATATAAATATAAGACTTCTATCTATCCTGTATTTACATCTGTAAGATCATATGTCTATTTAATACATTTTCAAGTATTTAGTCACAGATAAAATAATAAGTTATTTTCCTATAGACGACAAAATCTCTTTGAAATATTCAAGAAATGTAAAGAAAAATATTTGAAAATGTATTAAAACCAGAGGCGGACTAGCAGCTTTGGACATCTTGTGCAATGTAGTACCAGCCGCACACTTCTCAGCTCCATTTATCATTTCATGTACATCATCAGTATATTTGTCATGATGAACCACCCCTAATATTTGGCCTCCATAGACCCTGGTCTACTCGCAAACACCATTAGTTGATGTCATGGTTGCGATCTAACACTTTTTGTAAAGGAATCAGCGTTACGCCTAATTTTTCGTATAAACAACACTGTCCAAACTACAACTATAAAAAGCACACTAGATTAAATAAGTAATATGTAAACATAGGGCTAGTCGAGGGTTATCGAAAAAATACCCACTTTTATTAAAATTATTTTATATATGAATTAAAATTAAGCACAAGTTTCTTAGCAGGACTTCAAATTGTCTCCCTGGTACACTGGCCCATCCATTAGCAACCAGCACGACATCGCTTTGGTTATTTTGTCCACATCTTTTGTATACGAGGTTCAACAGGTCTGGCCCGTATGCCTTAACTTCGACAAGGATCTCGATAAAAAGTCATTGTTAGAAGGGCATGTGAGAAAAGTAAGTACTCTCAGAAAATACGAAACATTAAGTAGATACAATTGTTTTACTTAGTAAAAAAATGTTTAAAATAAAAATATTTTTTCTTCTATTATTATTTTAAAAGCTTTTTTTTGTGTAGATTATCTCTTGCAAGTAGTAGTTTCACTCCAGTAATACTCAGAAATCAATGTTTATCTAAAATAAGGTCATTTCTCAGTAGATAAGATGGAACGGTTTTGTACGAAAGTAAAATATGGCTGCCCAAAGTCTGGAGCGGGCTTCCGATGATGTTACAGTCAAATTTTGAATAATTACTTAAATAAAAGAAATGAATCCCAGGTCGCAGGCTGGGATCAGACCAAAAAGGACGTCCAAGATATATTCCAAGTTATGGAGTTACCTAATGTAGATATTCAGCAATGTATCTTAGAAGCTTCAGCTATTAGAATGGTACTAGGTAAACAACCTTTACATATCACCAGTGACAAGATATGTGCTGGTCATAACACCAGTAAGTATTAGTATAATATTAATTAATGTGAAATCCAATTAAACCTTTTTTTTCATTGATATGGGCTTTGAAAATTTATTTATATTAATGAAAATTAAACAGAAGTACAAAAACGTGTGCGTAGAACATTCTACAATTGCATTAATTCATCCTTTAAATAGTAATTAACAATATCATACATTACACGTGCTTGAAAGTATGTTAGCCGAAAAATATGGATATATATTTGTCTTGCTTCACTGACATACAGCAATCGTCCCGTGCAAGCTTATTGGTTTTGGGTGCCTTTATTTGACTTTACTTAATATTCTACCATCTTAGTCTAAGATTCTTAGAATAAGTCTTAGTATAAGATTTTCCACTGGTAACCCCTGCCAACCCTTCCATTCCACACAGTGGCCTTATAGCTTTGTTTTGTCATTCTAATTTCATTAATTTTTTCCTTCAAGCCAAACTACATACATCAGCATACTTTTTCTATTATGGCTACTACATCTTCTTTCAAACCATACCGCTCCCTGACATTACCATTCATATTCCTACATCTATATTTTAAGGACCCTACACACATATTACAGCTAGCATTGATTCTACTAACATTTTTTTTCTGACATATTCAACTTTTACTATCGAAAATAACCGTAGGAGTCAGAAATCTATTATGAATAGTAAAAGTTGCTTGTTGTGTGACTTTTTTATTATCTGCAATAGCAAACAAGGCTCCATTCCTTTATTTCTCATAGTTACTTCCCTTCAATGTCACCATTATGTTTACTGCAATTTATTAACAATATACAGAAATATGTTGTTACATTTTATAGAAGTTATTCTAATAACTCTTTCACTTGTTCTACTATACAAATTATATGCATATATTCATCGAAATTGCAGCATACAAAAGATACAACACTCTCACAGTATAGACACGTGAAGTAGCAGCTTCCGCTGTTTGCTTTTCGTCCAGTGAATGAGAGTTGCGATAGCTTACTACCCCTTCATTAGTACACTCTTCCCCCATCATATATATCATCCCGTTGCAAACGGCCGGCAACGTACTGGTGACTCCTTTTGGGTTGCGAATGTTTATGGGCGGCAGTCACCACCTTCACTAATCACTTAATTTCCTCTTAAAAACGCTATTAAAAAAAATTAAATCTATGAGGTAGTATAAATAAATTATAGATTTAGAATTTATCATACTCTAGATACAGAAATTGTGTAAAATTAAAAGCCTTAAAAATCCTCACATTTCTAGAAACAAGGATTAGTCAATTTTAGTCAATATTGTATTTATGTACAGTAATTCTTCATACTACTGTACAATTTTGTACAGTAATGTGAAGATTACTAGTACAAATGAAATTCGTTATTAAGAAAGTATATTCTTAACATAGATTATACAAAAATTTGATGCACTTTTGTGCAAAATAGAAAACATACAAACTATTCAAGTGGTAAAGTAATAGTAAGTACTCTAACGAATCACATAATGAGCAAATGAAAAACTCTTTTCATGTGCATTTTTTTAAAAACGGTTTTTTTACAATCTGGCAGGTATTCTACACACAATTTGTTACCCGCACAAGAAGACTTTACCTGATAACGAACACGTTTGTTTTGATGCCCAGATATATCGTTTTGTACATTGATACGACTACTTGATTGACTTTTTCTGCTATTTTCTTACACCACGGCTACTTCTTCTCCTAACTGTAAGATAAGATTACTCTGCTGATTTTTTTCCATTCATGTCATGGTACAAAATCTAAGCTGCTCAGTCTAGCAAATTTTAAAAAGTGTAAACCGGCCAATGTCTAGATAGGGCTTTTACAGAATATTTCGTAGCCATTTGATGCACATCTACTCCATAGTTTTAATTATTACAGAATGATATTACACTCATTCTTTTTGATACCGATTTACATTTTAATGCCTATATGCATAATGCTAAGTTGAATAACATTTTTTTAGGCTTTCTTATATATTCTGACGAACTGATATCGTTTTTTTGCAGCATTGACGTACCTTATATTCTTCTTTTGCTTTTTTAACATGAGCAGTTATTTTCCACCGAGCTTTATTTACGGTACCAACAATACTTGTTCCGTTTGCTTTAAAAGTTTCAGCAAGAGACAGCGACATGAAAATGTTATGAAATTGAACATTTATTTCCTTTTATAGGTATAGCTGCATCATCTTTTAGGATGCCGTACCCAAAAAGTACCAAAAGAACCCTATTACTGAGACTCCGCTGGCTGTCCGTCCGTCTGTTACAGGGCTCTATCTCTTGAACCGTAATAGGCAACCAGAATATTTTTTCTGTACTTGTCTGGTTTTGAAGCTATAAATTGAGTAAATATACATGAGCATTTGAAAGGACATCAAGTGTTATATAGAATTCTGGCATATAACAACTTTAAGCATTTGAGCACATAACATTTGAGACACACCCACCCCCACTATTTAACTGGGAGTATTCAATGGGCGCTTGGGTACTTACATTGATGAAGTCAACGACAATTTGACTAATTCAAAAGAAAAATTTAATTAAACTCTGACATCTATGACTCGGTCAAAATTGATCCAACCGCGCTTTGAGCTAAATTCGATTAAATAAATATAGGCATTATAATTATGTGGTTGAAATCTCGTATAAGCAACAATAATAATATTTCATAACAAATAAAAAAAAAATAGCCTCTTAGCCAAAAAAAACATTCATTAGAGCAGGAAGAACATCGAAATGGTCATAATTGGGACGGCTGCGCTTCTAGTGCTAACTCAATACCCTCCCAAATCAGATGAAGGCAATGTCATTCAAAATGCATTCGTTTGTGGCAGGTGAACCACTATGCGAGTATGACAGCGGCGCAGGATTCGCGTTGGCCGAGCACGACCGACGCGACCCCAGGAAGCGGCGCTACTGCTTGAGAGGCGTCGTCTCGCTGTTCAACTATCTGGTGTGCATCTGGGATTTTTACACGGTTTTCACGAAGGTCTCGGCGCATGAAGACTTCATCAGAGATAATTCTGTCGGTGTCATATTTTAAGTAGGACATTTAACAATACAGGTGTAATTTAAAATGAGACGTAAATGTACATCAAGATCAAAATTTATTGTAAATTTTGAAGAACGAAACGTATAAAAATGTTTTTTTTTTGTCCTGTTCAACAATAGTGAGTATAACAACAACATTCTAAGTGAATAAATTTTTTGACATCATTATGATTCTTTTTTTTTAATGTCTTTACCACTATTATATGTGTACAGTACACAAATCATTAAGTGCACAAAAAAAGAGGTACCTTAAAAAATGCCAGAATTAAGTAAAATAAGCTGGTCAAAAAAAGGTAAATAAAGTTTGATACTTTGTTGAAGCATTACATAAAAACTACTGGAACATTCTATTAAATAAATAAAATGAGATTTAAAACTGATATATATTTCAACATATAGCGATGAAGAAACCTGAAATTGCTTACTTTTTACAATTATTTATTTTTTAAATGTCCTTTACATAAACATGTGAGCGAAATATGTAGTTAATATGATCAACGATGGGATAAAAGCAATTTCAAAACGAGAAAAACAAATTTATAAAAATTGAGCGTGGTTTTGTAAAGTGTCGAAACTGTAATTAAATTAATTTATGTATTTAAACTTATTTTCCCTATAAGAACAGAAATGTGGAAAATAGACCAAGTTCTCATTTGTCAAAGAAAACAGTCGTATCTTAAAAGATGTCTTGTTTCGCGCTGGAAAGTGAAATTGATGTTGAAATTTTTCGCCACTAATTTCAGTTTGAGCTTTTGTTTGCCAATTTTCATAAATCCGTAACAGATAATATGTTGTTTAGAAAGCTGCCCAAGATACTTGATGCCAAATTTCAAGGCTACAAGTCATCGGAAAATACCCTATATTCTTAGTAAGACGTTTGCCTGTAACTAATGTTGTTGGCGATTTCCTTAAAGCATCATAGTATACAATAAAAAATTTATTAGGTATTTAATACATTATGCGTACTATCAGTCAACCAATATCAAAACAAACCATTTAATCAAAATCTATTACTTTGTATAATTAGATCATAGAACTTTTATTTTAGTACTAGGTTGTCAACTCTTGGAACATAGTAATGTGTAAAAAAATCGGGTTCCTAGCTGTACTAGGTAAAAAGGAATAGTTGTTGGATGTACGTCTCGAATAGGTTTGAGTAAATACATTACAATGCATTGGCTCTCAAATATATACGATCGTGGCAAGAAGCAATACCGTATCTCTACATTAGCATTTGATAAGTTATCAAACTTAGTAAAAAATATTTTATACTTGTATAATATATAATTATTTAATATCTATTTGTATAATAAAAAAGTGGAAGCCGGTGTGTCTGAACTTTCACAGCATATATGAAAAATGAAGATGAGACTAAAAGATAAACGGGACATAAGAGAGAAGAACGATTTTTATTTTTTTATTTATCTATTTAAGATTTTCATTTTAAAGTATGGCGTGAAGGTAAATTTGTTTTTGTTTAATTAAAAAATATTACCTAATTATTTGGTTGGAATAGAACAGATTTTTTACAATTTATTAAAATCTATAATCGTATAAAATACATTTTATAATGAATTTTTGAGGGGGTAACTGAACATACGAGCCACAACAATGTAGGAGGTCGCCACCGCCCATGGACATTCGCAAACCCAGATGTCTCACCAGTGCGTTGCCGACCTGTTGGATAGAAATAGCTTATCTGCTAGAAAGCGCATGGTCTAATAGAAAGAGCAGTGGGTAGACAGAGGCGAGTAGGCGATCGGAACTCTCAATCACTGGACGAAAAGCAACAGCGGAAGCTGCGAGAACGTGGTCTCTCCCAGGTCGAGCCGACCGATTTTCGTGTTACAGCTAAGCTTTCCACAGCACGGATCCACTAAATGCAATTTTTTTTTATGTGGTATATACAAAAGACAGTTAAACTGTACACGAAAAATGTTCTTTAATTGAAAAAAGAAACACATCTGCGATTTTGCTTTTGTGGAGATAAAATGCATTTCTTCATCTTACGCATTGGTCGATATTTCTGTCTACCCCCGTGGCGGCCTCGCTTTCAATTCTGGTCCAGGTGCCACTTCCCTCTCGATTCTCACTTAGATCCCTATCTCGATTTGTATCCCAGTTCCCATTATTGATCGTACTTATCGTCCTGGTTATAGTTTCGATTGCATTGACGCTTACGATCCCAATTTGGACAAAGCCGATCTGAATCCTGGTATCAAAGTGGAATACAAGTTATTTTACTACAGATTAGTTGAGCTTTTTATGAGTAAAAGAATTTTTAAATTCGTCGTAGGCAGCGAAGCAAGAGAGATATGCAAAGATACCGTATGGAAATATGTAATCTCATATATATGTAAGTCAAGGAGAAATGTCGGTAGGCTATAAAAACACCCATGCATTCAAATGCAACGTTCTGTCATAATTTCATAGCAATCGGTGAAGAATCTTCGGTGATTTAAAACTATGCATATAAAAATATAGTAAACGCAATCAAAGACTTTTGTAAATATATTTGTTTACATTTTCAATTAGATAATTCCAATTTACTTATTCCGAGATTGCAAAGAATATAAAAATTAAATCCTATTGTGTGATCGAATCATAAGGTTACATCAAAACATACAACGTAAATATCTGATGGACATAAATATACTTATAAATATTGAATAGAAATATATTCCTTAATTTATTTACTCCTTATAAAGCCAGACCTAACAGTCAACACCTTGCTCGGTTGTTCGAACGTTTTCCCCATTTAAGTGTCAAAAATAGAAACACGTCAGCTTCTTTATAGTTCACGTTAGGCAAATCGAGACGAACTCTATAAACCGGATGAATCACTTGACAATGTAGATTCCACTCAAAATAATCGTGATTAATAAAAATTCACGGGATGTTAGCTTAGAAGACGAAACATGTTTGTCTGCTTCCTTGTTAACATGCGTTTTATTCGTGAAGGCTTTTCTGGTACACAAAGGTACCTCGGCGTCGTCTCAAGCAGTTTATACAATTTTTTTATATTAATATTGACAATATTTTGGACTTTGCAACACTAACAAGATTTAATCAAACAAAGGCTTGGACGATAATAATCGCACGCTGCTGTCGCATTGATGCATAAACCGGTCCGGTCTCGGGAAACACTTGCCGTTCCTCGTTATTAGGGTCCCGTAAGCTTGGGATTTTATCTTTAAAAATATCGAAATATCTCAAATAATGAAAATAGTATGATTACATAAACAATTATTAACGTAAACTGATAAACTAGGATTAATTATTCGTATATTATTTGAGGTGGCGTTAATTAAAAGAAAACGAAAGTTACTAAAGTTTACGACAAGCTAACTTGTTGAATATGTCAAAATATTGTCCAGAAACAAAAATTTTTTAATGTCTTAAATTGTCATTCACTAGAAGGAAAGTATCTTTAGAAAAATGTAGAACATGCTCATGAGCCCTGACTATTCTCCTTGAATATCAATGTACTGAAGATTACATTTCGGGACAGCAGTCTATATCAACCTAGTACTGTACCTACAACTATTTAGAACTACAGAACCTGAAAGCCATCATCGCTTGGTACCAAACATCATGCCAGTAATTCGAAGAGAATAGTTGCACGTCGAGTACCGTGTGTAATTCAGGCTTAGAAGCAGTTTGGGTAGAATAGTGTCATGGCGTGATAAGTATATCACCAAATATTTGCCAGAAGTTTTTGCTTCCATGAGAAGCAACCTTCAGAACACGCCTGCATGAACTAATAATTCACCACGAAAACGTATCCGCACATTTAGGGCTGAAAACAAAGAATTTTCTGGGTCAACACTTCGGTCAAGGTTGCGACCCCTTACAAACCCAATTCGGATCTGTACCACTTTTTTGTGTACTAAAATAAATAAGAAATTGCTCAAGGGAAAACAGTTTTTATCACAGTATGATGGGGTTTGGAAAATGTGTTTTAAATATTTGTTTAGGCACATTAAGCACTGTATAAGTGCCAAGATCTTTGAAAAGATTAATGAAAAAACAGGGACTTTTAAATTATCTTTATATAGTTAATTTATATAAATGTTCTTATGATTTATGCTTATACATGAAACAATAAAATATTAAATTCACTCGTATAGTGAAAAATTAAAGTTTGAATAGAATGTTTATCTCAAAATGCATAGGCGTAGTTGTTTACATTGTTCACGCTTTTTGGTTTGTTAAAAAATAGAGAAATTTTAATAGGTGTTATTTAATAAATCTAATTCTTTGTTTTAATAATTGAATTATAACCTTTTCTCCACTCTAGATATTGAATAGACCACTCAAAAAGAGTTATACACTCTGAAATCCTAGCGCAAAAAAGTTGGCGATGATCAGTGCGTTCACAAATTAAGCGCGATAAATTAAAAATGATAAAGTGGTTCTGTAGTGCATTTTTCTATGTCAGCGTTATGGGAGCTAAACCTCCTTTTTTCTGAATACTTAGTTTTCATCCTCTCTCAGTCGTCGAATCTCGATAGGTATACACCGCAACGGTCTTAGTGAAACTCTTTAAACAAAAAAAACCAAAATGTGGTGCACGACTGCGCCAATACAGATCACACTTGGACATTTTCAAGATTCGTAAATTTAACATATAAACGTAACATCGTAGTCTTATGCAGTTACTCATTCGGATCTGTCGCGAGACAGTCGTTGTTAGTCTCGACGATTCCAGTAGAATAATTGAAAATGTGAGTTGGACGGAATATAATCAAGACTCGCCGGGCGTGTGCGACTTTTTTGTGCTAACACAATTGATTTATTAGTGATCAATTGCCAGCACGCACACACGACATCACGAGATGGCTCCTGCACTGATAGTTATCCTCCGTAAGACTTCCTTTTGGTTTTATACTGAATTCTATTTATACACAATATAAACTTCTTTTACGAAAATGGAAGGATTTTTTTCTCGAAGCCTTTTTTTGTAATAGAAGTTTTCTTTCATGATTAGTGTGAATTTGTGTTCGCTGCTGCGTCAGGTGTTTGTCGAAGGGTCGAAGGGCTGCCAACGCCCGCCGTCACCAATGCGACGACACCGCCCGATACCATTTAACGTGCTCATCGGGGCACGGAGCGTCTGGTTCAATTTAACCCGAATCAAATTCATAGGAAAATCCGTTCGCGATCAACATCGAACGCGATATCTTCCTGTACAAAAGCTTTTAACCGCTGAGCTGCCAGCATTCTTATTTTTTAGGTTTAAATTAAATTCGTTGAATTATAATTGAAATAAGTGGCAAAACTTAAGTACGAAACATCTTAATTCTCGCCAAATGGACGATGTATACAGGTAATAAAGTTTATAAACCAGGAGTGTCCTCGTCGGATATCAAGCACTAGGCGCATCCTGCCTCATACGAATGCTGGAGGAAAACATTGCGCGATTGTATTTAATGGGAGTTCAAGGAAATAACAGAATTATTTAAAATATTTCTTGTGAAGCATTGATTTACCTTTGAGTGCGTTTGAAAATTGAGGTTTTTCCCATTTAAACAGTATCTAAGAACATATAAGGAACAGTTAATACAAAATTACTGAACGACGAAGTAAAAATTTAAAAGCGCCACATCTGCATGTTTTTTGTATTCCACTGAGATGCGAGTGAAAAGATCATACTTTTCTCAAGAAGCGCACGCGCATGAACAACATAGTTTTAATGCAAAAAAAAAACATTGTAAATAAAAGTTAGTAAAAATTTGGATAGACTACATAGTTAATAGTTTGTTGAACATTCAATAAAAAATTAAAATATATATAACTGTCTCTAAAGTACTGTATAATTGGGAAAAACCTCAATTTTCAGATATTTTTGAATTTAAAAAGTATAATTAAAGACGTAGAGTTACTGCAATAAATACACAAGATCTTTTTGTTCGAAATAAAATACAATCTTAAAAATGCAATCATAAGAGAAGTCATCATGAGATACAAGCTGTTATGGACCATATTGTAATCATTCGAAATGAGAATAAAAAAATACTTTTATCAAAAGTTCTCGAATATGAGTTAAATAATGAACCGAAAACGTCCATATATTTTGAGTAAAAAATAAAGATACAAAACACATGAACTTTCTCAATTCCGATGTTGTAAGACTTAGATCACGAATTAAATTACCAGATTATTTTCATTCATAGAGAAACGTAAAACGTGAATCCTCGCATCAACATAATTTTTTTTTATACTTTATGTAGGAACTTTATAGTTGAAATAAATATGCCTAAGCTGGTCTAGTAAACTGCTGTACCAACAATAGGAGTGTCAGATTCAAATACTTCTTTTCTACTCATGAAATCTTCTAAAACAAAAGAAGAATCGTTTTTATGTTCCATATTTTATTTACTACAATCTCTAAGTTAAAAAATGGGCCAATTACAAACCACAAGGCCGACAGAATACAGTTTGAGAAATCATTATCAGGCTCTGGAGACAAGACGTAGTTAGTCACGCGTTGTAGAACGCGGGACCAAATCACGCGCATGTGAGTAGTACACGATGTAATAAGGTCTGGATTCGCATGCCTACATTTAAATCATGTAATAAATTATAATTTCTGTATCGCTCTGATAAAATTTAGAGGATTCGTATTGTCTTAAAGAACTCACCTCTATAGTAACACATGCGACAAATCTCGATAGAGATGCTTCAGACTTACGTCGCTTACATGAAATCAGCTTATGTATCATCCCATATAAAGCTTGCACAGAATCATGCCATGCAAACGTTAAAACAAAATTATTCTGAGTATCACCAAAGGTACTGTTAACCAAGACGCGTTGACGTGTGGGCGTGTTGCATACTTGATAATTATTTATGATACATTCTTTAAAAATAATTGAGCTGATGCGTACGTGTAATGGGATTACAGAATTTATAAGTACTGCGTGGCCAATACGTGGACAACCCAGAAAGTTTTGCCAATATCATACCATAGATAACTTATTTCTATATCATCTCAACGAATTACCATCAGGGTCTACAGAAAATTTCATATGCTTAAAGTAATTTTTAAAACAGATCTTCCAACCGCTTCAGACATTTCTTCATCTGTCATCACAAAAGCAGCCAATGGATCTCATGATGGAAAACTATTTTCTCTCGAGTTGATTTTGTTATTATTTGGAAACAGTTACTAAAAATCGGGATAGAAAAGAGGGTGAGCTATAAATTTTATCAGTACGTCTAGGAATTCCCTTCCATTCTGCGCCTAGTAAGCCGGTGTTAGGATGTTTGACACTCAGAGCAGTTAAAACTTCTAGCAAATATTTGGTAACATATCAATAAATATTGACAGATATCGTAACGGTATGATAACAGAAAATCTGTCAAAGAAAAAGAACATGAAACTTAAAAAATATTTAGTAACTGATTTTACTTCGGCGGATGGTTTCGGTTTAGATTTAAAACTATTTTGTATTTTTGGTTTTCAAATGTGAGTCCTCGCACGATGTATATGAATACGAGAAATAAATTTAAATATTTATAATAAAGCAAATGTTCGATGTAAAACTTGAATTTAGAAACAGTTTCTCCCATCTAGGGCATTATTGTAAGTTGAATAAAGCAGTTACACAAACGTGTTCTAATTTATTTTATTTGATGATTTCAGTGTTTTGGTTGGCAAAAGTAGCTGAAAATACGAAAATATCAATACTGCCTTTGTAAGTATTCTTAATACACCGTTTGAACTGATTATACAAGGGAACTGGCGCTGATCAGAATAATAAGAAGCATCAAAATAACAACACTTGGTATTGTAATTATCATATAATCTTGATACAATGTGTTAAATTAAAATACGAAATAATAAAATCTCCCTTATTAAATCAATGTTACCATTTAAGTAAAAATGTGTGAGTTTTCATAACAAGCTCCCAGCTAAAATTAATAAACTTTCCATTATATGAATATAAATTTTTCATTGCGAAAAGTTATACTACCCTTTAAATATGTAAATGATAAAAAAACTCATGGATTGAATTGCTTGGCTATCAGTTTGTTTCATGTTATTTCTAAGTGTAGTAATAATTCTATTAATTATTATTCATTTTGTATATATGAGCAAAAAGAGCAACTCTTGAGTATTTTGCTCATTCTTCTCAAAGTGAATCGGCAATTGGAATGTGTGATAAATTTTATGTCGAAAATAAATTCAAATTCAAATCCAAATCTAAATCCAAATCCAAATCCAAATCCAAATCCAAATCCAAATCCAAATCCAAATCTAAATCCAAATCCAAATCCAAATCCAAATCCAAACTAAAATTCAAATTCAAATTCAAGTTCAAAATATCTTTATTTCACAGGTTACAAAATAACACTTGAAATACGTCATAATTTTTTGCGAATTTACACTTTACCGCTCGTTCGGAAGGCAGTTTTCCCTCAAGAAGAAAGAGCAAGAAACTTAAGGGTAGCTCTTTTCTAATTTGTACATACATAGCCTAAACAAATACAAAACCATTAAGAACGAAACAGCCCGGTAAGAAGTCGAGGCGCTTATGCCCATGGATATTTGACTTCTAAATATTCAGAAATTGCATAATACTCTTTTTTACTGAGTGATTGTTTAATAAAACTCTTAAATTTATATAAGGGTAAATCTTGTATATCTACAGGTACCTTATTGAATAGGCGCTACCAAATGAATTTGTGACTTTACTTAGTCGACTAACATGTGAAATCAGTTCATTTTTATTTCTGGTATTGAGTTTATGTTGACTACTATTTCTATAAAATATTTCTAATTTCTTTTTTACATTTAATAAATTTTCATAAATGAATTGAGATGCCAGGGTTAAAATTCCAATTTCCATAAACTTATTTCTAAGAGATGCACGAGGTCCGAGCTTGTAAATTGCGCGAATAGCCCGCTTCTGCAGCACGAAAATTCTATGAATATCCGCGGCGTTTCCCCAGAGCAAGATGTCATACGACATCAGACTATGAAAACAGCTAAAATAAACCAATTTGGCAGTTTCGATGTCCGATAAATTTCTCATTTTTTTGACAGCATAGGCTGCAGAGCTAAGCCTTTTCGCCAACTTACTTATATGAGGATCCCATTGAAGCCTGTTATCTAAAGTAATTCCTAGGACCACGGTAGAATTAACAAACTACAATTCTTTGTTACGTACTGAAATAGTTCCGGATCCATGTATTACATTTGGAAGTGAGAGTTTTATACATTTTGTTCTCATTTCATTAAGAAATGGGTTATTTGCAGTAAACCATTTCTCTACCTTAGAGATAGCATTTTTCACATCGTCATAGGTGGGCTGTCGTCTTTTAACTTTGAATAATAAAGAAGTCTCATCTGCAAACAGTACTATCTCATGAACATCCTCAACAAGGCTAGATAAATCATTTATGTAAACTAAAAAAAGAAAGGGACCAAGATTTGATTCCCGTGGTACACCGATGTGGACTATAGATCCAGACGACCTCATACCATTGACACCAACCCTCTGAACCCTGTTACTCAAATACGACTTCAGAAGGTCGAGTGCCCGGTCTATTACTCCATAGTGACGTAGTTTTCCGATCAGAGTTTCATGATAAACACAATCAAAAGCCTTGAAGAGATCGCAAAATATGCTAATTTCATCTAGCGAATCTTCCCAGGCTCTAAAAATATATTGCACAAGTTCAACGCCAGCATCGATTGTTGAGCGACCCCCAGTAAAACCGAATTGCTTATTAGACATTAATTTATTAGTATAAAAATTTACTAACAACTGATATACAATTAATTTTTCGAATTTTTTGCTAAGTGATAGTAGTATAGATATGGGTTTAAAGTTATTGGGACTTGATGCACTACCGCCTTTAAATAATGGAATTACTTTACTTTCTTTCATCAAATCGGGAAACACGCCATCATCTAAACACTTATTAAAGATAAACGCCAAATGCTGCACAATATAATCTATAATGGAGTTTACAATTATAATAGAAAGACCATGAATGTCAGCAGTCCTCTTCATGTCTAAAGATTTAAACGTTTTAATAACTTCTTCAGAACTCACGTGTTTAAATTTAAATCCCAAATTAATATTACAAATCGGTCTATTTTTCATCAGTAATGATTTGGCAAGAGCGGAAGATGAGTTAAGAGAACTGGTAGTTAAAACAGGAATGTCAGTAAAGTAATAATGAATTGAAGATCTAACTCATCATCACTGTCAACTAATTCTCGCCTCTATGAGCCCACATTTATTGTCATTCAAGAAATAAACAACGCATTTGTAACTTCTTTGGGGTTGTAAATATACATGAGGGGTTATGACCACCGAATCTATGGTGGCGCGCATCCTCGTTTTCTCCTCAAAAATGGTACAAAAAGAACATGTTTCCAGTGTAATACTATTATTAACGAAATACAGACGTCTTTGATTGTAACAAAACTTGATAAATAGATAAAATCAATTAATATTTTAATAATGATACTTGTTTCTGATTAGTCACTATTCCTCAGAGGACCATCTCCTAATGGAAACATCAATTCAAACGAACAGAGGGCAAAGTTGTGTCGGCTGCCTCCGTACCCTAAACATGGGGGTTACATAGTGCTTAACGAGACCACAGCTGCACCAGGAGCCGTCTTCAGCAATGTTTCACTCGTACAGTACACAACTGATAAACATAAAAAAGTGTTTGAGATAAAGAGATTCACTTGCTCATTCGGGCAATGGTATCAGGATATAATCGAATACGAGAGTGACGCATTGTACTTCTATACTAGTTGGTGTCCTTACTTCTGTTCATCTTTTATAAGTGACCAATGGATAGGTAAAAGTTTACATTTATAGTTATTTTAAATTAATGAATTACTATTCAATTCGTTCTACCAAAATTTTATGAGAACACAACTTTTCTTCGATATCTAATTCCAGTAAGTAATACAGAGACAATTTTTTCAGCAAGTTCAACCGCTAGCGCTAACGAAAATGTGAAAGGTCTACTACAAACTGGGTAATTATGATATCGTTATATGTTTCGCTATACAAAAAAATGAAAAATGTTACAAAAAAACTTTTAATGGTAAAAGCATTATTTGAAAATTATTCAGAGTTATTTCAGTTTTTCATGACAATGAATAGACATATGCGTCTCGACGACTTTATCTTATTCTAATCAAAAGGTTTCTCGTAAAGTTATTTTCTCGATAAGTTTTTTTCGTATGGACTCAGTTCATATTTTGATGCATAACTCAGTCTAGAAATTCGTTTTGTCAGTTTACTTTCATTAATCTTTTTCATATAGCCGGACTATCGTAACTTATTATTATCTTCTTCCACTCTAGCCACAACATCTTTATTCAAACCACACCGTTCTTTGTTATTACTGTACCTTCTTCTATCTTTCAAAGATACTCCATACACGCTACACGGACATTGTATCTCCGCCGCATTGAATCTACGGCTAAGGAATATAAATATTTTGTATTTTTAGTAGAGTCAGTAAGTTTGCTATCTTGATAGTGCCGTGTATTATTCAGGTCAATTTGGTTGTTGTGAACAAAAATGTAGAGACCTTAAATAATTTGAGAATTTAAGGTTGATGGAGAAAATTAAAATCAAAAGCGGATGTAGTGTTAGCAACAAAATAATATTAGGTCTCAAAATAAAAATACAATACATGCAGAAATGCTCAAACTAAAAGCTGACTTAGCTTGACTCAGATTACGGACGCATAAATAAGTACGCTATGACTACTTCAATAAATTAAAATTATTTTTATATAACTATCTACGTTTTTAATGATGTTTTATTTATCTTTCGAATTTTTTTATTTATCTGTTTATGGACATTTTTACAATACAATAATAATTAGCCTAAACATATTTTTTATTTCTTTAGGAAAAATTTTACTGTAAAACATTCGGAACCAAAAGTTACTAAGTCAAAACACTTCTGCCGCCTCCCTCCGTACCCGAACAAAGGGACTTACGTGGTACAGGGCCGACCCGATGCGAGACCGGGAGACTTACTCCAAAACGTGTCTCTTATACAGTACATCAGTGATGAACGCAACGAGGTGATGACGATAAAGCACTTCAGATGCTCGTCCGGCGCCTGGTACCAGAAGGTATTCCGGGAGGCCGCCGAGAGCCAGCACTTCCACAGCAGCTGGTGCCCTAACCTTTGCTCTGAATGCTTTGGAAAGAAACTGGCAGGTGCTTATTGTCTTTCTTTCTTTCTATCTTCAATCCTTTCTTTCTAGTGCGATATTTTTACCACTATTAGCTTTTATTTCATATTTATAAAGTTTCTTTTTCTAATTTAATTGACGTGTTTCAATAATTCATAATAATTTGTGTATTATCAAAAAACAATTTACTGGTAGTTTTATCACTACTATTGCTATTGCTGTCGTAACAAAAACAATTTATTGCGATGATTACGTATTCATGTCAGTCAGAAGTCTACTGCAATACAAAATCGTTCAATATATTACGACACTACACGTCTTACATTACGCGTGCTATATCTAGAATACGAAATGTATTTGCTGTTTGTTTTGAAAGTAAATTCAAATCGGCACATTTTATAAACTTTAAATATTTCTACTTTCAGAGCTTCCACATGCTCAGACTCCGTAAGTAATTGATGGCGGCCATTTTTGTAAATTACCAATAACATAAATTGATCGCTTTGTATGTTCAGAAAATAAGGTAGTAGGCTATTTTTTATAAGCATTTTTTTTTCATTTAAATTTAAATGTCATAAAATAACTTTTAGTATGTTTTAGCATTAAACAATAAAATATTGGTTTTTGTTGCATTTTCAAGAGGCAAAACGAGCATGTAAGTCGCTATAAAGTTAAAGTAGATGAGTATTTCTGTTTATGGACGCTCTTAACCTCAATAGAAATTAATAATGCATTGCCTTTTGGGAAGAAATAGTATCACTGTTGGAGGGAAGGGGAGAACTGATAGAAGAGGAAGTGGGTCCATGAAACTCTCACTTACTGGACGAAACACATTAGTGGAAGCTGATATTTCACGGGTATATTCTTTAAGAGTGTGGTGTCTCACCTGTCGTTATCTTTGTTATCTTGTTAAGCATAACAGCACGACAGACGAGCCGGCCTATCTCTTACTGATGTCAAGTTGACCACAGCATGACTCCACCACTAAAATAGGTGTTTTAAATTGATATTTAGAAAGAGACTCCACTAATAAATCTTGACATCATAAATTCATAACGCCATATACAATTATCAAACCTCATTGTGCAAGAAAGAGATACCAAAGAATCTTCAATAGCTTACAATCTTATATAATACTAACAACAATAAACAGATAATTATTGCATGTGCTTTGAATTATACACCGCTTCTGGGACTACCGTAGTGGATTCAAGAGTTCTGAACTCAAAAGACGTCTGTTTGGTGTTCCGATTAGATTATGAATCTTCTCTGTTTCATGTAATGTTTAAGGTTGTGTTACTGATACCAGCACTAACTCTTTTGTTAGGAGAGGAGGAAGGTGAGAGAGCACTACCATTATAAAATTCTTATCTCAATGATCCCTTTATATCAAAATATTGGTCTTTCGTAATACTTGTATGCCAAAAACGTTTGTTCGCTTTGCACATGTGAACAAATAAAATTCCAAAAACATAAATTTTAGTCAGAGCGCAATGAATTGCTCTATCTTGTTTATTACTTCCGAGGCTTTTTGACCCTTCAACATATTTATTTAGTACTTTTTCTAGTATGATGATAAAAGGTCAATTATTAATTATAGCCACAACAATATACCATAACTAGCATTAATTTCAATTGTGGATAACATCAGAACGTCTTCACGTAAGCGTACGAAATAATATAGAAAAACATCTGCTACACATCATTCTAACATTTATTTATATGATTCTAAAACGATGCGATAAGCTATCTCGCAACACAAAAATAAAACGCAAAGTTTTACATTGTCTTGTTTGCGTTCCTGTAGATATGGCTCTTTATTTGTACGTGCTCCTCACAATGTCACCATAACAACCTTGACACAGATTTGCTCAAGATGAGTTCCCGCTAGAACGGAGCTATGAAAAAGAATATTTTGAACAATACACATTTTCAGAACTACAGCGGCCTCTTGTGCACTGCCCCCACGTCCACAGTTTGGCAATTATAGCATAATTAGCAATACGGAAATCGCTCAGTCGGGAGACGTGTACGACGACCTTGGGCTAATCTACGAGTGTAATGCTGACTACGCTCTGGTTGGTAACAAATATGTCCACTGCACGAAAGGTGTTTGGTCGGGCGCGTTACCCAAGTGCATTAGTGAGTTTTAACACTTTATATATCAAAATTTAAAGCATACACAACTAAAATATATTTATATAAGGTTTGCATAATAAAGTAAATTAAGGATTATCAACCTTTACAAACAACGTTTTTCAGGATTTTGTCATCTCATAAAACAACCCGGGGTCGAGTACGCATGTGCAGAGGCGGGCGCAAGCGCCGATTTTGAGTCTTGCGGTGTATACCTGCCGGAGGGCGCTGTGGTGACCCCGCGCTGCAGAAGTCCGTATTATGCATCCAGGTCTCCTTTGAAGCCCATGACTTGTGAGGACGGAAAATGGAAAAACGTACCGGAATGTAAAGAAGGTTAATCTTAAATTTACTTCAATCTATGACATATCATATATACGCATACATATTCGTTATGAAATCTCTAACACAATAATATGTATAAATATGAAATTGTTTACGTATAGGTTGTTTATAGAACAAGGTACAATGTAAGAAAACATTTCAGAAAATTTATCTTTTGATGATTTTAAAGTGACAATGTAAGTATATAGGAGTACGTCACCTGCGGAGGAATTTCAAAGGTTAATATTTCGTTTTTTATCCATCAATTAAAGAAAATTTGTTCTTATATTTGTATTTTACAAATATATGGTATCAGTATAGATAGTATCATGGTTATAAGATGGAACATCCAATCGAAATTTCAAGATGATATGATATGATCTTGAAATTTGGATTGGATGCTCCTCATGTTTAAGATACATTAACAATGGATTTTAGGTAAACTGAATCCAAAGGGACTTTTTTATCCAACCCTATTTACAATCTATTTCTATAAGTCTCTTTGTCTATAACTTTCTCTCGCTCTCTCTGTCTCAAGCTCGCTGTATACTTGCGTTTTTAAAGTTTTAGTCTTAGAGATTTGAAATTTGATAATATATTTCATTCATCGTAGATATTTGTGAAAAAGGAGGGTTCATAAAGCTAACCTTCTAAGAGGGTACTAGCGATTTGAAACTCACGTCCTTATCATATACAAAAAACACGATAAATGTTCTAAATGGATATTTTTCAAATATATTTTAACTAGATTTCGTCCGTTTTTTCATCCCATACCAACCAACCTCCAACTTAAAGCAGGACAAGGTCTGAAAAACCTAAAACATAATCGGCTTAGTAACCAAGAGTGAATCTAGCATCAGAATTTAAGAATTGTAAGAAGAATCCAAAGAAAAACTGGCTTAGAATAGTTAGGGCAACTTGAACTAAAACAGAGAATTGGCGGAATCAGGGTTATGATCGAACTAAAACGCAGTTCGTTATTTAGGAAATCTCCAAAAAATACAAATGCAGCAAAATGTCCCGTATACATGACACATATTGATTTAGTGCAAAAAAAAAAGTTACTTTATCTGGGCCTGTTATATGTAATGTGGTAATGTAATAGAATTATTAGTAGACAACTTTCATATAAACATATTATAATAATTTATCTCTACTTAATGTGTTCTCCTGATAAGAAAAAAAATATTGTTTTTTTTCTTATTAGTACCTTGCAAAATTTGTTGAAAATAAGCAAAACCAAAATATAAAAATTTCACACTATCTACCGTTAAAAGTAAAACAATATCTATCAATTCAGCCTTTATTAAACTTACGCCTATTTTCCAGAAGCGTATACAGAGACCACAGATTTTTCCACGATACAGTCTTTCTGTATCTCTATTGCTACATCGATATCCATTAGACATTTCATGTAAGCTCATTGGTTCCAAATACCTAAAATTTGACCCTTCCTTAATATGCCATCAATTTAACATGTACGAAATTCTCTATGGCAACCCTTGACATTTCTTCCATCTCTCATATTCACTCTACAGATTTCTTTTGTCAGTCTTGTTTTGTTCATCTATTCTAGATGATCAATTCTCTGTAACGTTTCTTTTCCTACTTTAGTAATTACATCCTCTTACAAACAACATAGTTCTATTAATCACTATATCCATCTTTTAAAGTCATTCTTCTCGTACTGCTTCTTGACACCATCTCTATTGCACTAATTTTTCTCTTATGTTTCTACCGTGATACCCAGTTTTGACTAAGAGAATTATCTCTATGCTTATGAAAAGTAGTTAAAACTGACATCAACTGATTGCAAACACTATTGCCGTGAGATACGTTTACTATTCACAACAGCAAGTAAGGCACCATTTACCTTGTTTCCCAAATTCATTATCCTTTAATTGTTCTTATCATTTTCATTACCATTCGAAAAAACTACCTAAGTATACAATCTCTTTAATTTCTTCAACTGTTTCATATTTTACACAAATTATATTGCATTACAGTATATTTTTGCTACCTTTAAACACTATAACCATAGTTTTACTGACATTTGCTGAACAGAATCGTTGATTTTAGTTACCATCGCTTGCAACTTGCACGCTGACGGCGCAAGAGTTACAGGAGGCTTATAACTTATTAATTCTTGGTTCACACTCATATTCTTTCAAATCACATCGCGTTATTATAAATTTAGCAAACAACATATATATGGGGAATACAAAAGGGCTCGGCGTCGATCCCTGTGGGCCAAGTGTTCACATTCCTTTGCTGGACATTCTTGCCTTTATGTCGAATTGTGCCCTTGGTAGCTTGTTATGCTTGTGCATAACAATACAGTAGTTGTCTAATTAGATTAGATTAATTAGATATGATAACAAAAATTGAATCAAAATTAAAATCAAATAAACAACGAACTGTAAATTATCCCAAATTTTTAAGCTACCTTTTCTTAATAAATGAAATTTACAAGTACCTTATAAGGCGTTCTCGTTATTTATATTTATTAGTATTCTTATAAAGTGCTTTTTGGATTTAGTTTCCTAGTATCTCCTGTGTCTAATTGTAAATTTAAAGTCAATAAATAATATAACAACACTCTTTTTTAGCAAAGCTGTAATTTTAGTCTGAAAGTAAATATAACCAGCGGCGTTCTTTTTTAATAAGAATAAGTTTTTTAGGTGCTATATCGTTTTTATTGTACTCTTTACTTCATTTTATCAAATTACCATTGGTTATTTTTTCTTTGTCAGTGTGCGGGCTAAGAATGCAAGCCGCAGAGCATCTTGGGGGCCAAGCAAGAGTTAACGTTCCCTGGCACGTCGTAATATACGCCAAACATTCCGTATTTGATATTCCTAAATGCGCCGGTTCTATTGTAGCGCGCAATTTAGTCATCTCCGGTAAGTAACTAGCAATAGAGAGACCTATGTCATAAAACATCCATTGAAATGTGATACGACTGTACTTTTTGAAGGTTTAAGGTTTAGCGAAGTGGTTTGCTTGTTTTTACCGGATTGTGGCGAAGGCCAAAAGGAGGGTTACGTGTTTAACCTGTGTGTGGATATTTATATACGTTCGTTCCTATATTTCCTCGTATCTTCTAAACTTATAAACTGGTTTGGTAAATAATACGTCTTTAGATTTAGATGATTAGATATAGAATTAGATTTAACGTTAGTGGCGGGTGTCCTTGAGTCTATTAAAATTATACAATATTAAAATGGCAATTTTTTAGTACTAAACTAAGAGTACTGATAATTTTTTTTTCCTAATATCAAGTGGGCTGTCGAAGTGTGGGTTTCTAAGGGACAATTACAGCAATATATACAACTTGTTAGTATCGAAGTAATTTAAAATTACAAATAGTAATAAACTGAAATTATTATACATTTTAACAATTACTACTACCACTGACATTAATCTTGTCAATTTCCCAAAGTTTTATTTGATCGGCCACAGTGATCTTTTTACCCAACTAAGTTATAATAAAAACAGAGTATTTTTTTTCACGCGTATCTGGCTGTGTCAATAATAGAATACTTTATGCCCTCGAAAAACCGTAAAAGCCGTATGAATTTTGATTAAATATTGTATCTATCGATTTGTCTAACCATCCAATTAATATAGGCTAGGTTTATTTTAAAAAAACCAGAATGGTGTACGTAAAATACAAAATGAAGGTAGGAACGTAAAAGAATTGCATACAAGCAAGAAATAAACAGATTATGGAATTTTTACAATAATCGACTATTCGACCATTAATAATGCCTTGACTTGGACTAACGAGAGCTCATCCTCTATTCTCTTCTGAAAAGGGAATAGAGGATAAAGGCTTACTCCTTTACTAATGGTATATCCTATCTCTATCTAAAGAGCTAGCAACGCACTACTGACTCTTCAATGATTGCGAGTGTTCATAGCCGATGAAGATCACCCGCTCTCTGGTGCCTCACGTGTTTGTTTGCCCCATAATATACCATATATGGTCCATAATATACAATGAAAAAAATAGTCTACGTATTCACATAAATCGCAATTATTATTAAATTAGACTGTGAAACCACTAGAACGCTTTCTGTTTTACTCCATTTCACTTACTGGCGTGCTGGTTGCTGAGAGAAAAACTCATTCCAATGCTCGAAATTCCTAATGTTACTAACAAATCACGGTTTCTTAGATAGTACTGATATTATAAATATGAAAGTTGACACGTTTGGATCTTCGCTACTCAATCACGCTTTAATGGCTGAATGGAATTAACAGACACACAATACAGCTTATACATCTGAATAGAATAAGCTGTGCTTTCATTTGTGTGATTGCAATACGAATGTATGATTGTAGAAGTTCACTTATACCGACTTATTATTGATAACAACAATACTCAAGAAAGGTTCGAATTCAACATCAGTTCGGGATTGAAATCACGAGCGGGATCGGGATCAGGATCAAGAGCGTAAGTGAGATCATTTCACAATAAAAGGAATAGAGGCATCACCTGTGTTTTAGATTTAATAATATGGGTCCTTCATGTATGGAATCGATAACGGGACCGATCATGGATGATAACGTTATCGATCGATATAAAAGATTATAGAATTGGTTGTACGTCCAGCCGGGCGGAGCCGTGGATTGATTATGTATAGTAGAATAATATCTTCGGACATAGATACATCACCATCATCTCAAATTGAGCAACGAAGTTTATACTATGGGTACCAGATATTTAATACAATACATATATAATTTTTTTTAAGATTATATATGTATATATATATATATATATATATATATATATATATACATACATAGAGACTCCCAGACTCAAGACAAACATTAATTTTTAATCAAATAAATAAATTTTTGTCTTGTGCGGGAGTCGAACCCACGCCCCTAGCGCAGCAAGTAGGATTACTACCGACTGCGAGTTATCAAAATGGGACAGTCGTATATATTTTGAAAAGAATCGGAATCTAGACTGGGAATGCAATCGAACGAAAGAAAATAACGGGATCATGATGAAGGAATTCATTTGTAATCCACGCGGACGGAATCGCGGGCGTGAACTAGTAGACAATAAAATTTTGCACTGTCACCTTTAGTTGAAAACGTTCAATGTGAAAATTTCAGACTTGACGCAAACAAACATGGTTTATAATATTTTATAAACAAATAGAGTTCCGCTGTTAAGTTCAAATGATTGAATATTATTTTTTAAATTCTATTTATATTATTATTCATAGAACCACCAATGAATCGAAGATATTTAATTAATCGTTGTCGTTTTGTTCCAGCTAGTAGATGCTTTCTTGATAAGGAATCACAAGTACGACTACCCATGTTTTTTTTTGTCGTCGCAGGAAAATTTTATTACGCAAAACGCCAACCCAACGACAAGTCACAAACAAGTGAAGTTAGTGTAATATTTTAATACATTTGTAATTTATGTAAATGCTACTCAAGTAATGCTGTAATTGTTAGCGTTTATTTGAGAGGAAACTTAAACTTGTAGCACAACTGACAGACAATTAGACTAAGGCGAACAGAACCGTTCTTCTATCAACTTTTGACGATAACTCTCAATGGAAGTATTCCTACTTATGTGGATGTAAATCATGTAAGCAAGAGAGTTCCCCAACATCCAAGTTTCTCAAGTCAGTTATGGGTCATCAAAAAGCTGCTGCGTGGAAAGCTGTGACAAGAAAACTGGCTTCTAAAAAAGAAGAAGTCTCCTAAATAAATGAAGGCCATTAAAAAATAAATAGTCTTGAATTGGAATCTTACATATATACAAAATTATTATAACACATGGTATCATGTTAAAAGCAATTGATACGGATTTTCTGTAGGTATATATAATGCTTATGTTCTTATGTTCTGAACTATATAGTTCTTGTTTGTTAATGATCATTATAAAGTATATGCTTATAATTTTAGTTCTTTTTTGTAGAGTTATAAAAAACTTTAGCGAGGCAATATCATCCTGACTTATTAAAGTCCACCACAAAAGTTCAAAATCTGCAAAGGGAAATCTTTAGAATTGCTACAGGGTAAACCATTGTCGGACTACACGTCACATATCACGTTATTGAGCACTTGCGACAACCAGAAAACCTGGATTATACGAATCCTGGATCATACGAATGCATGATTGTAGAAGTTTACTTATACCGACTTATTATTGATAACAACAATACTCAAGAAAGGTTCGAGTTCAACATCGGTTCGGGATTAAAATCACGAGCGGGATCGGGACTTTTTTTCTAGAAATGCTAACTTACATGAAAAGATAATATCTGCTCTAAAGTAAAATTAAAACTTTGTCATTATATTCCTGTGTATGGTAAGTGAATTAAAACGTTCAAGCATATACAACAGTACCTAACTAGTTTATGTCATTTATAAAATAATCAACGAAATCAAATCAATAAACATAGACGTCTATTAAACGACTCACAACGCGCAGCGTGTGAGTGTGCTCTACTCTCAATATGTGGGCACACTTTATTGTTAATGTTTAAATAATTAGAGACATTAAATTATAAAAGTATTTTATTTTCTAATTGACTTACGTTAGATTATACAATAAAATTGTAATTGTAAAATATGTGTACTGCCGTCCGTCGGTCTGTGCGTCGGTGGATCTACACGATTTAGAGAAATATAAACAATGGATTGAGATAAGTTTCTATATACTCTAAGGAGGATCCCTATTGATTTTTGTTATTGAGTTCGTAACAGTTTAATGATTAATGAAAGTCGAACAAAATCACTTGTTTTTCCTTTGTAAAAATTGTTGTCTCTATTTCCATCTCCTTCTTATTACATGCACATGAGCTAATTTAAGACGTTTACCTGATACATGCAGTAAAATGCAGAATGCAACCCAGAATGCTGACCTTCGATAGTGTCTAGTAATGAATTTCCGCGAAATAACACCGTATACAATAGAATTAAACACATTATTTCTAGTGCTGCATACCCCTGACATAAACGCACTTAAGAAAATCGGTAAGATTTTGATAATGAAATCTCCCCTATTTTTTTCAGGTCAAAGACATTAAAATGTCTCCCTGGTTCTCTCGCGTATCCATTACCAACCAGCACGACATCGCTTTGGTTTTTTTGTCCACACCTTTTGTATACGAAGTTCAACACGTCTGGCCCGTATGCCTTAACTTCGACAAGGATCTCGAGAAAACACAATTATCAGTAGGGCGTTCCGGAATAGTGAGTACATTCTGAGCATTTGTAACAACTGATTATTTGAATTTATAAATCTGTGTGGAAAGAAATGATTCTATTCTAATGAATCTCAGAAATGAATGCTTTAAACCATCTCTTAGTAGAATCGTCTTAAATTATTTTTATGAAAAGTAAGACGTGGCTGCTCAGTTTTTGAGGCTGCTATCCGAAGATTCTGCACTTAAGTGATGAATAAATATTAAAACAACTTAAAACACAGGTTTCACGTTGGAGTAACAAACAAGCTGACAGAACTTATGCACTCCAAGTTATAGAGCTATTTAACGTAGATATCCAGCGATGTGTCGTAGAAGGTTTGGATTTAGAGAAGAGACGCGATAGAGGACTTATAAAGATCACCAGTGACAAGATATGTGCCAGTTACGATAATAGTAAGTATTAAAATTAATAGTTTGAAGGTGAATCAAATCATCTGTTTAAATAGATTAGCTTTGAAACTGCAGTAATAGTAGTGAAGATTTAAAAAAAGTTCCGTTGACTTAGCATCGCCTATCTTACAATTATGCAGGTGCAACCTTCAAGTTATCATTGTTTTTCTCGATTAATTAGTCTTTCTTTAATGATCGATTTAATACTGCCCAAAAACAAAATCGATATCAATCATTCAAGACGTAGTTTGTTATGCATTCATTTGCATAAAGGAATTTTAATTTTTTTTATAGACACAATAGAGGTATTTTTTTTTTGTTTTTATTAAATGTGTTTTATTCCTTGTATATACAAATTTTTTTCTACGTGTAATATATTTTTTAAGAATTTATTGAATAGCAACATTGTACAGAAACGAATATTTAATGCAATTTATATTCTGGACTCATGTGTTTCTCTCATAAATGAATTAAAAAATCGACATTACAATTTTAATAATGTAGTAAATTTTTCATAGTACATATTAGCTTTTGTCCTCAGCTCCGCCCGTGTAGACATAGAATGAATTCCTTCATCTGTATACCAACTAATCATACCTTCAATCAGAATACCAATAGCTGTCCCATTTTTAATTCTGATCCCGTACTGCTCTTGATGCCAATTTGTCTCACTCGCGATTCTGACTTCATACTTGTAATTCCGAACTCATTCTGAATCTAAGTAGATTCTGATTCTAATCCTGCTCTCGATCCAGGTCCCGATTCTGTTTTCTTCACTTCTCCTCATTCTAATTCCAATCACACTCGTGATTCTCATTTTAGTCCCACATTCAATACATAAATAACTAACTGTATCTATATTAGCCAATTACAAGTTTTCACTTATATATAATAAATAATACATTTTAATGTGTAATAGTACATTGTACATAAGAAAAAAGAAATTAAACTTAAAAAACAGATTGAAGACTGAAAAGAAAACAGAAATTGATTAAGTTTAATCAAAGTAAACTACATAAAAATAACCTTGAGTGAATAAGTTTGGGAATGAAAACATATATCTGTCAAATAACGTCATAAAGCTGTCTTGAGAACAGAAATACAGGTCTAAATTCAATGATAAATCATTGATAATATTACAGGTTCCATTCTAAAACTATTTTCCCGATAACTGGTTGTGCAATGCTGTGCTTTAAACAAAAGCAATTTTCTAAATGATCTCTAAGGGGCATTAATAGAGATCCTATTTTGCAGTTCTGTGCGATCTATGGAACCATCAAAAATACAAAATAATAGTGAAATATCAGCAATGTTTTTGCGCAAGTGTAATGGCAATAGGAGGTGAATTTTGCAACGCATTTTATTGGTTGAATCCCTATGGTGCGATTTGAATTCCAAGTACCGCACAAACTTCTTCTGAATTCTCTCTATTCGATTTATAGAATAACACACAAGGGATTGCACAGTTACGATGCATATTCTAAATGAATGCGTACAAAGGAAAAATGTTAAATTTTAATAATTTTAATATTAGTGAAATGAACTGCAGACAAACAAAGAGAAATCCGAGAGATTTGAAAGATTTTCTGACACTGGCATCAACATGCGAATCCTTGAGCAATTTCGCAACCAACACTAAATCCACTACTTTATCAGTCCTTGTTATGATTTGATCATCAAATCTATAGCTGTCCAGACATAAATTTTTTTTTCTTCCGAAATTGATGCATGAGCATTTAGGTACATTAAGGTCAAGCTTGTTATTTACATAGTATGTTGCAAATCTGTTGAAGTCCATCTAAAGTTTATGTGTTTATTCAATACAATTGATACATTTAAGCACTGTCATATCATTAGAAAATATATCATAGAATATACCATAGAGAAAATATGTGGATTTTCCGAAACAAGAACAAAGGTCTATGATGAAAAGTATAAATAGAAAAAGTCCTAAAAGAGAACCTTGAGGTACACCGGATATAAAAGTCAATCATTTAGAGATGAAAGCGTAAAACACGACTGCTTTACTATGGTTCTCTATATAGGAGGAAAACTATCTAAAAACATTACCATAGATACCTGCTGATTCTAATTTAGCCAGAAATATAGGATGGTCTAAACCAGGTACGGGCAACCTTTGGCATGCTGTGATCCAAACTTTAGTGTGCAAATACGCTTGCGGGCTGTCTTTAAAAGTAGTGTTTATAATTTTTAGCGATAGATACCAACATGAAATTTTAAAAATGTCTCGCGGGCCGGATCAAATCTTACATCGGGCCGGATGCGGCCCGCGGGGCGCATCCACCCACATACGGTCTAAACGATCAAATATTTGATCATACCATCCGTATTCATTGGCTACCATTGGATTTGTAGTGGTAGATTTTTTTCCAAAAATCCGGATTTTTGGAAAAAAAAAGGATTTTACATTCTCTAGTAATGTAAAATGATTGTATACTATGAGTTTGAATACTTTGAACAAATTTTAAATATGGGTCGGTAATTTTCGAAGATAGTCTTATTACTATTTTTAAGTACAGGAGTAATGAAAGCTGATTTCCACATATTAGGTACAATGCCTTCACTCCTTCACGTAGTGATCGTTTATAGAATAAGGTAAGCGGTAGCGACAAACTATCGGTGCATTTAACAATGAAGTAGATGTTGATGAAATCTGACGCAGCAGACTTGCTGAGGTCGCCTTTTTTTAGCCAATTAACTACTTCATTGTTATAGATGACTATGTCATTTATAACGCCCTTGTTCAGATCATAGGAGGTATTACTTGTTTACTTACACGTTGAACTGGGTGAGAAAGACGAAATAGAAATACTTGGGAAAAAGATTTGCAACATTTTTAGCAATATTTGCAACAGTACAGTCTAAATTCATGGAGGACGGCAAAGTGAAATAATTATTATAGGACTCAATTTATAACTAAAACGATTTGGGTTCGATCAAAATATTATTTTGTGTTTTTTTTCTATATATAAGAGTAACAGCAATCATTTTCCGTTCTCTTAACACGCTGACAAAGAATAATAAACGATTGGTAATCATATAGGTTCCCGTATTTCTTATGTTTTAGATATAATTTAGACTTTTCCTTTATCGTCTTTTTTAGCGCTGATGCATATCAGAGAGAATAGTTTGCGCTGGTAATAATCCTAGTGGGTATAGTTTTGTCACCAAGATCATATAGTATTTTACAAAAATGTTTTACAAGGTCATCCGAAAAGCCTAACATCGATTGCTCATTCCATTGTATACCATTCAGATTGAAGATTATAGAAGAATAATCAACGAATTAAAGTAATATTTAATTATTGTCTGATTTTTTAAAATATGAATCTCAAAGAAATCGGTCTGAATAAGTAGAGATTAATGTTGGAAGTCCTGCGCTATCAAGTGATCACCACGTACATAAAAAACGATATTCGCGTTAAAGAAATCAAAAAAAAAACCTAATGTTATTATTTGCTGTTATTGCATTAGGTAGAATTACATATACTTACTTATTACACCAAAAAATACTCTTCGTTGCTCATTCGTGATATTAGATAGCAAAAGTCATTATTGATACCGTCCAGTTTAAGTTACTTAAATTAAGATCTCCTAAAAGTAATAATTTGTAAAGTGGATCAGATTGCACAATTTTAGAGTGTGTATCCGTAAAATTATTTAATTCGGTAAAAAGTGAATTACCTAATTTCTGATAAACGGTACCAATGTATAAATATATACGTGGATCAATACTTGTCCAGATATCCTCGTCACTCTACTAGTACTGGGTCACGAAGACTCGCTATCAGCACTCCTACGCCCAAAGATTGACTAGTTAATGCCTAATCACGGTCACATCTCAAAACTAAGTATCTATTGTTCGTTGTCCATGAAATCGTTCATTAGCCAGGTTTCGGTAAGTGATATTACATCTTTGGAAATCAATAATAGTTTTCCTAAAAACATAGATAATTTTGATACTTATTTTGATAATGTGTGCTAAGCGGAATTATATCAAGTTTTAATATTACATATAGTTTTGTAAAGCAATTATATTACACAGGCACATGCACGCACGCCCGCACGCGCGCACGCACGCGCCCGCGCACGCGCAAACGCAGACGCACACGCGCGCGACAACACACACAAACACACACACACGCACACACACATTGTATGCGGATTCTTAAACTTCAGGTCTGTAACGTCAATCATCAGAGTGACTGGGATATAATTAAAAACGTTTCGGTTATGCATTGCAATTTCCAGCTCATTCAATTTACTTATTGGGTTCAACTTAAACTTTTTTTACTATTTTTCGGTGAATAAACAATAAGTTGGTTATTATCAATTCCGGCTGTTGCTAACTGCAACGTCCGAGGAACGATCCGTGGCCGGGATTGAAATCGCAACTAACAAAAAATCCAAAGCAAAGTCGAAACCTGGAGAGAGAGATTGTGAGCTAGACTAAAATACAATTGATGCAAAAGACGAAAGGCTTCTTTTGGTCAACTTGTGTTTTTTGCTAGCTTTTTTGTTAAAAGCGTATTTTTTAAAATAAGTCTATGACAAAAAACAAACTTCTGTTTTCATTTCCAGTTCCTGGCTCTAATCCGGATCTCGTTCTTTATGATTTCTAATCCGATCCCGACACGTCCTTATTGCGATTCCAGGTTAGAGTGCAGTTTCGACTGTGATCCAAATCAAATTTTGGCCCCAAACTCGATCTGAATCCTAGTATCGATTTCGGGTCCAATTCGAAAACTTTGATGTCCCTTAAACATTTTTTAGCATTGTTTCATGCATAAGTCGTAAACCACCCAACTGAAATACTATAATGATACAGGGCAGCTCTAGACGGATGCTGTCCGAGTTTAATAAAAGCAATGTAACTAGAAAATGAACTAGATTTTATAAAATCTTTGACAGTTGAAAACCTTTGCGAGAAGGACAACGGCGGAGGTTTCGCGGTGGCCGAGCCCGACCCGAGTGACCCCAGGAAGCGGCGGTACTACTTGAGAGGCGTCGTCTCGCTGTACGACTTTCTGTTTTGCTTCAGCGATTTTTACGCGGTCTTCACGAAGGTCTCGGCGCATGAAGACTTCATCAAAGCCAATTCCGCCGGGATCATATTTTGATAGCGGACATTCCATAACGGCATTTACATATAAGCTAGGACACTGAAGCCAGGAAGTTAAAAGTCTGGGGAATATAAAAGTCGCAAAACTTATGAATGTTTTTTTGTGATATTTGCTGTGTCTAGTTTTTTTTTTATTTATTGTAATCTGAATTTGATTTGAACGAATAAATAATATTCCATGCATTAAGAGTGCTTTTTTTTTCATTGCGCGCCTTGTATAGAGTGTTTTTTTTTATATCTGCAGGCTCTGCGTGAACTTATAATATTTCTGTGAAATTGCCTGAGAGGTATTTGTTTTATCACAAACTTAATCTATATTTATCGTTTTAACAATGTTCGTCTGTGCGTCTGTCTGTTTTTCAGTGTATAACGTTATTAAATATACAACGGCTTAGTATAACAACATTAAATACAAAAATTTTCATCCAAAACTTTGCACTAGAAGATATCTCTGCAAGAGGAAACTGGAGATCATTCAATACATTTTTTCAGTGAACTTTATCAAAATGTTACAAACAAAGATTTACCAAATGGCAACGCAATAATCTATTCGAAGCGATTAATCGATCGTCCATTGAAATGAATACCTAAGAAACTTTGTCACTTCCGTTATGAAGAATGTAATTTCATCATCTCACCCAGAAGTGTTTACTTTTAGAGACAATTAGGCATTGACTGTCTTAATATGTTTTAAAAAAATAAAATAATTATATTACATAAAAAATACAAAACTCAATACCAAAAACATTTTTTTATTTATTAGAACGCCCTTTACAACCATGCTTAAACATCTCTAGCATTTCATAGGTAGCACGATATGATCACTTGTCGCATGGGGGCGCTGTTTGACGGTCAAGCAATGAGTCCATCCGTCTAGATTTAAGAATGGTATCCTGAACATATACAAACACATTCCCAACAAATTGATTTTTATGGTTGACAATATATCAGTACACAGACGTAATTTTAGACGGTGACTATTTTGAGTAACAGACAAAATTAAATTGTTTTCAATCTAAACATTTTCTGCTTTAGCTTTAGCATTTTACAATTGATATGTATAGAAGTTATCACTCATTATAACAGTTCACGACGTTGTTGCTTTCGTGGAACATCACAATTTTGATAGTTTTATATTAATTGTGTTATCCTGTCGTGCGAGTAGTATAAATGTTTATTTACAGTTGTGAAATTTGTCAAGGAAATGTTTGCTTATTCATATTAAACAAATCAAACGCATTTATCAGCTTTTTATACAAAAAAAAAAATTACAAATTCTACAAGTCGGCCAGCCGTTACCAAATATAGACTCGACTCGAAAAATAGGAAAAGTACATAGAAAGTTTAAAACTAGATACTTTGAAATTCAATTAACCAGTAGTTGATTTGGTTATCCAGTACTTGGTAAATCATGATAAATCATTGAATCGGTACCACTTTCATATCTGATGTGGCCAAAGAATGCTCAACGACGACGTACGATAGAACGCGACTTGACTGGGTAAGTATTTTTTTTTTATAATATAAGTAATGTCTGAAATGCACATGGATTCAGCTGTTTCATGCCTACCTTCACTCAAATTTCTATGACAGCCAGCACTGACTCCTAAGTTTCTCGTGGTATTAAATTTAGATTGACTAAATCTATTTCTAATTTCTAATAGATTCTATGCTAACCCGGTCGGGGTAGCCCAAAAAATATGGGATAAGGTTACAAACATTCACATAGAATTTAAAAATTGGTACGAATGTTTAGAATAAAATGTAATTAAGAAATTTAGTAAATTCGACGTCGTAAAAGTGAATTGAAATGGTGAAAAGAAGATGAAGTCACAGGCATCAGACTTATGTTCCCTTATTTGCTGCGACTCTTGGCCTCTTGCTACACGTACGTAAAAATATTTATGTAATGAAACTTTATTAAATTCATGGGAGCGATCACATATTTCATGATTAATATCGATAATCCAAAAGAGAATGATAAACCTCAATCTATCCTAATTAATGTGAGAATCTGCTTGATAATTCTGAATATCTCTTTTCTCGACACTTGCAATTATGTGGCGCCAATATAAATATTGTTATAAATTTATAGATTTAATTTAATCTACCTAACAAGTAAATGTTTTGCTAAAAGCGAAAAACAGTAATATGTTTGTTAAAAGTCACAAAAAAAGAAGGATACGCTCTGAATCTTACGCTCTTGCATGCAATTAAGTATAGTGAATTGTATTTATCTTTTATTTTTCTCTTGAAACGTTTCTAAGAAGTAGCACGTTACGGCTAAACAGTCGACGCAAAGGAGACGTGACGTCACTGCGTACTTGTGTAGGTGCGTCCAACGACTCCCTGCCTGCCCGATATGCTAAACGAATTCGTTGTGGAAACAGTGCAACGAAGTTTTGATTTGCTTCTGTAGTTGTTGAAACAGTGCGATTTTGTGTTCTATGGATTCCAGTCGGGGTATCTGCTTAAAGAAATGACGCGTAAACGAAAAAAGTAACACTGAGAGAAGACTGATATAGTGCTGTATCTATTGATTCCTCGCGTTTCACTAAGATAACTTAATACGCACATATCTGCTATACATCGAGTTAAAAACGATTCAAGTTGTATATCGTTACTGTTTTTGCATAATTGATAAGTGGACTTCAGTTGAGGATAGATTTGATGTTAACCGGTTCGACTTTTTACCTGAGACAAGTCTCAGTTAGTGTCGACGATTGTCGAAGCAGAGGAGTCATCGCCGATGTGTTGTTCGAATTACTGACGAAGGGAATTTTTATCAAAATGCACTGGTATTTTCTGTTTGTTCTCGGTGAGTCTCTCGTGGTTTTTAGGACAATAAATAATTTCTATATTAATTAATATAATGATTTAAATATATTTTTGCTGTAGCCTTGTTAAATTGGAGATAGATAAAACTTAATATTGAATCTGTCTTTGTGTGCTTCTCATAAACGATTTTCGTAATCCATTGTTCGTTTACGATATAATTAAATTGAAAATTTCATTTAGAATTGCGTGGAGATAAGGATCGATGCACAAAAATAAAGTTTTTACAATTATATTTTAACAAGTACAACACAGTAGAGTTTGTTTATATGACCGACATCGACTAGATTGAAATAAATAAAGATTTCCTTAATAAGTGGCAAGACGGTATGCGAAAAGGAATAACGTAAGTTTATTTTTTTTCCAACTCTTATTTTTTTTAGGCCCTTGACGTTTGTCGTAATCTATGGATGGCCCTTAAATGACAAGGGTGCTGATGCTGGGAACGGAACGCGTTGGCCTGCAGTTACCTTATCTTTCGTGAGCTTAATATAGATCGCTATGTTTTAAATGTACAGCGGCTGTTCCAACTTTTCTATAGTATGTTTAACATTAAAACGATTCATATTGTAACTAAAAAAAATTTAATTCAATATTAGTACACCTAAACATTCACCGGTTCCAATGGAATTTATGCAAATCACAGGATTTGGATGAAATTTAGCTATAGCTATAGGTAAATTACTTGCATTGATAATGAACCGTGTGGAAATAATACCGTTTATTCTTTACAAACCTTTAATGGTATTCGTCTTATACTGTTAATACCTATTACATTATTTTCTTCTATAAATCCATGTGGACGAAGTCATAGCCAGAAGTTAATTCTTATTTAATAAAATGACTGAAGAAATAATTTTTGGCATGATGAAATTCCCAACATTTGCTACAAATGCAACTTGCAGCTTTTCCGCAAAGGGAATGCAATAATAATTAAAAGTGCATTATAATTTTCCTTATTCATTTTCCTCGTTGCAGCTTGTGCAGTCGCGGACCATAGCAGCTGTGGATACGGTAACAGGTATTTCATTATTGAGCTAAGTTGGCATACAAACTCGGATTCTTCACGAATACACCGCGTCACTGACCTCCGAAGAGGAAAATACGATATGAAAATAGTCGCTAATCAAGAAAAAAAACACGTTACGAGAAACATATTATAAGTGGATAGTTTCTAAGGCTTTTTTTAATTCGAATTTTTTTTCGTCCTGGCAAATAATAAATTATACTTGCGTTAAACCAATAATTACAATAATTTTAAGTACGAGTTATTTCCTCTTCGGATCTTTTTCGCTCTGCGCGACTGTGACGAACTTGTAATAATGTTTTTTTTTTTGCGTAGACTTGTAATCTTTGGAAAATTAAGCACACTGAATGCACCGATCAGGTTTGATGGTTTAGAGTGTGGTCTTCAAACGAGAAGGTAGCGGATTCTATATTGACCACGGAAAAACCGACCTATGAATTTTCAATTTGAAATAAATAAAACCAGTCGCTTCGTGATTTAGAGAACTCGTTAATCCTGTTGTTTAATATTGCTTACATACGGTTTAATACGCAAACAATTATATATATATATATATGTTTCCTAGCCTATTTCCTTTTCTTGTTGACGGGGCAATAGGTGTCGCTTTTCTGCAACTACCGACAAGACAAAAAAGTAACTTCCAACGAATGCGTGTGTAAAACGCATGTGCGGTAAAGATAATATAAAAAAACCAATTTCATTCCTAATTATTCCCTTTTTCCTATGGTATTTATTTCGACAATATACATGTGCAAAGTGTGGAGGCCGACCGGCATAGTTTTTAAGTTTTGAGGAAACTGCAATACACTAATTTGAGATTTGTGTTGAGAAAGAACTTGAAATTAACCCCTGTCGGTCTCGTATGTCGTTATTGTTTTTACCACAACAGTTGTTAGGAGCCGCTGAAATATGCTGAAACAGCATATTAAGTTCCCAGACCATCAACCTGATAAATAACAAAGAGCATTGTGAAAGGGCGTGTCTTATCAGTGGGCTGAATAAAAGCTTACAGCAATCGATCAAAACAATCAATAGCATTTAAAATTTGAGGATATCCACGCACACTAAGTGTAGGCGTCTACATGTGATAATTAATATTCATTCAATTAGAGAAAGGAAAACGGAGTTGACGAAGTAAATTATATTACTTTAATATAATATTTTAATTCGAATAAATTTACACTAAAAGGAAAGCTATTTTGAAATTTGAAACCTTATAAGGTCCAGTGACTTGTTTATTTTAATCTCTCTGATAAGGTCGGTGTTTTTGCTTAATGTAATTAAATAAATACTTGTAACGCTTTAAGGATGTATCTAAAATATTAATAAAATACGTAATACTTTCGGGGAACTCCCACTTCTTGATGGATTCAGTATCAAAAAGATTGACTGCAAAGAAAGAGCCTCCGATCCACTTTCTGCATTTCGATAAAGATATTTCGTACATTGTAATAGACAAACAGTTTACTTTTTTATTTTAGATAGGAATCAGTTCGTAAGCACTACCTCTCTCGTTGTGTTACAGTGAAACGAGGCTATCTCGCACTTTAAGCGCGAGTGCATCCCTTTAATAAATGTAAACTAGCCCTTCCATTGTGTTACATTGTTCCATCTCTTTAAGAAGATAGTAGTAGGTATGAACCAAAACTCCACTGTGTTTGAGGTAAAGTGATTAATTCAGATTATTCGCGATAACTATATGCCGATTAGAGCATACGTTGTGTTCTGATACTCGAGGACGTCCCGTCATTAGTATATATGCCGGTGAAGTTCGTATAAGATTTTGTGACCCATCATTAATTTTAACTTTTGAAAAGTCGATTAAAATTGAAATGGTTTCTTTTAAAAAAACTAACAGGAAAATATGTGTACGCACGAAACAAAAAGTGTGAATAAAATGATTTTTCATTTGTAAATATTTTTTAGGGAACGGCTTAACTATAAACTGTTTTAGGCTTTCAAGGCACGTATGTAAACTGCCTGCGCCGATAGAACATGGAAACTACACTGTTGTGAAGCAAGCCAAACCGGATTATAATGGAAATTTTGGCATCATTCACTTGAATTTCGCGTGTGATAGCGGCCACAGCATTGTCGGAGCCAGCGCTATTTATTGCTCAAACGGGACATGGTCCGGCGACACTCCTAAGTGTGCCAGTGAGTACGCATTGATCGTCTTATTGTTAATAATAGGGCATTGCGCAACGGTGGCGGCCGGAAAATTGATAGCCTTATCTTCTTATCGGAAGGTGCCGAATCTCATTATCCAGGAGGGCGAGATAAAAAAAAAGGTTTTAACTTACCTGAAATTAAATAAGCATGCGTAATTCACATTTGTATGGGTGTCTCAAGGTTACAACATTTCAATATGAATGATGCTATGCTCTAACAATAGGCTGAAAACCTTAGCACGACATCATAGACACCAGATTGCCTTCATACGATTTAATTGGCACATTTTAAACATTCGTTACGTATTAAAAAGAACCCTCTATATTTTACGATAAGAAATTGATTCTAAACTCACGCGTTTTCCCGTTTTGGAAGACTGTCGTTTAAACCGTAAGATTGGAGTTGAGTATTTATGCAGTGACAAGGGAACCGACAACGAGCGCATGCGCTGCAATGATCGTGTAATTGCTGGTGCAGGTAAAACCGAATTGTGTCGGCCCTTTCTATCACTCAAAAGCGGCTCTGCCGCTTATGACATGCAACGACGGAGTTTTTGACAAAGATCCTAGATGTGAACCAGGTAAAGTAAACTTGTATGTCAATAACATTAAAAAATTACTAAAAGCATATTGTTGAAATCCCAACAGTCACTCGAGCTGTTGGATAGTAATCAAAGTAATTCTAATGCTATAAGACAACCCTTCTTTACATCAAAATATTTTTGCTGCTAAATTACATTAAATGGATCTTTATGATCCACTTGAATTGGTTATTATTTGAACAACTGTTTCATGAACATTAACTTAATGTATGAACTTGCCCTGAACCTAACCCGTGAGCATTATTACACTTGAGATTAGTATTAACAATTATGATTATGTTTTTAGTTTGTGGCTTGAAATTGCCAATGACAAGTCGTCGCTTGAGTCGACCAAGCGTTGGCGGTGGCGGTGGCGGGGGAAGAGGTGGCGGAAGGGGGAGTGGAGGCGACTCTTGGGGAGCTGGAACTGACCCTCCCCGTGACGTAGGAAGGACACCGATAGACACTGATCTACCTTGGCACGTTGGCATTTATAGTAAACTAGAAAATCCCTACAGACAAACGTGTGGAGGGTCTATAGTCGCTTATAATTTGGTTATATCAGGTATAAGCTTCCAATTTATGTACTCCTTTACGTTTGATTAAAAAAATAAGACTAAATATAAATATATTATTTGTCAAAGTAACATAAACAACAATAAGATAATTCGAATTATAAATTTAATGTTAGATTCAATTATTATTCAATCGCAATTCAAATCACCTTCGATCTATTTACACAGCAATCATTTGTCAGCTTTTTTTTTCAGTACTCTTTTATCATTGAAAATATTTTTCGATCCCTCCACTAGGGTACCCCATTTTCAGCCAAATTTGAAAACATTTGGTAAAGTTTAAAAAAAAATCGAAAAAAAAAACTTTTTAAAATGGATCTTTATACAGAGCTTCTAAAGGGGATTTTAAGTATAATTAAATATTTCTTTTTATAAATTTTTTAATTCTTATGTTGAAGATTGATTCAATATCTGAAGTGATTTTTTAATTTTTTGAAAATAATGAAAATTTTTTTGATACAGAAATATTTATAGTATCGGTCTCTTCAAGACTTGCGACTTGCATTGTATGCATATAAACGGGAGTGCTGACGTCGGTTTAATATGACTTAAAACTTTATGTACCTTGTGTTATTGAGTTCATTATTAATTACCGGGAGTTCGTGTAGAGCACAAGATCTGTGAATTTTTTTCACACCGTATACGCAGATTATTATACTAGATTCATCTATACATATTAAAAAACATAATGTCTTTTTGTCTGCTCGTTAGTCCGTTTATAAGTCGAGAACTAATTATCCAATTTATATTTGACTTTTTATTGTTCTGCTATTACACTGTATTATACTTTTTATGTAAAGTAATAGTAAAGAAAGTATTATTCAAGTGTTTATTTATTCGCTATGCTTGGCAGGGTTAAAAACTGAGGAAGGCGATTAGAATTAAGAGACAGATTCGAAGAGAAAAATAATAGAAAAGTCGATTAGGGCAGGGGAGGAGAGGGAAAAATAATTTATCCTTCTCTTTCTCTCTCTTAATCCGTATATGGTGATATGGAGTGCGAGGTGTAGAAAGAGGAAACCGTGCACGAAAGAAAAGGAATGTGAGACTAGAAGCGAGAGGGATTGAAGTTGAAATATCGGAAATCAAGAATGGGATTAGTATTACGTTTAATATAGAAGTTTTTAAGAACCAATATTTTCTATCAATATTCCTTATCCACGAACACTGAGCCTCTAGAATAAAATTAATGTTGTCTTAATGATAAACCACTTAGATTTAAACACACTCCATGATATTTCATATTTGTGTAATTAATATCTGATTCATGTACAAGTCTTTATATTTCTAAGATAACAAATGATATTGGTCTAGCGGCACACTGGAATAGCGTGGAAGGGTTGCAACCGGCTTCGCGCTTCGCTGTTGGCGCAGGGAAAGTATATGGCCCTTGGGACGACCCTCGCGACAACAAAGCACAAAAGAGTGACGTACGTAGAATCCCGACATAATTATGGTTGCTACTCCCATCTTCTTGACTCCTGATGTTTAAGCGTTAATATCTTTTCCGCAGGTGGAACAGATTATAGTCCCACCGCGCTTTTGGGGCGCGCACACCAACTTCCAAGACGACATCGCTTTGGTTTTCCTGTCTACACCTCTCGTTTTCGACAGATTCATGTGGCCCATATGCTTAGACTTCAACGAGCTACTCGAGAAATCACAACTGAATGCCGGTAGTGTGGTTAAGTGAGTAAGGTATCGATTTATAAGAATCAAGCCGGGATTAAGTCGTTTTGAAACGTCAAATGTATTTTTATCAAGCCAAATGCAAACGTCTGTTGTTTACATAAGGGACTTTAGTTTTCCGTAAACACTTAAATAAAACCAAAAACTACACACAAATATTTATTGAATGTGTATATGAGTGCGTGCAAACGCACGCGCATGTCTATGTGATGTGTGTGCGAGAAGGATGTACCAGCGTATGCGCGTATATTAAACAGCAGTTTACATATTTTAAGTTTTAAGTTCGGCCACTTGCTAGCAGTAAATTCGTACTAACTAGCGTTTATGTCCAATAAATATATTTTTTATGGCATTGTAAAGGAGAAACAAGCAAGATAGTAGGGTATGTCGCGGTAATTTATCCATCCGAAAATGGCGAATGAATGTACACTCACGAAAAATATACATTTTTAACATATATAATGGAAAGACAGGTATTGGGCGTCTAGAGAACCTAATGCCTATCGCAAAAATTAAATATTTAAGAATCTAGAATAGATCAACGACGACAGTAAGACAAATGTTTTTTTAAATATATGATTTGGATGGACGCTCCCTAGTATTAATGCTGTTACTACTATTCAACCGCTTTGGTCAATAGTATTTTTCTTGATGGCCGCAGGCACCGCAGTCTGTAGGGGCGACAGCGGCGGAGGGCTGGCCTTCTTCGAGGGCTCGCCCGGCGACGACAGGATGCGTTCCTACTTGCGAGGCATCGCTTCCACGGCGCCCACGAACGCGGACCTCTGCAACACTTTCACCATCACTAGCTTCACCAAGGTGTCGAAGCACGAACGCTTCATCAAAAGTCAATACGGCAAAGTGATGCGGTATCCTAATGTCGCTTGATAGGAAGTAGTTTGGTCCTGTCACAAATATTACTTTGTATATTAGATGCCCTATATTTTTTATAACGTACTTTTATTTTACTAATAGTTAATGGTAAATAAATATATATTATTTAATTATGCTTAAGATTTTTATTCCATTTCTTTTATTTAATTAAAGTATATAGATTTGAAAGTAACGCCATATAATTTACTTTGCAAAACCCTAACAGCACAGTTTATTGATTGGCGTGTTTCTTTAAATATTTAATAAGGCCCTTAGTAAGCAAATTAGTTGTAAGATTTTATTTTTTGATTTGAATACAATTAATATTAACAGAAGGTATTGTGTGACCCTCAGCCGAATATTCAGATTTTGTTTTCAAAATTTAAGGATCTAGGACAATTCTGTAAGTTGCGTTTGGTGTTTGGCATCAGAAAATATGAACATATTCGTATACTCCAGACTCTAAGATTGATTATTTAGTAAATTTAATCAGTCGGTTATGTATACAACATATTCAGAATATTATAGGAGTATAATTGCCAGAGGTTCGTAAGTCGCGAGACCGAAATTATATATGAACTTACTAACATTGGATAGATTAATTGCCGAACGCGGCATTTATTCGTAACTCCCAGAAGGTGGTATTTGCTGCCGCATCCGCCCAAGGCCATCACCCAGACTTCATTAAAATATCGATGCTACAACTAGAGGTAATTTACATTAATATTACCCGTACCATAAATAACAGCCTAAATAATGGAGGCCTAAATAATAAATAACTCAAGTGATAGGCAGTAGTAGGAAAAAAATGTTTTTAACGTGATAATGTCTTTCGTTACTTAATTCTTAATGTCTCATTCTTTTTTTCGTCAGATTGTAATATGTGGGTGATAACACTTTCTGATGCATAGATTACCTTTACCTAAAAGGTATATGAAATTTTAAATATATGAACATAAATAAAATTAATACTGTATCTTTAAATAACGTAATCTGATTACCTGTTCATCATTTATGACTTAGAAATTCTAACCGGATCAAGAGGTTACTATAACAATGTAAAACATTCAAAAACAATTTAACATAATTATAATAATAATAAATAGAATAATTTCACAGGAACATGTTTTTTAGTAACACTTGTAATCATATCATTAACTTACCATTTATTACCAGAACGGAGTAAAATAACAAATTATCACCCAAAAAAAACACATATTGACTTCAGTCACAACCTTAAGATTATGTTTTTTATTTGAAACTAGAATGACATATATATAATTTTGTACAAAATGACATGTGCAAACAAATATTTTATTAATGATAAACTAATTGGCTCACTGGCATCATCACAAATTTAGTTTCCTCCATCTAATGAAATTGGTGGGATTATTGAGCTTTCCCAGTCTGTTTCACTGTCGGGGGTAAACTTTGGAGGTCCTCCACCTGTTTTTCTCGATTCTTATTTTTCTCTAGCTATTTCCTAATATCACACAATTTTAAATAAGTAATACATTATACCTGTCCATGGTAAAACCATATAACAATAATGACATAAGTACTCACTCTTCTAGCAATTGTTTTATATTCTCTAATTTTCATTTTAACTGTTTAACAGACCGACAGATAGATGCAGATGCATTAAATTACCTTTCTATTTCTACCCACGCAACTATTTTTTTTTTCCTGGAAGTGATGGCATCGGTGTTTTTATTTAATATTTAATAGGATTCCAGCGTATTTTTCAATAAATGATTTCAGTCGTATAATTTAGTCAGATAAGAAATTAGGACAGCGTTCTCTGCGAATGCCAATGATAATAAGAAATGGATACAAAATAAATAAAATACATATTTTAAGAATAAAATTGTTTTTCTCTAATTTACTTGGTAGTTTGGATTATTGTTCCATTATATCCACCTTAGATCTAGGAGTAATACTAAAACCAATTTATTTTTGCCACTAAAGTAAATAATGACTTAAATAACACATAAACAATTTACCGCAACATTAATAAAAGCAATAAATTAACATTTGAGGTATGAAGGTTCAAATTGAATGTTGCAAATGAAAAACAAATCGCATCACATTTTGGACAAATAATGTTACTTTAGCACTGGTAACAACTTTAATCTTAACTGTCCTAAACTACATAAAAATAGAACAGCGAGGACTAAACAGTAAACAGATCAAACAGTGTCAGTTTTATTGCTTTTAATAGTGTAGTGGTAAATTTCTCGTGTGTTACTTATATCATTTTATACTTCAGTGACAAAAATAAATTGGTTTTGGTATCACTCCTAGACCTAGTGAGGGTATGAAGGAATAAATAATTATATAACGGAACAAAATTCTAATGTTTTTAAAATCTTTCTTGTACTGATACAACACAGTTCGTGTAAATAAATAAACCTGAATATTATACTGTGATGCACAATAAATTTTTAGGTTATACACGTATAGGCATATAATTTAAATACTTTTAGGAAATTCTTTTTATATCAGAATTTAATTCTGTTGCAAGGATTTTTGCTACATTTTTGGATACTCGAAATCTGTCAATGAATCCCTTTTTCTAAAAGTATTTTTTTTCTTATTGTTATATAACTTATAACTGTTATATCAGCTGATGAACTCGTATCATTATATAGCTGCCACCACAGCACTGTTATTTATAGAAAATATACATTGCACGTCGAACCTTAACCTAAACGTCGTCGGGCCCTAAACTCTCTGTTTTGAGCAGTTAGGATTGACAGTTGAAGTTACCCAAAAGTTGATCATGGGTTAGATGGATCGACCCATATCGCATCAAACCAAATAGTTAATCGTCGTTTATCTTAACTTTAATTTTAATCTTGGATGAAGCAACTCGCCCTATGGCAATCTGCCCTGAAGAACCTGCGACGGAAAACCACGACCTAGAGCGAGAGACAGATAAATTGCGAAACTTTCAAGATTAGAAATACAATACTATCGATTTCAATAACAATCTTATGATTGGACGGAGCGTCAGATAGGATGTTTTAAGAACACCAATCACGTGGGCGGAAGGTTATATTTTTTATATCATCCATATCTTTTTTATGCTGTTAAATATGATAACAAGGAATGTCATATAATAATGTTACACAGTGACTGACAAATCTACCATTAATTTTTACCTTTATAATGGCACCTATATCTTCATTTAGCATACAATCGGTGGGTAGTATTAAACATTGTTGATTGTATTAAAAAAAAGGCAGTTTTATTTTACAATATAATTAGCTACTGTCGATAAGTTTAATAAACCAGTAAATGCATCCATTAACTTTATTTTAATGACAATAATAAATGAAACCCTAAAATATCTACACTTACACAGTGTTGCATTATCGTGGATGATATACTACATTATTTATTAGCATAAATGTCGTAACGTGAAAAATTGTACTTTTTTAAGTCACAACAAGCCCTAACTTTGATCTAAAAGGAAAAAATCTGAGAGAATATTTCGAAGTAAAACAATGACACACAAATAAAATTTAAACATCATAAAAATTACATTATATTATCTACCAAATCGCCGATTTGAGATGGAATTTCAAAAAAGGTTCGTGCGCCGTCATTTGCGTAAACGTAGCCACAGTCGTCGTGATACATGGCCAGCGCATACGGGACCCTGGAACTATCCCCCTTAAATAATAGTTTACGAGGTTGGTTTTCTCATCCGTGGCAGGGAACGCAAGGCCTTCACCTTTGTGCGACTCGCACACTTCTGTACCTGTCGAAATACAAAATACTCACTTACTGCATTTAAGAAAACCCATTTAGGGAACGAGATTATAGGATTTTTAAGGCGTATTAGACCACAGAAGCCACACTGGCACAAAGGTTTTGAGAACTACACCAGTCACTAAACAGTGATAAATCTTAAATAGTTGAATGTCAAAGTTTAAACTCGCTTCTATACGTCTACCGTACTGTCATAACGCATCACTTAAAAAAATGAATATTATATACGCTCGTTCGATTAGTTTCATAGATCTTTAAAAAAAAATTATAACAACTGTGTTTTAATATAAAATTCAAATGTAAGAAAATTGTCTTAGTATCGTAGTTTTAGTATTTAGATATCCATATTAATTCAAAACTGATCCATTTTTCATAAAATAATAACCCGTAAAATAGACAAACGAGTGATCAAACAGACAGTATAATCCATTTTTAGATGAGAGATTAGATGATATACTAGTAAATAATCAAAATATAAAAGCAAAAGTAGTAATTTCGAAGCGTAATAGGTAGTAAATAATTCAAACCACGACAGTTTTAATGTAAACATGTCCAAAACAACAACGTCTATAGCTACGTAATTTCAAGGAGGTGAAAATTTAAACTAATCTAAGAAACATGTTTACAAAGTATGCAACATTCGAAAGTAAAACACGAATTACCATCGGAGGCTGCTGCGCATATTTTGTCGCTGGTGATGTACGCACGGAACTCTGGTGATGCGTCGGTGATGCATTTATTGATGTCGACATATGCAATATTCTTTATTTTAAGTCCTGAAGATTCTCCAACGTTCTCATCGGTGCCACCCCAAACTCCAAGCTCAATGCATACATTATTTAATTAGACAGTGGCCGCACTAGCGATTGTAAAGAGCAAAGGTGATAAAAGTTGATATATTCATATTTTCAGATTAATATTTGCATACGTATAGTCCACTTTTGCATATAATAAATTATTCAATTAATCCAAGTTCTATTATGTTCGATTTAATACTTACTTTTCCGACATTATTTGGTTTAAGCTGTTGTTCTTCCATTACAATATCGAAGTCCATGCAAATAGGCGCCACGTAGTCATTGTATTCTACAGGCTTGGTCAGAAATAGTAGAGCGATATCGCTTTGAAAGTCGGCCAATTCACCACGAAATCTCGTAGGAACCGCTATTTTGTCCACCTACAATTAATGAGTAATACATTGTAAATTAACTTGGGAGTACAGTATTAGAATTAATAATTTTTAGTTAAAAATTAAAGAAATGTTTGCTAATGCGTAAGTACACATGTACATAAAAGTTATGATCCTCGTTCATGTCAAGTCGCCGTATTAAAATCGTTACCTGAAAGACATGCCTTAATATTCGATGAAGCGTTAGTATCCATGTCTTGTCTTTGAATACAATTCGAAACTATTAAAAAAATGATAATGATTTTTTTCGTCCGTCAGATGGCGCTCGGACGCGTGCGCGCGCATCGAATCCTACCACTCCCCGCGTGTTAACTTAGCTTAGCTTAAACATAACTGAGACACAAAAATTTAACTCTCTTCGACAACTAACTGTACCTGTTTTTCGTTGTCAAAGCCCGAACGTGTGATCTTCTAACATACTAAATTATGGTCGACCATTTTTAAGGGATTTATTAGAACTTCAATGGTGCAAAATTTTAATTACTCACATCAGACCACGACTGGGTAAGGTGAATGAATATTAGTGTGTCTTTATGTATGGATAATAAATTAGTTTCTGAGAAGATGTGCACTCTCAAACGTGGTGCATTATGAGTTGTGCAAATTACAGCAAGGCGCGCATCGGCAGGGGCATGTTAAGAACCAATGGTAACTCTAACTATAAAGTGATACCTAATTATATCATAGTTGCATTAACAGCTAGAATGCCACGAGCGTAGTTTAAGTGATATCTTAGGATGTATACTTAAATAGACCAAATAGCCTTCGTTACTAATAAGGTTTGTTGTACTAACATCGCTCTTTTGTACAAACATGTCCCGTTGGTCGTCCCAACCGCTGTAGAATTTGCCCGCCGCGACGGCAAAGCGCGAGGCTGGTAGTACCCCATCCGCGTTACTCCAAAAGCAGCTGGCCGCTGGAGAAGAACAGGAGAAGAAGACAAGAGATGTAGAATCACATACGAATTCAAATTGCTATCGAATATATTTCTAGTCTATAGGTCAAGACTTGTAACAAGTTATTATGTTTTATAAATCTACTATTTTCGCACATTCATTCAGAAACCAGTTCTCCTTCAGGAAGAAGAAGCGAGAAATTTGAGATAGCTTTTTAAAATTGTAATACATGAACCCACTATCAAATGCAAAACTACTCTACCGGATAAAAAATGGATCTACATAAGTATTCAGATATCTTTTCTTTAAATTTTTTTTTTAAGAATTTGAAGAGAAAATGAGCATAACATGTAAGTTATCACCGCCGTCCATGAACACCCACACGTATTAGGAGTTTTTAAAATACTTTCTTTCTAAGGACTGTTTAATAATAATCGTTATTAATATTTAGCTCAGTCAAAAAAAGAGCAACGCACGTAATTCAATCGCTGTGAAATTAGTCACAAAAGCATTGCAAAGACGTAAACTAGGAACGCGGGCGAGAAGAAGGAGCGGTCGGGGAACATTGTACCTGCGCATCATTTTTGGGCAATTCAAAGCGGCTGAGCTTGATGCGTTGTACTGTACATTGTAGTGACGTACAAAATCTAGTACAAAAACAGGACAACAATTTCCCCAACTATTATTATTGTGAGTCAAAAATTAATTCTTACGGTAAAACTTACCTCATTACTTTAGTTCATTATCCAAAAATTGCAAATTAATTTAAAATATTGATTATTAGCAAATTGATTTTTTATATCTACTTTTATCAGAATTGTGATAGCACAGTATAAAATATTTAACTTTCAAATAGCATAATAATAATAATTTAAAAAATAAGTCATTAAATAAAAAAAATTAATAAACAGAGGATTGCAGTTACACCCTGAACGTTACGAGGTAATTATTTCAAACTAACTCCAATACGAATAAGGAGTATTTACACCCTGAACGTTACGAGGTAATTATTTCAAACTAACTCCAATACGAATAAGGAGTATTTACACCCTGAACGTTACGAGGTAATTATTTCAAACTAACTCCAATACGAATAAGGAGTATTTACACCCTGAACTTTACGAGGTAATTATTTCAAACTAACTATAATACAAATAAGGAGTATTTTGCACCCTGAACGTTACGAGGTAATTATTTCAAACTAACTCCAACACGAATAAGGAGTATTTACACCCTGAACGTTACGAGGTAATTATTTCAAACTAACTCCAACACGAATAAGGAGTATTTACACCCTGAACGTTACGAGGTAATTATTTCAAACTAACTCCAATACGAATAAGGAGTATTTACACCCTGAAGTTACGAGGTAATTATTTCAAACTAACTCCAATACGAATAAGGAGTATTTACACCCTGAACGTTACGAGGTAATTATTTCAAACTAACTCCAATACGAATAAGGAGTATTTACACCCTGAACTTTACGAGGTAATTATTTCAAACTAACTCCAATACAAATAAGGAGTATTTTGCACCCTGAACGTTACGAGGTAATTATTTCATACTAACTCCAATACGAATAAGGAGTATTTACACCCTGAACGTTACGAGGTAATTATTTCAAACTAACTCCAACACGAATAAGGAGTATTTACACCTGAACGTTACGAGGTAATTATTTCAAACTAACTCCAACACGAATAAGGAGTATTTACACCCTGAACGTTACGAGGTAATTATTTCAAACTAACTCCAATACGAATAAGGAGTATTTACACCCTGAAGTTACGAGGTAATTATTTCAAACTAACTCCAATACGAATAAGAAGTATTTACACCCTGAACTTTACGAGGTAATTATTTCAAACTAACTCCAATACAAATAAGGAGTATTTTGCACCCTGAACGTTACGAGGTAATTATTTCAAACTAACTCCAATACGAATAAGGAGTATTTACACCCTGAACGTTACGAGGTAATTATTTCAAACTAACTCCAATACGAATAAGGAGTATTTACACCCTGAAGTTACGAGGTAATTATTTCAAACTAACTCCAATACGAATAAGGAGTATTTACACCCTGAACGTTACGAGGTAATTATTTCAAACTAACTCCAATACGAATAAGGAGTATTTACACCCTGAAGTTACGAGGTAATTATTTCAAACTAACTCCAATACGAATAAGGAGTATTTACACCCTGAAGTTACGAGGTAATTATTTCAAACTAACTCCAATACGAATAAGGAGTATTTACACCCTGAAGTTACGAGGTAATTATTTCAAACTAACTCCAATACGAATAAGGAGTATTTACACCCTGAACGTTACGAGGTAATTATTTCAAACTAACTCCAATACGAATAAGGAGTATTTACACCCTGAACGTTACGAGGTAATTATTTCAAACTAACTCCAATACGAATAAGGAGTATTTACACCCTGAAGTTACGAGGTAATTATTTCAAACTAACTCCAATACGAATAAGGAGTATTTACACCCTGAAGTTACGAGGTAATTATTTCAAACTAACTCCAATACGAATAAGGAGTATTTACACCCTGAACGTTACGAGGTAATTATTTCAAACTAACTCCAATACGAATAAGGAGTATTTACACCCTGAAGTTACGAGGTAATTATTTCAAACTAACTCCAATACGAATAAGGAGTATTTACACCCTGAAGTTACGAGGTAATTATTTCAAACTAACTCCAATACGAATAAGGAGTATTTACACCCTGAACGTTACGAGGTAATTATTTCAAACTAACTCCAATACGAATAAGGAGTATTTACACCCTGAACGTTACGAGGTAATTATTTCAAACTAACTCCAATACGAATAAGGAGTATTTACACCCTGAACGTTACGAGGTAATTATTTCAAACTAACTCCAATACGAATAAGGAGTATTTACACCCTGAACGTTACGAGGTAATTATTTCAAACTAACTCCAATACGAATAAGGAGTATTTACACCCTGAACGTTACGAGGTAATTATTTCAAACTAACTCCAATACGAATAAGGAGTATTTACACCCTGAAGTTACGAGGTAATTATTTCAAACTAACTCCAATACGAATAAGGAGTATTTACACCCTGAAGTTACGAGGTAATTATTTCAAACTAACTCCAATACGAATAAGGAGTATTTACACCCTGAACGTTACGAGGTAATTATTTCAAACTAACTCCAATACGAATAAGGAGTATTTACACCCTGAACGTTACGAGGTAATTATTTCAAACTAACTCCAATACGAATAAGGAGTATTTACACCCTGAACGTTACGAGGTAATTATTTCAAACTAACTCCAATACGAATAAGGAGTATTTACACCTGAACGTTACGAGGTAATTATTTCAAACTAACTCCAATACAAATAAGGAGTATTTACACCCTGAACGTTACGAGGTAATTATTTCAAACTAACTCCAATACGAATAAGGAGTATTTACACCCTGAAGTTACGAGGTAATTATTTCAAACTAACTCCAATACGAATAAGGAGTATTTACACCCTGAACGTTACGAGGTAATTATTTCAAACTAACTCCAATACGAATAAGGAGTATTTACACCCTGAAGTTACGAGGTAATTATTTCAAACTAACTCCAATACGAATAAGGAGTATTTACACCCTGAAGTTACGAGGTAATTATTTCAAACTAACTCCAATACGAATAAGGAGTATTTACACCCTGAAGTTACGAGGTAATTATTTCAAACTAACTCCAATACGAATAAGGAGTATTTACACCCTGAACGTTACGAGGTAATTATTTCAAACTAACTCCAATACGAATAAGGAGTATTTACACCCTGAACGTTACGAGGTAATTATTTCAAACTAACTCCAATACGAATAAGGAGTATTTACACCCTGAAGTTACGAGGTAATTATTTCAAACTAACTCCAATACGAATAAGGAGTATTTACACCCTGAAGTTACGAGGTAATTATTTCAAACTAACTCCAATACGAATAAGGAGTATTTACACCCTGAACGTTACGAGGTAATTATTTCAAACTAACTCCAATACGAATAAGGAGTATTTACACCCTGAAGTTACAGGTAATTATTTCAAACTAACTCCAATACGAATAAGGAGTATTTACACCCTGTTACGAGGTAATTATTTCAAACTAACTCCAATACGAATAAGGAGTATTTACACCTGAACGTTACGAGGTAATTATTTCAAACTAACTCCAATACGAATAAGGAGTATTTACACCCTGAACGTTACGAGGTAATTATTTCATACTAACTCCAATACGAATAAGGAGTATTTACACCCTGAACGTTACGAGGTAATTATTTCAAACTAACTCCAACACGAATAAGGAGTATTTACACCCTGAACGTTACGAGGTAATTATTTCAAACTAACTCCAATACGAATAAGGAGTATTTACACCTGAACGTTACGAGGTAATTATTTCAAACTAACTCCAATACGAATAAGGAGTATTTACACCCTGAAGTTACGAGGTAATTATTTCAAACTAACTCCAATACGAATAAGGAGTATTTACACCCTGAAGTTACGAGGTAATTATTTCAAACTAACTCCAATACGAATAAGGAGTATTTACACCCTGAACGTTACGAGGTAATTATTTCAAACTAACTCCAATACGAATAAGGAGTATTTACACCCTGAACGTTACGAGGTAATTATTTCAAACTAACTCCAATACGAATAAGGAGTATTTACACCCTGAAGTTACGAGGTAATTATTTCAAACTAACTCCAATACGAATAAGGAGTATTTACACCCTGAAGTTACGAGGTAATTATTTCAAACTAACTCCAATACGAATAAGGAGTATTTACACCCTGAACGTTACGAGGTAATTATTTCAAACTAACTCCAATACGAATAAGGAGTATTTACACCCTGAACGTTACGAGGTAATTATTTCATACTAACTCCAATACGAATAAGGAGTATTTGCACCCTGAACGTTACGAGGTAATTATTTCATACTAACTCCAATACAAATAAGGAGTATTTTGCACCCTGAACGTTACGAGGTAATTATTTCAAACTAACTCCAATACGAATAAGGAGTATTTACACCCTGAACGTTACGAGGTAATTATTTCAAACTAACTCCAATACGAATAAGGAGTATTTACACCCTGAACTTTACGAGGTAATTATTTCAAACTAACTATAATACAAATAAGGAGTATTTTGCACCCTGAACGTTACGAGGTAATTATTTCAAACTAACTCCAACACGAATAAGGAGTATTTACACCTGAACGTTACGAGGTAATTATTTCAAACTAACTCCAACACGAATAAGGAGTATTTACACCCTGAACGTTACGAGGTAATTATTTCAAACTAACTCCAATACGAATAAGGAGTATTTACACCCTGAAGTTACGAGGTAATTATTTCAAACTAACTCCAATACGAATAAGGAGTATTTACACCCTGAACGTTACGAGGTAATTATTTCAAACTAACTCCAATACGAATAAGGAGTATTTCACATTCATCTACCTAATACGGACTCCGTGTATCAAGAAATATGGTGAAAATCAGTCGAGACATCGAAGAAGACAAACAAACTCACTTTTTAAATTATGACTTAATCACGGATTTTGTATATAAATTGCTAAAATATTCAATTCAAACGATATAGTTCACGCATGGAGAGCTTTACCGGACACGACCAAATTCGTCGCGACGATGGTGCCGCTGCACTCGTGCCTGTGAGGGCTGGTGTTCCTGTCGTAGACGCCGGCGCGCCAGGGCAGCAGCGAGGACGACCCGTTCGCTGTGCCGGTATTGGTGATGAACCCGCATCCTGCAAGAAAACGAAATAATACATGGGTCAAATCCAGATTGTGCTGTACTTCGGCGCCTCTTTAGCTTTAAGGGTGCTTATCCAAGAATTCACAATTCAGCCTCGAGATCAGGGCTTCTGATGTAATCTTAAACGATTCTTCACTGATACAAAAAGCGAGAAACGAAAAATATCAATAAGGCAGGGCGAGCGATAAATATCGATCGAAGCAATACCGGAGCTCTTTCAGTCTGCAGTGTATGGCTTTTCATTCTTATACCAATGCATTTAAAGTGATTTTTTACTGCATATTTCGCATTTCTTCGCTTTCATAGGTCATAATTTATGATGATACATCGTAAATTTACGGAGAGTCCGTACATGGAAAAATTATTAAGAAACGTAATCGTGGTTATTAAACTATGGCAATTCTTTATTCAACCATTGTAGTTACATATTTAATAGAAAAACTGTATCGAATTTATTCAAGCAGTATACTTGCTTGCAATATAAATAGAACTCATGTTGAAAATCATTTATAGACAATAAAATTTATATTTCTAGTTACTTTCCAGTACCGCGCCAAATCTTTATTTTTTTGGGCTCACATCGATTATACAGACAGACAAAAATTCTGAATCATCGTTTCGCCTTCTCTTAACATTACTAACGCCCCAAAATGAACGATTTCCATCATCGTTCCGCTCGTCAGGAACATCATCAACATCATCCTGATGGTTGGCGTTCACCACTGTACGATTCATGCGCCATTTTCTGTCACGGAGAGTGGGGCTCTGAAATGATTCACCATCAGCGGTATTCTCAACAATCTTTGACGAAGAAATCCACAAGAAAAGAGCGTATTTCCTTTTAAAAGACCGGTAACGCACAAGCAATTCGCCTGAGGTTTCAGTTTTCCATGGGCGGCGGTGACTGTCTACTTTTCGATCTACCGCATGTTCGTTTGCTTCTCATAAATCCTATAAAAAAACAGATTAACGTCTTCTTTTTGTGTTACATAAAACAATGATGTTGTAAGTAGACTGAATATAAATACAACACTGGAGTTTTTATAATGCCGATGTAAACGCGTGACAATCCTCTCGAGGCCACCAACAACTAAGTTACAGAGTATGTTTATTTCATTCTAACTTTGACTTTCAACGGCTCGTTTTAATATTCCAGTCTTTCTTTATGAGCATCAGGCGGTGTATCTATTTCATGATTTATTCTAAATATAACCATTCTATTTAATAAAATATCACTGAGATGAGACACACTCTAAGACAGCCGTCAACAAGCGCGGATCCACCGTTGTGGGCATGATGGACATGCGCACAACCTTAATACACTTGTGACGTCACACTTTCACTGTCTACTGAGATCGATACGTTGGTAATATTATATTCCATGCCTTAATAAAAAAAAACAACAATTAAACTTGCCTGATTCGGAATGCAATAAAGAACTTAATCATAGACGATATGCTGACAATTGTCTCATTTTTGACGACATATTTTCTGTTCCTTTTTTGGTATACGAATACTGGTATTGGAAAAAAGAGACGACTGCTAGGTGCCTACAATTCGCTGGGTGGGTATACATCTGTTAATTTAAAGTAAATGTGTGTTACATGCATGCACTTGTACATTTCCGTCAAAACTTCCGAGCCGCCCTCCTTTTTGGTGGGGGGCGCTGACGTTTACGTTTAGTTTATAAAGTTTTTTGATGCTATCAGTCAGGGTACATTGCTGTGATTGTTTTTTTCGACAAAATATGAGGTGCTATCGTCAGGCAAAATAGGCAGCATAATACATTCGGAAATCAATTCACGTATCTCTCTTACATTCCGTTATCAAAGATTTGGAGCAAAGATTGTCTACGGAGGTAGACAATCTTTGTCTATTTCATTCGGGAGTTTTTCTACCTAAACCAAATGTTAGTGTGAGGGAGTGGGATATCGATATGGAGAGACAGTGAAAAAAATGGTCGACATTTACCGGCTATTTATTATCTACAGTGAAACAACTGTTATAAATGAATACCAACTCTGGATGGCCAAATGGAAAAGGGAATGTGAAAACAACTACCAACTATCAGAAACGGCAGTACATCTCATTGAAGCATGCGACCAAGATTTGTACTCTAACATAAAAAAAAAATATTTCAAATGCTGGCAACTCTCTCGGTCAACTAGGCCATCGCTGAGAGGTCATTGTCTATTTTTCGCAGAGTGAAATCTTGGTCACGTGCCTCAATGGCACAGAAAAGATTATCTGGGTTGGAGAACTAAAATATAAATAAAAGATGGTAAATTATTTTGAAGGACGATGGGCGAAGTATTTCTCACTTATATGTCGCGCGTGAGGATGGCACCGGACCAACAATGGTATGAAGAGCTGGTTTAGAGGCCTCATCTCTCGAATTCCTGATAAAGCTACATTAATTTTATTTTTATATGTATTGTGAAGAGAAGCTATCTAGAAGATATCTTTAAGCCGTATATTGCCATTGAAAATCCTTATTTCATCCGGTCACGTAGTTTGCGCCGTCACATACAGTTCGAAAAAATGTATAACAATGAAGTCACTTCCATCGACCAACAGATTATTACAGTCTTACAGTTTTTAAAGAATATCATAAGAATATCGAAGCAAATTGATCACCGATCGTGAAGTTTTACTAAAATAGGCCGGTTTTAAAGTTCATTTAGTATATTTGTTTTTGCGTAGTAGGTGTTGACGACCGAACATATTGTCATTATTCGATTTAGTCATAATGCGTAGTAGAGAATATGAAATGTAGATTATTTACTAAATAGGTGCTTTTGCATTGTAAGTATTGTCAGCCGGATTCGGTGAACATACCGGAGAATACTCACGCACGCATTTAGGCAACTCGCTGGACCAAGCGCCGTTGATGCAATAGACCTTTTTGCTACCGACGATCTTGCTGTCGCCGTTGCAGACGTACTCCAGGCTCAGGGTCTCTTGCGTCTCCCCTGGAACGGAGTCCCGTTTGTTCAGCACGAAGTATTTGCCGTCGACGGGATATTCGGGTAGCAGGCATCGATTTGTTATCGCGCTGAAATCGATTTAAGAATTCTATTAGCAATAGCTCGTCGGTTTTGAAGAATAAAAAAAAGCGAGAATTATTGTATTTGTTTAACTTCTCAGAACTTGTTTGCTTTCGTCTGCACTCTGCGGGGTTGCGTTTGATTTGAAAATAAAACATTAATATTAGCATTGCAATGTCAGTCTGCGTGTGTTTTTTTTAGTAATTATCACTTAGGTATGGATACAAACTTTAGTATGGATCCAAACTATTATATGGATCCATACTACTTTAGTACGGTAATTAATATGGTACAGTTATAGAAATCCACTACTTCTTAGGGAAAGAATATTATTTATTATTATTTTTGTATATATTAGTCTGCTGTATTCCATGTTTATCAAATAATAAGGTAGTGTCCGAAAATAGAAAAAAAACCTTCGCCCTTTGATACTTTTGGCGGAAACTTGCAATTCAATAGATCATTACACATTGTTACGGAACTCAATTTCACAAAAACATTAATGAATTGAACAAAATTAAATAAATAGTAATTAAATTGATCTTACAGCAAACAGTAAAAAAAAAATAACATTAAATATTAATGCAAATATTTCCTGCTCACGGAAAATCCCGAAATCAGAGACCTTTTGCGTTTGCACTGTGCTCGCATACTTTACAAAGTAGCATGTCTATGTATATATTTATTTTTGTAAGGATAACAATAAAATTAATATTTTCAAACTTTCTTCCTATTCAGGAAGAACTAAGGACTTCTCTTTTATTTTGAACTTAGAGACCTACCGTGCAAATACGAATGTTGTTTTGTTTTTTGTTCTATTGGATACCGCATTAGCCCGCGGCTGCGCCGACGCAGACATAGAATGAATTCCCTCATTTTTTGTATCGCTCCATCGACGACATCGAGGTTCCTGTCGCTGTTCCGTCCTCGATTCTAATCCCGGTCCCGCTCTCGAGGTCAATTTCTTTCATTCTAGATTTCGATCGCGGTTTCGTTTTATAATATATATATATATATATATATATATATATATATATATTTGAAATTGAAAAATGGTTCTATTTTACACATATAAATAACACAAAATACATCCGTGTTCAAATATAGTAGCATACCAATTTTATGACTATAGGTACAATGGTGTTGGAGTTTAGCGATAACATATACAAAAACATATATGTATATATATAAAACAAGTTGTCACCGAAGTTCAAATATGTTCGAATAAATACTATTTCCATTATCTGTGAAGCTGGCAAATCGCTTAAAACCTTTTAATCACTTTTCATGGTCATGGAAGTTCTGACCTATATCGCAAGCACGAGAAATTAAGCAATGCTTAAGATATTTGGAAAGTTTCCGAAGTAAATCGACTATAACGACTTGGTACAGAATATTTTTAAAAACTGCATCGTACGGAACTCCCAATGCTCTAGTCTGACGCACTCGCGACCGTTTTTTTTAGTAACAATTAGGAGCAGAAGACCTTTTATTAAAACTGACTGCCCCTGCTACACTACGTGTAAAACTTAACACTTACGTTTATCTGATATCCTACCACCGCAAAAGAGCACATAGTATAGCACATCTGTATAATACAAAGTCATCACTTACGTGGAATTTTCCAGAATATGTGAGACAGCATCGAGGGTTATTGACTCTTCTGAAATAGAGAACAAGTTCTTGTTTTAACGATTAAAGATTGTATTTACATGTCACGTACAATTCCATAAATTCACACATTTTAATAGAGTAGCTGACTATTTCTTGGAGTTTACACCTTAATAATCGATTTTCATATACATACCTTGTTGCATAAATTACATGGAGAGCGAAATTGAGTGTTAACAAAAAGTGAAGTCATTGTTATGTTGCGCGCATTAATGCAGGTGTGCTAAACTTCCGATGTATATTGCATTAAACGTTACTAACAATGTTGCCAATTGTTTAAACATGGTTTCAGTATTACAAGACATGCGTTTATTTGCCCCCTTTGTCTGTAGTATATATTCGCAGAAAATCGATCTTGACGATTAAACTCCAGTCGCGCTTCAGAGCTGACTTGCATCGGTCTTTATGATTTTTCTATTTTGTAAGAAAAATTATTGTAATATTATTATTTTTTAGATGACTGTTGAAAGCACGAAAACATCGTATCATCAAATTGTCAATAATAGAGAGAGAGTACACTAGAAAACTGCGACATCACTGTGTAATAGCGTTACATGCAATGCATGATAAAACTCAGTCTTGGAAAAGTGGAAGAGAAGTAGAAAGGTATAGAGAGAAATAGAGAGGGAAAGTAGAAGAGAGACGAGAAAGAGTTTAACGGCTTACGTCCGTTTTAAATTTCAGTTAAGCTTTCGATCGTCGTGTCCATTCAACTAACATATTTGATCGTTATTTATATTGAAACTTAGATCTTATGTGTCGTCTTAAATCAAAGCTTCAACATGTTTTTGTCCCGAATAACGCCAATCACATCACTTACAAATTCCAAATGAAATATCGAATATATATATATATTTATTTAATTATTCGATACCTTTCATAACCATACAAAGATTTTGTTTATTAATGTTCTTTATAATAGTAGTATTATTATTGTGGTTAATACGGATCTACAGAGATGTGTTAAGAAAACAACGCCCAGTGGCGATCCCTGCGGTAGGCCCCGCGGCTTAGTATTTTTTATTTCTCCCATAGTAGATTTGAAATAAAGATTCGTTTATTGAATCGAATGTACTAAAAAGAAACTTTCTAAGTCAATTTTTTTATATAATATTCAATACTAAGAAGAATTAGCTCCCACGAGAGACGACAAGCAAATACCACCTTCAGCGAGTACCCTAAATTGTACCTCGAGCTGACGAAAAAATTACATAATTTCATACAGCCAACTACGTGCGCTGCTCCGTTAGCGTCGTTGTGATACACAGCCTACTCACCCACGCACTTGGGAGCGGCGCTGTACCATTTTCCGCTGAAGCAAACAATGTTCTTGTTCCCCACGATCTTGTAGCGCAGATGGCATCGGTAGATCAGGTACGCCGCCTCCAGGAGCGCGCCGGGCTTGGCCGTCCCTTTGGTCGCCACTTCGTAAAACCCGTTGGGCGGGTACGGAGGCAGCTTGCAAAGATGTTGCGGTTGCCTGAAACGGAAACCTTCAGGTGTAACTTATGCTTGAAAAGAAAAAAAAAGCTATAAATATTATCCGGTTACGTTGTTTTAAAAATTATGAATGCCAAATTTTCGTACAGCAGCCGAGTCGTCCACGCCACGGCTTTATGAGAAATTTATTTATCGGAGAAATTTATTTATACTCACACCTCGTCCTGTATATCCTTCGATGGCTTCTTTCTTTGCACGGACGAATGGGCTGAAACAGTACATATTAATACTGAGTAGCACGTTCGAGACCAACAGTTGACGAGAATTACATACAAATCGCCACGATTAACAAGAATAATCCTTGTTATATATTGCCCTCTAATGTTATTCCACTCCTGTGGGTGGTATTAAAAAATATCGCGATGGGATTTTTCACATTTCTTGCGGATCCACAAAACTCTCCACAATGTGTAAGTTTAATTGCACGGCATCATATAAATTAAAAAGTATTAATATTTCCACTTAAACAATTCTGATGTTTAATTTAATTAAAACAATTTATTTGAATGCATCAATACGCAAAACGCAAATTATTTAAAATGTCATAGCTTTTCAAACCCTTTTGCCAAAGTTTTTACACGAGCGGCTTATGGGCTAGATTTATGCGAAAAAACATACAATATCCTAAGGGTTCAATACGATAACATCTTTAAAGCCCTCGTGGGTTTCCCGCGTCTTGTATTGCTCCAGGCGTGTTCATTGTTGCCTAATATAGATTATTTTTGCGCATCCTTGCGAAAAAAGACTGCCTAGGCGAAAGAGTGCTAACGCGATGATGAGCATGATTTATAAGAGAATGGACGCCAACGCCTTTGATCGATTCATTGATCTACACGACCACAAGCGTGCGGATCCATGAATCTAGAACTTAATTTTACTTATTTTTAATGTTTTTTATGATTATTTTCAATACTTTTAATACTAAATAAATATTCGGTAAGAAAATGACTGACCGTTTACGAACAAGTTTGGTCTGAATAAAAATGATTTATTATTAATATTAAATCGTTTCTTTTTAATGCAATGAAAAAAAAAATTTGTTCAATAATGAACGACCGAGACAAGTTTAAATTCGAGATGATTTTCCTTGTTTTTTTGTCATTGAGAATTTATCAACGCGGGTACAGTTTTCCTGTTGTAATTCGAAACGATGAAATCATTTACCCGGTTTACGACAATGGAATATAAATTGTACAATATTCTATAATATAAATTACAAATAACGTTTTCTACTAAAAGAAAAATTAGAAAAGTGGTTAACCTTGTAGGTCAACCCTACAACTTCCCGATATTTTGGAGTTCGAAACACTCTCAAATATACAGGATTTGACGCGATTTTTTGAGCAAAAAATGTTGTGAATGCAAATTTGATTAAATACAGAATTTTAAAGTTTTTTTTTAATTTTTTGTTTTTGATTTCTTTTTAACAAATTAATCGATTTTGACTGAACTAACGACAATCTACACAGGTTTTTAAATTTTATAAAAGAATTTAAAACATGCATTTAATTAGGTACAAAATTTTGGAGTATATTGAAATAATAATTTTTTGCGATTTTTTCGTTCATTATAAATTGCGAAAGAATCAATCGAGTTTGACCAGCTCGGCGGCTATTGACGTAGTTTTTTAAATTTAAGAGTTGATTAGTTTTTGAAATTGATCGGTAAAGCCAATTAAGAGTTATTCCAGAAAATTTTTTCAATAGTTTTTTTTAATTTCCTGGATTCTATCGATCCAAATCAGTTCATATTTTCAGCAAAAGTTTGATGAAACTCTTTGGAATATCAAAGTTTGGTTCCAGTCAGTCAAGCCATTTAAAAATTATACACAACAAACACACACACACACACACAGAAACACCGTCGTAAAATCGACAAGAAAGCTTTCTAGGACCTCAAAACGTCAAGATCTGAAGAAACTGGTTTTCAGTAATACGGCTTATAACGGCTCTTAAGGCCATTATAAGGCTCCGTCCGCGTTTCGAGATCGCGACTGATGCGACAATGAATAACTAAAGCGCAGAATCGAAACCTTTGACAATACATATTCTTGGCTATCTTATATTGTTTAAAAAATAGTCACACAATTAAGTAGAACATAAATAAAAAATATGATAGTATATGTTAATATTTAATACAATTGAAACAAGGAAGATAATAAAAAAAAATGAATTGAAAAGTATAATATACATGCAATTATTTTTATTTAACTATTATAATTATTAGTTAACTAAATAGTGATCCTCACTGTATAATGAATACTGAAGGATAATCATGGTCTAATTTATCAACTTCTGCTTTGAGTTTATAGATCAATTGAAACAATACTTACGCACTTTGGTTTTGAAGCGAAAACCGAAATAAAATTTTATATTGAGAATCATTAATAACTGACCCGCCCTCACCTCTTTCCGATTAAATTTTTCACTTTAAAACTTGATTTTTAAAACCAAATATAATTAAACCATCAATTTCCAACTTTAGTAAAACTTTATCATATTCCGTCATATATTTCCAGAGAAATTCTGACCTACATTGACGTTATAACAACAAGAGATACTAGCCTGACTAGACTAGTATGGACTCACAAGTTCAAAATCGTGTTAAATCTTGAGAAAGGTCCTAAAAATATGTGAGATGGCTCATAGGATTCGAAATGACGTCTAGAAAAATGTTTTCGAAGGATTTTACTGCACGATAAAAAATTGCAAAAGTTATTAACAAATAAAGATGAGAAAAAGGTATTTCGTTTTTTGGCAATTACTCAAAAACTATTAATACTTAAGAAACTTAAAAAAAAAGATTTCTAAAGAGGAAATAATTTTCTAAAAAACGTTTTGATTTCCAAAACTCTACCTCTATTATTTATAATTTTAATTTAGTGCTGAAAATAGGGCTCCGCGCAGCTGATGGAGCGTGGCCGCGCTACCGCTCGACAGAGCTTATTACATAAAATATTCTTTTATAGGATTAAATATCAATATTAGAATTTTAAAAAATATAGTGTCATCAGAACCTTCAAAGAATAAAGTCCCGCTGGAAAAAAAAAAATTTGTTAATTTTTCAAAAAGTTATACAATTGTTAACTAACAAATTTTTCAGTTATTTTTACAGTCATTTTTTCAAAAGACGGTACAAAATTTTAAATAATTGGGCTATAAATTTTTGGCTTCTCAGAACTCTTCTTATATATATACTTAACAAGGCCACGTTATAAAAATATTTAAATTTGAAAAAAAATCAAAATACTCAAAAATATTGTTAATTTTTTTTAATCAACTTGTACAATACATTTTACGTTTTATTATTCATTGAGGTATTCGTGTGGAAGAATTACTTTATATGATTTGAATTAACTTAATTTATGTCCACCAGCGCCGCGGTGTCATTTAAACAAAAACTTTAACATATTCCATTAATGGACTTTCAAATATAACAATACAGCTGGCGGTAAAGTAACATAATTTAATGAATTTAATTGTCGTTCTAAAAGTAGTATTAACTCGTTTTGTATATTTATGAAATAGCAATATAAAAAATATTTGAATTCCAAATTAAGATTAAAATACATGTCTATAATTTTTGTGTATTTTCATTTTATTATTATTGTTATAAACAACCTATTTCCCAGTAGGGTAGGCAGAGACTACATATTTCCACGCGGTACGATCTTCGCATTTCTCTCTTGCTTCACTGACATCCATCAATCTTTCCCTGCGAGCTCGTCGGTTTTGGATGCTTAAAATTTGACCCTTTTTCAAAATGCCAACAATTTGATCAACAAAGGATTTTTTAGGGCGACCCTTACCGACTCTTCTATCACAAACATTCACTCTATATATCTGTTGTGCCAGTCTCCTCTTATTCATCCTACCAGATGGCTAAACTACCTTAATATACCCTTTTCTGCTCTAATTATTACTTTTTTCAAAGCATACTTTAAATTATTTTATTATGTTCATATTTTGATAAAACCCAATTAGACTACCAATAGTCAGCCATCAATGTAAGCGCCACTAATTAGTCGCATTATATTTAGTACACAAAACCAAATACAGACCAGTATAAAAATCACCAATAAGCTCTTGTGGTCTAACGGTCAAGAGCGATGCCTTTGAACGACAAGGTACCTGTTTCTATTCCTGACCATTTTCCACAGTATTTTTAAATTGAACCTTAAACGACGCGCTCTGTATCTCAAAGAGTACTTCTATCCTTCGCCTCCGGACACTGTTGCAAATTAAATGATAAAAACCATCAGCTATGGCATAGACCACATCAGGTTGGCGTTGAAGGCTATAAGTTCAAACCTGTTATTAATAAGTAATTCATTGAGATAATTAAAAACAACAAACAAATCATACCATCAGAAACGTTTGCGCAGAGCAACGGACAGGACTTGGAGTCAAAGCCTTTCGTGTCGACCTCGTACCTCAACACCTTCCAATACCACTCGCCGAAGGAGCATGCGAACGTGTTGACCTCGACGAGGCGGTTCCTGTCATCGGTTCTGTACTGTATGAGGGTCAGGTTCTGGAAGCTGTCCCCAGGCTTGGCGCCGGGTTCGTTCACCACCACGTAGTTGCCATCTTCAGGATAAGGGGGGATCCTGCAGGTGCGTTCAGTTACGATGTTCGACTCGAATATCTTTTCTGGCCCCGACAAGCTGCAGATGAATAAAAAAAAAGGCAAATTGTTGATATGATGAAAATGATTTTTCTTCGTCCTAGCAGCGGTTAAGAACTATTAAGCAAATCTATATGCGATTCAGAGTATTCAGAATCATGCGGAATCATTTATAAATGGTTATGAGCTTATCTACTTTTCAATACCCATAGACCCATCACTTTTTTTTTCTTTTTAAGATTCCGCCTTATACAAAGGAAAAAAGGTTTTAGGGACCCATGGAAATACCAAGCTTTGGAGTTGCTTGGAGTTGTAAAAAAAAAATCAACGTTCTAAGTCAACGTGATCAAAAAATACGATTAAACTACAGCCATTTATGCCTCACAGCTTAAAACAAGCAACTAAATCAAAACCTGTATGTGTGTGTGTTTAATTTGTAATCGGGCAAACTAAAATTTAACAAGAAGAAAGGTCTCACAGCACAAATAAAGAAAAAATCTAAAAATCGGTAATTGGGAATTATATCGAATTAAAAACTATTTATTGCAATTACAAACTTATATTTGGCAATTGAAGTATACACTCTATTGTAGATCAATGTATGGGAAAACATTTATTACTTCCTGTTACAAAAACTTAAGATTTTTAAAAATTCGTATTTTTTTTAATAAAAATTCGAATTTTTTTGAAAAAAAAGAGCAAGTTTCGGAATTTCTGGGATCAATATCTCGTCAGCATTGGTGTCGAAAACAGATAAAAATCGTCGATAATCTTGGTCGATGAAATATCTATATACACAATCAAGTTTGTACGGGACCCTCAGGGTCCCTGTCTCAATCACTCTTTTCTATGTTTTATTTTTACACTTTCGTAAACTTTATGACCAGCATTGCTAGCCGATAGTAATGTACAAAAAAAATATAACATTGTTTACTTACTTAGGTTCATCTGTTCCTTGACATTTTACACTCGTAATAAAAAGCACTGAAAGGAAGTAGTTTAACTTCAATTAAAATGTTAACATTTCGCTTAAATAACAAAAAAAAAGTCGCTTAAAATCTCTTACCAGTTTTCATCAACATTAGTATCCCGTACATTTTGCAAATTCTAATTTCACTATATTACAATATTTATTATTTTAAAAGTATGACATTGCATTACTGAAGCTATATTTAATTATTAACATATTATTTTTAATAAAACATGTGCAGCTCTAATAGGTAGTAAGAGGGAGCTGCCACTTACATCTACCGTGCAGACAACACTGGCTAAATAACAAACCTGCTGCTAATTCGAAAGTAAAACGGCGTTCACAATGAAACAAAATTAAATTTTAGATTAAAATAAAATAAACATTTTCTAAGCATTAATAAAAGTTTGATCATTCTTATGATGAAAATACTGCGATATATATAAACTACATTAGTAGCTCAGTGCATTTGTAATTATAATTTTCGGAGCAATCATTGGAATTCCAAGAGAAAAAGAGTTAAATGGAGATTTGAGTCAAATACGGTATCTCCTTTTTATTATAAATAAGATAAAGTTTTATATTGTCTTAAGCTTGATACATGAATATCCGCGTTCAACTAATATAAATAAAAAAAACAATTTATTACACACGAAAGAAAAGGTCTGTAAAGGTCGCTCTGGAAAATCCTTAGTAAAACAAATTGGTGGCATATTAATAAAGGGCCAAATGCAAAGCAGCCAAAACCAACGAGTTTGCATATAAAGATTAAATGATATCAGTTAAGCAAGCGAGATACACAAATATCGTACCATATGAATAGTTGTAGTCTCTGCCTACCCTTTTGGGAGTTTGGCGTGAATTTATATGATTAATAATATAATTTAAAATAAATTTTATATTATTTAATTATTTAAAAAAATTCTATTGTGAATTTCCCTTAAGTAAACATTCATTAACAATTTATATTTCGTATCTTATAGCTCACATTGTCCCATCATTATCGTCAAGATATGCAACTACGATTAGCATATATTTTGGATCTTTTAATTTGGATGATAGACGGAACATTTACCATTTACCCGGGTAAAGCCACAGCTGAGTTGGCATTTAAGAGTACTCATTTGATGATGAGCTGCAGACTGGTGAGTGAATAACCGGTTCTAGCTTCATGGTTATACGATTTTACCTTGTCGCTAGGAGTACGTGGGTCTGTTTTAGCTCCTATAAAATATGAAAATATTTGTGATAGGTCTATACGTATTTTTATATAAATTACCTACCACAATTTCATTTCAGACGGATAAAGTGTAATTATTATTTTTTTTATTACATTTCGCTACCGGTGAGATATCACACACGGAATACAAACGTGGAGCAGCAGCGTCCATGGTTGCCTTTCGTCCAGTAAGTGAAAGTTGCGATGGCTCACCCCCTTCCTAAAAGGGAGGCAATGAACTAGCGACAACTCCGGAGTTGTGTTGTGTCTGTGAGCAGAGGTAATCATCAAATCTCTTGTGACTGACATACTCGTTTGCCTCGTGCAAATGCGATAAAAAAATATTAGACAACCACACACCAGATTAAAATTAAGAATGTATATGATTACAGAACCATTTCGCCATTTTATAGCTTCTGCGTAGCTGCGCACGCACACTTGCACGACTTGTTGATATTCGGACAGTTCGTTTTTCCTCTTAGGCGAACGAAGTTGCGAATAAAATATATCGATTTGTTTCCTTAAAAACTGACGGACTGTGATTTGAGTTTTAATAATGTAAAAATACAGCGGTTTTTCCATCGTTGATATTTAATGATCTTTTGTTTACGAAATAAAAATTTAACAATAGTGTAAATAAACAAGTTAGCGTATTATACTTGCATGATCGAATAAATGAAATTGTACTAATCGTGCTCGAAGGACAAAAGATGCATCAGATTTTGATATTGTTTCTTGGTAAGAGCTGTGAACCTCATCATCACATTGGTTTTAATTGAGTGCATTGTATATTTTAAAATCTTCTGTTTGATAAACAAAACTTTATTTTCTTTCAATTTTGTAAAATACTGAAGACCGGCTTAGTTTATATCAATATTTTATTGCATAGAACACTCATTATACGAATCTAAGAAACTTGCTGTCTTTGATTTTCCCTTCGTATTGTTTAAATCGAATTTTGAGATTGATCACTTGAATTAACTATTACTGTAGCTTCTCTTGTGATAATTTTTGATTTATTTATAACATTTTTTTAATATTTCAAAGTACAATCCCGGCTCTCTATATTCATAAGTACTATATGGAATTTATTCGTATGAAATTTAACACATGAAACCCCGAACATACTACTATATTGATAAAAGTGAAAAATAAACAGAAATAATATGAACAACAACATGTGTTTATTGACCCAGTAATTGTTATATTTGCACCGGTACTTTTTTGGCTTTCAGTGTGCTGGCTGACCAAAACTGCTGAGAATTCAAACGCGCTAGGAACACTACTGTAAGTAGGCTTTGGATCTCTAAACTCTGGCCAAAAAATAGTTGTTGTCTCAGCATCTTAACAATATTGGTAATGACTCTATTTATTTAAAATAAAAGGTGAAGTTGTACTAAGCTCTTTATTTTTATGCGAAAGCATATTTGCATAAACTTCGTAAACAGATTAGGGTAGATTTGGTTCATACTAATTGATTTATATTATAATAATATTATATTATTATAATAATTTCAATACAGATTTCTGTATTGAAATTATTGATAACATAAATTAGCCTCATCAAGAAATAGAGAATAAAAATCAAACGAAATCAAGAATACAGGTCTAAGTTTATTATCATAAAACAAATGTTACTAAAACTTGCCAACGGCCGAATCAACCCGTACAGTGCTCAGCGTTACAATCGCTCTCAAGTTAGCAACAATCCGCTTTAATTATGAAATTTATTTTAGTATGTGTAGTTAAACAAAACAATGGGTTTTAAAAATTCCAAAAATATGAAAGAAATTCTCTTTTATAAAGGTAGAAAATACAAAAAAACAGATAACAATTGGAAGAAATCTTCAAAAAGGCTAAAACACTACAATTTCTAAAGTACTTGCTATATTAACGAAAACCTCTCAAAGAATGCATTTTATGTTGATGTCTGAATCTTGATTCTTATGTTTCTCTTGTTAACAATGAATTACTTTTCAGGGGAACGACCATCGACGAATATACCGATGACGATGAAACATCAACTGCATCCTGCCAACTGCCTCCGTATCCGGCTCACGGAGGCTACGTGGTTCTCAACGCAGAACACGCCAAGCCGGGAGATTTGTTCGCGAACGTGTCCCTAATCCAGTACACCACCGACGAAAGTTATAATGTCTTCGAAATCAAACGACTGACGTGCACTCTCGGCGAATGGTATCAGGATATTCTAGAATACCAGAGCACGACACTGCAGTTCTTCACGAGCTGGTGTCCATTCTTTTGCTCGCGCTTCTTCAGCGACAGACGGACAGGTGACTTTATTTAATCTCGATAATTCTATTAATTCAATTAGTGTCTGAACGGTGGTCGATTAGCGATCAAGAGCTTTGCCTTTGAATCGTCAGATAGGGTGCGATTCTCGCCACGAGCGAATTTAGCATTAAGTTTTCGATTTGAATCTATCAAATAATTGCTCCATGGCGCGAACGGCATGATTAAGCCCTCGGTCGTGGACTTTGTCTTTTGGGTACCCCAGTTCCCAATCCACACGGACCAGCTGAAGAACTCAATCTGAAATAATAAGTTTGTGACAGGATGTGGTTTAGAACTGAGAGGGTATTAAGACCCGACACATAAACAACTACAAATATATCTCTAACTACGTTCTGACTAAAATTATAAGTATGTCAAATAATCAGTGATTCTTGGAGCTTTCACCCTCACTTTTGTAATACTTAATGGAATATGTAAGACTATGGAAAATAATAAGGTTTAGATACTATTAAATCATAATCGGTTAAAAAAACAAGGTACTTTAATTAAACCTTCAAAGAGTGATGTTGCGGTTATCAGTGCACTATCTGTCGGATTGCAAATTTACAGAACTCGTAATTTTATTATTTTCATAATGTTTAAAATCAATTGTACTACATTTTACTTTATTATACCAAAGCTTCTAATATAGCAATGGAAATAATAAACTACCTTAATATGAAATTAACTTTGAAACATTTTGTATAAAATAGCTTTTGTTAAAACTATTTAAAATTTATATTAAAAAACTTAATAAGTAAAATTTTTAGCAGCAGTTGTGAAACACCACTCAAATTAAATGATTATTGCATGAGACAGTCATTTCTCTATTTTAACCCTAGTCAACGAAATTATATACACAGTTAAGTAGTAACTACACATTAGTCAAGCAGACTACGCAATTGAAAACTAGAAAACTATCAAAAGTATTTATTAGAAATAGAAACTAGTTATTAATATTTTATTAAATAAATATATAGAAACAAAAGATTTCTTAAGCGCTATTTGGCACACCAATTGCACATATCAACGCTACGAGTGGCACAAATAGCTTGTTAGCATTTTATGCAACGGTGCTTAGTCATCCCCCCAGCTATAGACTAATACAGGCAGCAGATTTTGCATACATTCATCTCACGATGATGCACGCCTTCTATATTGGCCGAATACTCTACAATTTCTTGTATCATGGCTTTAAGCGGTATCTGGTTCATACATTTGCCAAACACACGCAGTAAGCAAACTTTTAACGGGCAGACGACGAGATGATCACACGGTGCAGTGGTTGCTCAATTTAGGAAGGTGAACAAAGAGGCAAGGTAGGAAGGAGGGAGTAGGAGAAGTAAGCTAACTGAAGGTTTCGCGGGGGATGCGTCGTCCAGCCGACGAATATTTAGTTATGTCGGGAGGATCTAGTGACTTTTCGCAACCCACCTACGCACACTGTCATTCATGATATTCGGCATCAATATCGGTTCAACGTTACTTATTTCATGTTTTCACTTCACTTTTGAACGATTTTTAATTGAAATTTCTTATTAATAAATTTACATTTATATTTTATTATCTTCTTTTTCAGAAATTTCCTGATCAGGGTATAGTTTTGTCTTCGACATGATTTTAAATAGATAATTGTCTAATCATTCTGAATGAAATTGTGATTTATATGATAACACATATAAAATACGGCTCATTGCAATGACTAACAAAGTTTCAAAATTAAATTATAAAACTCAATACAAATAGGCAACGAAATATAAAAACAAAGCGAGATAAATACAAACATACGAAATGATAAAATCAAAGCTGAAGAACAAAAAATAGCTTACAAATGAACGCTAATATTGAATCGAAATGGGTTTTTAAAAGAATAGGAATCACAAATGATACTCTGTTTTTCTAAATAAAATAGAAGCACCACATGACTGTTCACAAAAAAAGAAGAAATCCACTGACAAGCTCTGAAACTTTTTTCAGAAGCGTTTTTATCTAATCTTAAAATTAACAATTTCAGAAAACTCATCTCCAAGCTTGATACACGATCCAAAGAAGCTCAACAGTCATAAGTAAGTAAATATTGTTTCGAAAAGAAGTCTGAGCTTACAAATGAAAAATCATAAAGTTTATTTATTCTCTTATCGCTCATCAAAATATTCACTTCTCAGTTACGTCTAATATATGTATATTAATAAGAGACACTTATGGCTTATCGAGAGATTACTACTTCTTTAACTCTTATTCAAATGCAGTAACATGATTTTTTTGACACGAGAAAGTCTAGACTATGAAATGTGAACAAGGTGACAGGTCAATTTGAATGGTATTCACACCAGTATTTACGTTACCATTGTTTGTTGGTTACCAATTAACGTATCAAGTACGTTACCATTACCATATCATACCATACAGTAATATGATGACCATAAGCGGTCATTGTACGTTTTTACGTCTGCCCATGAAATATGCCGTAGCTTATTTATCATTCCACTTCAATATTGAAGTTTCGGTTTTGTCATTTTTTTTATCAAAAAATACTATTGAAAAAAGAAAAAAAAATAATACAAATAGTTGTCTATTCAAAAAATTGAAAATTCGTAACTATTTGTATTGAAATTTTGACACAAGTTTTTGTTCAAATACAAGCATGGTTTTATATACCTAGTACTATGTAACCCTCAAATTCGTCTTGGTGTTTAACTACTATTTAATAGATCTACTATTATTCTTTCTCACATAGGAACCTATACTATTGCAGGCAATATAGATTATATTGCCTGGAAATAGTATAGGTATATAGTATTTGAGTTGACTTTGTCTAAATCGAAACTGTGACTGTGAACAGAATTGATAACGAAAGTAGTGGATAGAAGAATCGAAATCCGAAAAGGAAATCGAAACTGAGAACGGACCCGTAGTTGAAACCGAGTATTAGACAGGAAGTACAATAAACAGCTTGACTAAAATCGCCATCAAAAACAGTACCGGGTTCAAAATTGAGAACGTGTCTAAAATTTAGAACAATATGGATCAATAATAAAGATAAAGTGTACATTATATTTTCTAGGCGGGTGAAATAACGAATAAAAGGCTAGTAATTAGAAGAATATACTTTTTATAATAATATGAAACCTTAGTATCATCCAGCGGGCCTAGTCTCCCTACACAAGAATCTTTCTATAGGACTGTCGCGTTCATTAATTACGTTGCGCGAAAGGACAGTCCTATAGAAAGACTCCAGTCTAGGGCGTCGTGCTAGGTCCACTGGAATTGATTCTTTTTGTTGAGCAGATATATTTTTTCGTTTATAGATCGAAGGCAACCGAAGGAAGCACAAAAGAAAACGACACGTCATCAACGTCCTGTCGCCTACCTCCTTACCCAGACCACGGGACTTACATCGTACCTGACCACCCGAACGCTAAGCCCGGAGATGTGTTCCAAGAGGTCTCATTGATACAATACACTAGCGACGAGAGCAATACGGTCGTAGGGATAGAACACTTTAAGTGTTCAGCAGGATCGTGGAATCAAAAGATATTTAGAGAGGCCAGCGAAAAGCTACAATTCCATACCAGCTGGTGTCCGTCGCTGTGTTCCAATTTCTTAGGCGGTGTACGGATAGGTGATGTTTGTTATTTGTTTAACCGATTATGAAATATTAAAATTACTCTAATGGCATGAATTTTAAAACAAAAAAAAACACTTAAAAGCCTATAGTGCAACGACAGTGTGCAATGTATCGAAACGTTTACAGCAGATTTCTACGATTTACGAGTCTGGTCAACTTTAAACAATGATGCTTTACATACGTGATTATTATTTTACCTAACGTTAGATTGTCCCGTGCTGCTACGTCCAATACGTCGTTGTCACATAAGAACATTTTTTCTGCTACTGTTATCAAATTTACCAGCATTTAGTCTAGTCACTGCCAAGTAAGTTATATAGTTCATTGTCTTTTCCATAAACATTCTTCTTTCGAAATTTATTTTGTAAAAAACCCTGAATGTAACTCTTTTTTTTCCACCTTCAATGATTTTGAGGATATTACAATTTTTTTACTATCCATTTAAATTGCGATTTGTTGTTATTTCAAACAAATTATGGCGGAATTTACTGTTCACTTATGTAGCAACCATGGCAATTTATTTCTCATGGTACCATACCATATACCCACGACAAGAGCGTCACACTTTAAATGACCACCCTCTTGTATAGCAAAACTTGAGATATCTTACATGGTTTTTGTTTTACAAAAACAATGCATTACAAATTAACGGCACTTTCAAGAATTTCCATAAAGTTCAATGGTTTAAATGAAACACTCGAGCGTGGTAAAGTTATAGACGTTTTCGTTCTCTTTGGCGCACGAGCCTTTCATTTGACGTCACGAATGCAAAGCACAAAATCATTGTTGCGGCATAATCGATATCTGTACCATGAGCTTGCCCAATTACAGACTAATAATGAAATTATTGACGTTTACATTTAAATTTAGAGACTTACCAAACTTTATTAAGTATTTCAAATAGTTCGATAACTTTATTCCAATATTTTTTTTTAATAATGTCATTCATTGAGATTTCTATAATTGTTTCAGCAAAATTTGCATCGCACAGAAACGAGTTTTTTGAGCAAATGAATCAAACCAAGTAAATATTCCATTTTATCTTTTTTGTTGTTTTAAATTATAAATACAATAACAGTAATTCAAATTTTAGAGTTCCGAAAAATTCCTGTATACAACCTCCATATCCGAAATTCGGCAACTACAGCATACTGAGCGCAACCGAACCCAGCAAACCGGGCGATGTTCATGACGTCCTGCGGCTCAACTACACTTGTGACGCTGGCTACAACGTCACTGGAAACAGAAACGTGTATTGCTTGAACGGAACCTGGTCTGATGAATTGCCCAAATGCACCAGTGAGTATAAATTAAAGCCTTGTCTTGTGTTTAATCTAAGGTATTACTTCAGTTGCATTAATCCATGGAGCGGTCGATGAAAGTTCTACGGAACCAAATAAATAATTTAAAATTTAACTATTTAGAGTAAATAACCGATTTTGCCACTTACCACTTTAACGCACATTTTTCAGAGTTTTGTCATTTAAATCGGCAACCTGGTGTCGAGTACCTATGTGAAAGTCTTAAGGCAGAGGGCAGTGTTAACCCTTGCAATGACTACCATGAGGATGGTGGCATAATATATCCACAATGTAATAGGCCATATTACACACCAAAATCAACTTTGAAACCAATGATCTGTGTAAACGGTGAATGGGATAATCTTCCTAAATGTAAACCAGGTCAGATACAATCTATAATTGTAATCGAATATGTTATTTTATTATATAATACTTACTGCTTTAGTATCCAATGCATTGCAGAAAACAATTTGCTTAAAATTTTGTGGAAAATTTAATTAATTGCGATTATCGTTTTAGTATTATCATTTTACTATAGATGCCCACCTTCATACAGTTCTGTCCGATTAGAGGTAACATAACCCTCAATTCTAGCTTATCGTGGATGGGCGCCTGTTGTAGCAGCAGTCTCGAATTGACTTTCAAGACGAAACCGCAATTTAGATTAAATTAATCGTCTATTCATTCACATTATGCTATCTAAAACATCTATTTCTGATTGGAAACCATAGTGACGTCGTCTTCATTTCAATACCACCAGTAAAGCAAAAAAATTATACAATATGAGAACAGTATAACTAATTCATCTCACCCACGTGTAATGAACTTACACGCAGATCGTACATTAAGGAGCTGAGCTAGCACCAAACGCGCATATGTAGTCTTCTTCCATAGATTCTTGAGCGGTATCAAAACGATTTCATCAAAACCTTCCTTCCCATTTACAATCATGATCATTGTCACGATCTAAACCAGACTATGTTCATTTGTCTCATTTGTATGTAGTCTAATATTTTCACATGTATTAGACACTCATTTTGTCGGAGGGGGTCTGTTCTTGAACACAATAATTAGGGAATTATTTTGAATTTTGAAGTAAAGTAATGTTTCTTACAGTATGCGGATTACGACTTCAAAGACAAGACCACATGGAGACGGACGCGAGAATTAAAGCGCCCTGGAACGTGGCAGTATACAGCACGAATTTGGAACCTTATGAGCACATATGTGGTGGTTCCATCGTCGCACCCAACTTGGTTATATCTGGCAAGTACCTACACTTTAATATATTGTAGCTAATATGGCAAATCTTTACAGCCTGTTTGGGCCTAAAAACTTCATTTAGATGGAAACTGATACTTTTGTGATATACAATCTCAAAATCATTATTTTTTTGTTACTCTTAAAATCATTTGCTTTGTTAAAAAATATTATTATATATTGGTCGTTTTCAATACTTGGCATAAAATTCTTTTCACGGAAATTTCATAGAAAAATCCTCATTAAATCAAATTTAAAACCAAGTATTGAATTAGCAATATACATTTCATTAATAGGCCTTTTTTTAATCTCAATACCATTAGCAAGTTTTTTTTTTATATTTACCGGATAATACGTTTGAATTTTGACTAAGAGAAAATAAAGATTCTTAAAAAATCTAGGAACAAAAAATTTCGCTTTTATCATGAAATTCAATAGATCGAATTGTTTGACTTTTGCTTAAAATTTTTTATTATGAATAACTTTGAATTTTTATCCCAAATCTGTATCTCATATAGTCACATCTGTGAATGACCTCACGTAACGTTACAAGAATAAAGTACAATGTGCGACAAGCAGATTCCCAAGCGGTCGATGGTCGTGACTGTTTCTTCTATCCAAGTTACAAGTTAAGCAATGAAGTCTCAACACCTTCACCTTATTGCAGCGGCCGAATGCTTCTATCATAAGGAAGGAAAAACGCAAGCGCCATCCGAATTCGTCGTTGTCGCAGGGAAACTTTACCGCTCGTTCTTCAATCCAAACGAAGATAAGGAGCAGATAAGTAACGTTAGTAGAAGTTCATCTATCCTACTACCTATCGTTATGAATAGCAAAAGCATCTCACAACAAGTGCTATCCATCATGGGGTCTTAATCCCTACGCTTGTGTATGGTAGTGAAAGCTGGGAATGGCAGAGGAAAATAAAAGTAGGATCAATGTGGTGTAGATGCGCCCGCTATGTAGTATGTGTGGAGTGTCTCGAAAAGTAGATCTCGATGTAGAAACAGTGATATTAGAAAGCGGTGTAGTTTGAAGGAAGACGTAGTGACTAGAGTGGAAAAAGGTATGTCGCGGTGGTTAAGCCATCTGGAGAGGATGAATGAAAGTATACCGACAAAACTTATCTATAGAGCGAACGTGTGTGATGGAAAGGTCGGCGAGGGTCGCTATGCAGGTCATATTAGTGGCATATTAAAAAAGGCCAAATTTTAAGCGCAAGAAACTGATGAGCTAGCATGAAAAGATTGATGAATATCAATGAGGCAAGAGAGATGTGCAAAAGTCGTACCATGTGGAAATCTATTGTCTCAGCCTACCCTTCTGGAAAAGCGTGAGTTTATATTATTATTACTAAGAAATATTAATCGTGACGGCAAATGTGTATTATTTTCATATTTTTTTTTATATTATAGGGACAAATGAGCATGCGTGCCGTCAGAGTAGATGGTCACCGCCGTCCATTGACACCCGCAACTACAAGGGAGTCATTAATGCGTTGTGGGCCTTTTACAAGAGAATATGACCTTTTCTTAAAAATCCAGTTGTCGTAGTTCATTACGAAACCTTTATTAGTGGTACATTCTATATGTCTTCTTTTCACATTGACTGGAAATGATCATAGAAATAAATTAAATGTTGTTCGATATTGCTGTACCTAATGGGCTGAGTTGGTTCTTGAGGAATTATTATAAATAAATCACAAGACCGAGCTAGGTACAACTGGGAGACAAGCGCCCAACAAAAAAGTTCAGTGCGAACTAACAATTACCAGTCAATGTTAGAGTCAATGATAAAATCAAAAGGGTAAATAAAATAAGGTATCTTACTATTTTTTATATATTACTGCATTTAATGCTTTTATTTGAGTAAGATTGTGATGAAAACGACTATTAGATAACTGTAAAAATACTCGAGTAATGCCTTTTTTAAATTGATAGTTAGATACAGGAGGCAATAGTACCCAGTGACGTTATTCTTTACTAGCGCCATATAGATTAATGTTAAACTCCCTTTTGCGGAAATACATGTCATAGAATTTTTGGTGCCTCAAGGCTCATTCTTTTATGAAGCGATTTTCATTTTGATTTCATTTTTAGTCATCATGTCATGTCAACTTACACAATTCATAATCACATATAATATTCTAAATATCAGTAAATTACCCTTAAATAATGTGTGACTATTAAAATGAAATTGAAACCAAAAAAGAGAGCTAAATAAACAAAACAAAAATTTTAATACGGTATTTTCTATGTGATGAATATTGTTGGAAAATGGAATTGTGAAACTGATGCAGAGGTTTTGTCTGTACTTGAGCATAGCATTGGAAACTATTAAAAATAGTGCATCATTATTCTTATATTCCAAAAACGTTATATATTTCAATCAATTCAATTCAATTTGAGAAGAAATTTTAATACTTTTTTGTTTAGATCAATTGAAAATCTGTTAAAAATACTCATTAAACAATAACTATAGAATAGTATAAAAATAAGTAGCGAAATTTCTTCTGTTTGATACCGCACTTTTCTAAGAGTGGATTATCAAAACATAGACTCGTCGCTGACCCAGCGTATTAGGAACATTATACCGTTGTAGATTCTGGCACCATCACCAATAGGGGTACAGATCTCATCACCATAGTTTCTTTCACCGCTAAACAACTCAAAAGCGGTACTGACATCACCATAACATAGAAAATCTCTCAGTGGCATAAACTTACAATCGGAACTATTAGGGCTTTGAGTGCCACAGGCGAACGTACCGGTCGTTATGAAGTAACTTTATTCTTTACCGAGAGATGATTAAATCCAATGGCAAACTGTCTACCTATTGATCAGACTTGAAATGATTTTAATTTCCTTTTCTAGGTGACTGAAATTAAAATCCCCCCAAGATTTTTCAGTCAACTCACCAGCTACCAAGACGACATCGCACTAGTCTTTTTGTCGACACCTTACATCTTCAACAACTACGTGTCGCCCGTTTGCCTCAATTTTGATCCTACCTTCGACAGGATACAACTGATTGAAGGACGTCTCGGCCAAGTAAGTGTGCAATACCATTACGCTAAGAGAATTTGGAGTTAAAATTCAATACTTCTTAATCAAAGTTCTAGGTTATTTATATGTTAGAAGATTTTATGCCGCAGTGAAGTTGACTACAGCATGGCTATATCACCTAGAATTGTGGTTTATTTTGTTTCTGTTCATTTGAGTTGAATTGCGGAGTCCATTTCAAAGAAGAAGGTGATGCAGGAATCTGACTATGATGTCTTTAGTAGGTCCAAGTCACGACAGATTTTTAGAATTTTTGCTGTTTTGACGCCAAGATGTTGCATGTTTTCATTTACACCCACTGACTAACCCAAACGAAACTCAACTCCAATTTATAATAATCTACAGGAAATAACTGGACGCTAACGCTTATTTCTTAATAATGTCAAATTAAAATATGCATCAAATTGTTTTATTGGCGAACATTTTTTCAAGTACCATCAAAACAACGCATGAAAAATATTTTTATTTTCTCTAATAAATATTTTTTATTA